>JAWWES010000024.1:1501177-1530107 GCA_035583135.1 Lophotriccus pileatus | reverse complement strand
CTGAGTGGGCGTGTCCTCCCCTAACCCCGCCCCCCCCCCCGGTGACTTTTTTATGATTAACTTGTATCTGCAGGAATTCGCTCCTCGTGCCTCTCCTGCCCTCCCAGCACGGTTCCAGACAGGCTTTAAAGCACTTCCTTCTCAAATGCTGCAAGAAGGATGTGAGAGGGAATCTCTCACAACGAGAGTTTTAAGGGTTAAGGCAGAAAATATCCAAATACCCAAACCATTCTAGGGGAAACATTTACAGATCCTCAGCATTGAAGAGGAACAATAAAGTTTTATAAGGCTGCAATAAAACCAGGCCAGCAGCTAATACTTAAAGTTGGCACTTTCCCAAGTGCCAAAAGCAGATCAATAAATAAGCACCTCAAAGCAAAGCCAAAAGGCTGAGCAGGGGGTTCTCAGTCCCTGCAGCCAGGGAAGGACAGCAGAGGACAGGGGGCTCTGCATGTTGGGATGCACTGGGAGAGGTGGGGTTTCTGCACACCCAGGGTGAGCAGTTGGCTTTGCTGCCACTGGAGGTGACAGGCAGGTCCCCACCTTGGCTCCCAGGAGTGAATCCATGGTGGGAAGGTGGGAAGCTCCAAGCTGCTGGAGGCTGGGAGGGTGTTTGGAGACCCAGCCCAAGGTGCTGCCCTGCTCTGAATTCCTCAGGCACCCTCTGTGGGAGCTGCTGCTGTGCTGGGAGGGGGGACATCCACAGGGGATCTCCCACCTCCACCCAGCTCCGACAGCCAGCACTGCAACAGGCAGGGGAGCACAGAAGGGCATGGAGCAGGATGGGATAAACAACCAGGACAAGACTGTCCCAAGTCAGCCTTGGGCTTCACAGATGAGGCAAAACCAGCAACAGCTTCCTATCCCAGAATTGCTACAGGAAAAGGAAAGCTGGAAGATCTGCTCTAGAATGGGCCATACTAGAAGAGACATGTATGGGAAGCCTAGTTTAGGTAAGCAGGTTTGAAGGATTTCTGGTGCATGGGATGATCCCCAACAAACCCAGACAGAAGCAGGAAAACAGACTTGGAGCAACCTGGCCTGGTGGAAGGTGTCCCTGCCCATGGCAGGGGATGGAATGGGATGAGCTTCAAGGTCCCTTCCAGCCCAAACCATTTTGGGATTCTAGGATTTACTTGCCAGGCTTTTCATTAGCAGAATTCCAAGGCTTACAGCTAAACTCAATCCTGAAACACCAGCAGCACAGTGCCAGGGGATGCTGTAGTGTCACAATTCCACTGCCCTGGACTCTGAGCAAGCCTGAGCACAGAAAGCTCAGTCTGTAACTGCACTGGTAGGCACTGAGGGTGAGGATCAGCAGTGATTCCAGGATGGATCAAAGCCATTTGGCCCAGCATGGGATGATCCTCTCACTCTCCCACACTCCCTGCCAGGCTCACTAATTAGTTTTTTGAATGACCCGAGTGTTTTTGTCACATCCACCTTAACTGCTAAGCCATTCCACACTTTCTAATTATCTCAAACAAAAGAAAACAAAAATCAAGTGAATTACCCTGAAATACTCAGTGAAAACAGAGAAAAAATTTGCATACTAAGAGAATAAAGTTGCATATCCTGTAGTGACCATGAAGGCCTTGAAAAGACATCAACCAGAAAGGGAATAAACTGTTTATTGGAATTACAAGTTCTTCAAAATGGACACATACAAGAACAGATGGATGCTAAGCAGAGAATAAAAAGGCAACTTTAGCAAACAGCATGGGGATAGGAGGTTTTAAAATAATTTCTCTTTGGAAGACTAAAGGATTAATATTGGCTCAGAACCTATTTGTGAGGTTCTGGGATAACTCACAAGTCAGATATGTCAGGGCAATGTACCATTTCCTGCATTACCAGAAGGTGGGACAGTCCCAAGTTTCAACTTAAGTCTCTAATTTCTCATGTCACAACTCAACCAAAAGGCTGGTAAGACTTGGAGGCCTCTAAATGTGTGGTAAGGGGGGTGTGACTTCCATATCAGCAAGTGAAAGAAAAAATCATCATCCTGTGTCAGAGAAAGGTCAATATTGCATAATTCATCAGCAAACAGACTCAGAATTAGAACTTTTTGTACAAGTGGTCTTACAGTGGTCTAATCTTGAGTCTCTCCCTTAAAAAATATAAAGTAAATACAAAGTCCAGATACAAACCCCAATAATGAACAGCAGACCAGGCTGAACAGGAAGGAAGAAGCAAAGCAGGAACAAAATCAGATTTTCCTCAGACACTCTGTCAGCATTACACTAACAACCTGTCTTCACCAGAAAAGCCAAATATTCTTTGCTGGAGCCCTCACAGAGCCACTCCAGTCAGGGCTTTGACCTGCACTGCAGTGACAAGCTGCCCTGCCCTCCTGACCACAGCAGCTGCATCATTACTGGGCAAAGCAGAGCCGAGCCCACGGACACGGTGACAAGCAAGGAGAGCAAAGCAAAAGCTCAGAAAGGTCACTCAGTCATTACAAAAAAGGGCCCCAGAAGCCCGTGCTGAGGGGCAGCAGTGGCCTCCTGTGACACAGTGCAGGAAGAAAAGGACATTGTGGAGATGGAACACAAACCACCCACTTCCATTTCGTTGCTTTGTGGGTTTTCGTTTAAGGCCCAATGTTATCTTAATGTGCTTCCTGGCTCCCCATAATTAAATTCACTAATCCCCAGTCTTAAGGCATCAGCAAGTTGAGCTAATTTAAAGTCAGTACCTGAGCCTACATCCGTTTGTTGGTTTCTTTTTTTCCCTTTAGCAAAGAAACAAAATTATCGAACCCTTTCCATGACAAGCAGGTATTTTTGTCTGCAATTTTAATGGCTCCTTCACTGGCCTCATTCTGTACTTCAGGGGTTACAAAGGAGCCTTAATACAGTCATTCCTAAAGATTTAGATATATCTGGATATCTAACCAAGGCACAGAAAACATCTCACAATATCCCCACTGCATGGCTGCTTGATACTCCCAAGTTGCCCTTTATGCTGCATTTGCAAACTCCCCTATCTGTTTAATATCTCTTATTTCTTATTTGCTCTGGGGAGGGGGATTCCTGGAGGCAACACCTGAAAACTCAGTGTGTCAGTCATCCCTTTTCCCCGCGCAGCAGGATCAGTTCCCATCCATCTGCACTCTGCAGACAAACACAATTATAGATAAAGATCTCCCGGAAACACGACTAGCTGCAAAAATAAATTTACCTCCTTATCTGCAAAGGAATCACCTCAGTTTCTCCATCACTCCAAAATAATGTACCACAGTCACCTCTTGAATTACACAGAGAGCATTTCTCGAGTATTTCCAGCTCCGCAATCTTTCTCGGGCCTTTTCCATCAGCAGTGTTAACCTTCTTAGGGCCCAATTTTACCCTTGGTAATTATTTGTCCTCTGCTTGAAATTCCTTTCTGTGCTTCCAGTTAACTCAGTACCATTTGCTTCCTTTCCCAGACCCTTCCACAGGATTTCTGAGTGTTAAACCCCTCCTCGTTTCACGCCATTGCTCATTAATCTTCGCAGCTTCGGATTTCCTGGGAAAGCTTTGGAGTAACGTGGATTTCTCCTCGTAGGACCCCCAGGATGCTCCAGGTGACCCAGCTTTGTCCAGTGACAGGTCAGTTCTATGCACCTGAACAGACCTCTCCACTCAGTGAGGAGAACCACACTGGAAGTTTGGAATTACTGCATTTAAGGAAACAAAATCTCAGTACATCACAAGGATGGTCAGGATTTGGTGGAAGCTCATCTCTTATTCCCCAAATTGGCCCCTTCTGCCTCTCCCACCAGTGAGACAACAGGTCAGTTCTTTCAACTGGGAAGGAAAGCTCTCCAAGCCAGGAGGTTGATCCACATAATATCCAATATCTATTGAAATGATTGTTACCAGCAACAAATAACATCCAATTTTCTACAGTGGAACATCTGCAATGGTATTCCACAGGAATACCGGAGAGGATTAGCAGGCATGGATGAAAAGACAGACACTTTCACCATTGATTCCTGCAGGAACAGCTCTGGCTCCATGATGCCCCTCCCTGCTGGTTTTGGTCAGAGCCAAGCCCACAGGTAATGGATGTGTCTGGTGAACCCAAATGATGGATTACAGATGTAGACACCCACAGCAGTGTACATATATTACAATCAGACCTTCAGCCTTATCACTATCTTAATTAACATCTTCTCTGAGCAGAATGAAATGCTTGCTAACTCCAGAGGTCTGCTCCCGGTTCCCTGGAGGAGTGGGAATGCTGCTGTTTCCATCAGTGGGGGCAGGATCACTCCCTCCCCACTGCACCAGCCTGTTCCCAAATGCAGCACCCCATTTTTTCCTGCCACAGCCAGGGACTCGCAGGGCTGTGCACAGGCAGTGCTCATCCATCACTCCACGGGATGGTTCTGCTTGTTAAGCTTGGGCTCAGCCCACCACCTTCTCCTTTCCTTTCTTTAACATTAATTAAGCTTTGAAAAAGGCAGTTAGGATAAGAAATTGCAGAAAAATGATGGTCATTTTATTGTTTGTTCCCTAATTGCACACATAATGAGGCAAATTTAAAGCAGGGCTCCTCGGAAGTTGCATTTTAATGATGCTGTTCCTGTGGCCTGAGTGCTAATGCCCTCGTTTTCATCACCAATTGCTGCTCTAGTGACTGCTCAAAAAATGTCTCGTTAAGAAATGCTTAGAAGGCATTGTAATTACAGACTGGACATACTCAGGTTACAGTTAAAGCAGCCAAGAATTTAGTTTGTGAAAATGAACTTGTTGTGGATTGCAGTGTCCTGGTTATAGTCTCTCACTGCTGCACAAGGCACCAGGTCCTGGCCAAACCCCTTGTTAATGCAAGCTGATGGTTTCCATTTAACAAGGGTGATCCAACAGAAAGTGATGCTTTGCTGGTTTTCCAACTTGAGATGCATCTGCCTGTCTTTGACAGAGGAAATACCTGCCTCATCCTGCCAGCACTAAACACACAGAGAGGAATTTAATGTCAGTGTAAAAATAGGGTTTCAACTGCAGATCTCTCCGTATTGGAACCTTCATTTCCAACGGTTGCCAACAGGAAACAAGTTCCCACATTCCTTCTCATTCACCACAGAATTATCAATGTACTGAGTGACAGTGAACAATTCATGGTTCAAGCCTGACTTGGAAACTATGAATAAAACCCCTTCTCCTTAGGTGAAAACTTTTCAAGAGCCACAAGTCCTTTTTTTGAACATCCTTTTCTATCTACCTACCTCTGCTGTGCTGGACAAATATACATTTAACCTAATAAAATCTGCAGAAACTACTGCTATGAAATATCCCCCAAAGCCCTGAAACATTTATAACTAGAGAGAGCTTGTAAAAAACAATGAAGAGCCATTACTTGTAGTGGGCTATCATCCTCGAAACTGCATCCTGAGCTATTTCCTCAGGCCCCACACAGAACATCTCATTTGCTCAGGCAGGCACAGATCTTTCCAGAGACCCTGAAACACTTGGCATTTTGTGTTCTCAATCTAAAACTGCCTGCAAGGTATTTCTGCTGAGCATGTTCAGTTGCTGCAAGGAAATGAGAAACCAGTGCTTAATTTAAGTGTTTTAACAAGTTCCTTCTTCCAGTTCAGCTCCTGCCCCATCCCTGCCCACCCCAAAAGGTCACGCACCAGGCTCAGCTAACAAGCCCGAGAGCTCCAAGCAGGAAACTGTAAAATCATAAACAATAATTTACCTCTCCTTCATGCTAAACTTCAGTGGGTTATAATTTGGCTTTCTCAATACAAGGTCTCAGCAGGAGACAGCTAATGACTTTTTCCACCTTAAAATAAGCTGTTCCACACTGTGCTCACTTAGCTTTGTGTGGGAAGCCTGAAGTCAGGTAAAATAAGCCTCTTATGCCACAAAAGAGGGGGAAAAAAGAATATTTCAAAACTAAAATTAGTCATATGGTTTAGTAGCAAATTTCAGCATGTACCATCAGGCTTTTCCCCTACTTAACCTGTGCTGGGAGCACATCACCGTGAAGGGGGACAGTGAATTTAGCTCTCAGCAAGCAAGGGAAACAATCCTAATAAGGAGCTGGAATACAAAATCACAGCTTACCCACAGTGATTGTACACAGTTGTCACTCCAGAGAACACTCCCTTTGGTTTGACACTGCTGGAATCTCTCTCCCTTAACACCGAGCTTCCCCAGTTCCACATTTAATTCTCTGTATGTCCAGCTACACTGCTGCAGGCAGGGGGGCAGGCAGGAAATATTGCAGGATTAATTGGCAACCTTTTAATAGAGAAAGAAATCAAGCAGGTCCAAACAGTGAGAAAAATTCCCACAAGTGTATTGCTAGGAATCATTCTCCAAGGTCAGTCATTTCCTTGCAGGTTCAGACTGTAAAAAGCTGAAGGTAGTTTTGGGTGAGTTATGGGCCAAAACATCTCCAGGAAGAAAAACGATTGTGCCTGGTTTATTTTCCCTCCCTGTGCAGAGAGGGATGGAGTGAGGCAGCCAGAGCAGGGAAAGGGAGAAAGGCTGGGATGAGCCTGGCAAGCAAACAGGGAGCCACAGAGGGAGAAAGTCCAACAGAATTGTCTTTAGAACTGGACACAGTCCCCAGGACAATGGACTTAAATTGCACAGAATTCAACACTGCAAACACTCCTTTTTCCAGGACTTTTTCCTGGTAATCTACTGGACTGGGTAACTTTCAAACACTGGACACACATCTTCACCTAAAAAATAAATCCTTTCATTTTCTGATTTTTTAAAGGTGAAAAGAAGTGAAAAAGAAAAGGCAAGGGAGTATGTTATGGCAATAAAGTAGAACTGGATTGTAGGAATCGGTGGCTGAAGTGGTCAAGAATGAATGCTGAAAGATTTTTATGTTTTAAATCCTAAATCAAAGCATATTTTTGTAATGAACATTAGGAAAAGAAAACTGTATAAAGAAGACATTGCTGATAACCAAGAGCCCTTACAATCCTGTTCAACACGCTGTGGAAAACCCAAGGACAAACCTTCTATCAGTTATGAATTCCCACAGCTCCGAACAAAGGTGGCTAAAACTTCCTCTGACAGTGATACAGATCTATTAATAGCAACACAATCCTTCTGTCAACGAGGCTGTTCATTAATGTGTCAGAAAATATTTAACCCACCAGCCTCAAACTCGATGTTTTATTCCAGGTGGAAAGCTAAAAATAATGTTGCACACATTAACACAGAGTTTGTCACCAACATTCCCGTTTCCAGTGCCAGGAGGTGACAGCAGACAGTGACACTGCTGATTCTGCAATGCTTACACAGGCAGTGAGCAGGTAGGGAGCTTGTATGCCATGTCTGAGTGCCCAGCTCTGCCCCCTCACACCCTGCCAGGCTGTCAGTGCAGCAGGTCAATAAAAGCGTCTCTCTGTGTAAAATGTTGGGAACACAAGTTCAGGTCTCAGTCACAGCCAGTTTGTATCTCTGGCTGTCAGAAGGCACAGCAGTGCCCCAGCTCAGAGACTCCACAGTGCCCACTGCCACCCTTCCCTGCCCAGCACAGGATGACCTGAGGGCCCCCAGGCTGGCTCTGAGAGGAGGGCTGAGCACACAACATGACCACGTCTGTCCCTGGCTCAGATAAACACACTGGATCAGTGCAGGACAAGAGCACCCACACTCCAGGAATTCAGAGCTGCTCATTCCCTGAAATAGTGGGAAGCAGTTCACCCTCTGCCCACAAACACAGAAATCATTTAAAAATAGCTTCAGGTTGCCAGCTTGTTCCAAGAGAAAACACGCTCCAAAATTAACATCATCTCGCCCAAAGACATTTTCCAAGTATCATCACCAGGTCTGAAATGGACACCTGGGAACTGCCACAGGAGGTGGGGGGAAAGGCTACAAATCCCAAAACCAATCTGTTTGACTCCTGGAAACCTCCCTCGATGCAAATGAAGACCTTTCTTCTTCCCTTCTGTTTCCCACCTACTAGCAAGTTACTAATCCATTTTATACTATAAATAAAATGTGTTGTTCTTTTCAAGGGACCTTGCTCAAAGTGCTCTGAAAAAAATTAATGTACACAGTATATTGAGTAGAGCACCCTTATCCACACATCCATTAACTCTTTCACACAAATCTGACTGATCTGTCAGGCATGAATCCCTTGAAAAGTTTTATTGTCCTACTACATCACGTTTATGTATGTGTCTGATAATCTATTATCCAGGTACAGAAGGCACACCTGTGGTTCCCACATCACCTCTCCTTCCCCTTCCCATAAAGAATGTCCTTTTTGTCTCCTAACACTGAGGCTGATTTAAGTGACACGTTACTCCACAGTTAATAGCCCACGTTTAAGTTCCTTTCTCACCAAGGATGCTGCCATCTGTTCCTGTCATTGTGTTCCTTTATGGACTGTTTGGACCATCTTCTCCTGACACATCAATTTGTGACAGTTCTGAGACTCTTCCCACAGGAACAGGAGGCTCCCAAGCTTCCCTCCCTGTGTGCCAAGGCACTTACTCTTCCACTATCATGGTACTGCCCCTGAATGTGACTTGTGTTATTGTTTATTCCTTTACCATCGATTACCCACGAACTCAAACCCAGCAGTGCCAGGCTGGCACAGCCTTGTTTGCAGACTGTTTGCTTCACTTTTTTTTTAATTATGGCACTTAATACCTCAATCTTTTCAGCTTTTCTTGTGGTTTTACATTTAGATTAATCAGAATGTATGTTTGTGTTTTGTAATTTTCCTTCTATTGCTATTACATCTCTTGCCCTTCATTTTCTAGTGATGCTTTTGGTGGCCTTTCTGAGTCATTGTGCCTGAAAGCATTATTCCCTCAGCTGTGCCTTTAAAATTATGTTTAAGCAGGCTCCTAACGAGGTGGTTTTTGAAGTTAAATGCTCTACTGTGCCGGATTTATTGCTTCTCCCAGGAGGTCGAATTTGAATGAAATGATGACAAACCTCATGGCAGTATCTTGAATTGTGCCTCGTCTCCTATGCAGAATTAATCAAGATTTGCTTTGCCTTTTCAGATGAGGTTATTTATTTTGCTGCAAATACCAGAGGTTTGTAAGATTTTAAATCTTATCTTCAGCCCCAAACCCAGCCAATACAGCCATAATTGCAATTTAATTTCTGCTTTGGCAGCATTTCTAATCTCTCTGAGCCTTCCATGGACAGTATCAGTATATCGTGACAATAGTTTCTGTCATTGTCTCAAGATTATAATCTTTCTACCCATTTTTTTATTCATAAAATTCCACATCTCCTTTTGATGCACTTCAATAATTTGTGTTTGACTTGAAACTGTCTTGAATGGATAAATAAATAGCACAATTCCCCATGGTACGTCCTGCTACACCAATCGTATATAATTTTTACCCTGGAAAAAGACCATCTTTCTAACTAACTTCCCTTTTGATTTGGGGAATAAACACCTGTATATGATGCTTGCCCTAGCAGGGACTTGCATGATATGCTCTAATTTAATTCAGAGTTATCATGCACACAGCACTTCAGCCCTGAAACCCCATGAGATCTGGGTATTCCACTCACACCCCCCGTGTGCAGGTCCCAGAGCCGGTGTCACAAAGGAATAGCTGGCATCTCTCTGGTCCACAGAAGAGAAAGGGACAAGAAAGGCCCTTTCCTGAAATATTTTTTTTTAATAATCACAGTTGCCATTAACCCCCCCAGCTTCAGATGCTGGGAGGAGCAGGGAAGAGGACGGGATCCAGAGCAGACACCAGCACCAGGAACACCGCGGGTGTTCCCAGCCCAGGGAGCAAGCCCTGCCAGCTCCAGAGCCCCACTCCAGTGGGGAGGTGTTAACCTGGGTGTTTGCAGCCAACTTCCAGCCAATTACAGTCCCAGAATTTCAACTGCGCTCCAGCAACCTCATTAGCTGTACAGCCAGAAATATGCTGCTGTAACTCTCAGCAGCGTGAGGGTGCAAGAGTCTGTCTGGTGTAAAACTCCTCCAGACACTAAAATAAAACATTTCCTCAGCTGAAGTTTCCTTATATCCTCTGGGTCATTCTCTCAGAGTTAACAGTGTCCTGTAAATCTGACTTAACTACATTGCATAAATCTAACTTTGCAGTGACAAAAGCTTACATAAACTCATCTCCATTCCCCCACTGGGGCTGGGGCTAAATGAGGGACAGATTTAGGGTTTCAGACAAACTGAGAACACTTACAGGCTCTTCTAAATAAAGGTCTGGGATTTAAAAACCTGTTGTTGCTCTAACTCAGGCTGCCATATTTCTGTCTCACAGAAATGCACAGACTTGCTCTGTGCTCACACAAACCTCCCCACACCTCCCTGAGGCAGCTGATTTACGGCACCCACGGCTCCAACCGCTGGGTCCTGCACAAACAGCTTCCAAGGGCACACAGGACAGCCAGAGAAACACTCTGGGGCACCTTGTTCCTTTAGGAATGCAACCTCTGAGCAGAGGGCAGATGGAGAACAAGGTTATTATGGTTTGCCCAATGTTTTAAAACCTACATCAAATGAATGACAAGAGAGGTAAAAAAAAAAAGGCAATTTGTGTCCAACTACAGTTCTTGTTGGGATCAAACAAGAATTGTTATGTCAAAGAACAGTTTGCCCAGAGGCACCACATTCCTACAAAAGCCAGAACACCTGGTTCTGCAGGGAGGTGGAGGAGTCACCATCTTGGACGTGTTCAAAAATCCAGTAGATGTGGAACTTTTCAATATGGTTGGTCAGGCCAGTGGTGTTGGTCAAAGGTTGGGCTTGACCTTGAATGTCTGTTCTTTATGATTCTGGGATCCAGGTCCCCACAGCAAAAACCTCATGGAAGGCACTGTCCCAAGCAGCTGTCCTCCTTGGCTCCCTGAGTACATCCATGAGAGGAGAACCCTTCACCTGTGGCAGCTGGGACACTGCCCGTGGGGACCTGCCTGCCCTGCCCCACCTCAGCCGGGGCTGCTCCCTCGGGACCCCCTGGGCAGGTCCGAGCACAGCCTCAGCTCCCTCCCCTGTTCCTGTCCCAGCCCCAGCAGCAGCTCAAAGCCTCTCAGGCTCAGCCCCTGGCTCTGGGCCATGGGTGCTGCTGGCCCTGCTCTGCTGCCACGGTGGGTGTCACCCCAGCCCGTGGGTGTCCCTCTGTCCCCCGGAGCAGCTCAGACACGCTCAGCGCTGCTCTGCTTTGCTGCTTCCTTCTCACTCGCGATCACTCGGCTGCCTCCCGTCAAAGCTGAACCCCAGAACACTTGAGAGGGAGACCTTGTTCTGTTCCTCCTGCTGAACCTGTTCTTTTTTGCATAAATAAATATTCAGGAGACACAGAATTAGAATCCAGGCTCTCTCTGCCTCACTTTGGCCATCCCAGGGGTCCTCTACCCCACTGGCTATAATCACTCTTTTCCATCACTTCTCTCTCAAAGACAGAGTTTTCCCTAATAAGTAGAACAACTTCAGTAGAAAAGGTTGAGAATTCACTCTGTAGAATACTCTTTAACACAGTGCTTAGAATATTTATTGGCTATTATGTGAAAATAAAGAATTGAGCACAAATCCCATACTAGAAGAAATTAATGATGTGTATACAGGACTCTTAGCACTGAGTAAACTATTTGTACAAAGCAGTCCCAAAGATACACAGCAAATGCACCATGAAGAGCAGGGGAAGAGAGGGATTTGTACAGAACAGCTACACACAAAACATTATCACTGATGTCCTGTTCTCCAAAACAGCTTTTCCCAGAGATCTGACCACCCCCACAGACCTGCACAGGAGGCTGTCCCCCTCCCCAGATTATTCAATCCAGGCAGGAAGGCACCTTCAAATCCAGAGCCTAAAGGATCCTGCCTTGCCCTGAGAAACAGCAACAGGACTGGCAGAGGCACCTCTGCTCTGGGGCACTGACTGTAGGGAAGGAGCTTTTTGATTTTTTTCCTACCAGTTTCTCAGAAAAATTAATTCAATATACAGACCAACCTGCAGTTCCCTTCTGCCCCCTTGGGCCTCCTCTTTTGATCCACAGTCCCAGCTACAAAGCTTCCAAGTCCTCTTTGGGATATTGTGCTTCTAACCTGGCCAAGGGCCATGATCAGGATGGTCTCTCCCAACATGTAACAATGCTGCCACTTAACCTCAGTGTATGCAGCAGAGATGGTTGCAAAGGTGCTAGCTTTTCAAGCCTTCTCCCAACTAGACATGGTTATTAACTCTCCTATGAGCATAAAAAGCTCTTTGAATGCCTCCACAATTGCAAAACAGGGAAACCCAGTTCCTTATCAGTTTTTAAATGAACTGAGCTCAAGTATTAACATAAAAGCAGGGAGACACATCATAGGGCTGAAGAAAATGCCATTACAAACCTGGTGCATTCAGCAGGGAAGCACAGGGGAAATGGGAGCAATTCCCTGCCAGCAGCAGCGTGTCCAGGCACCAGCAAAGCACCAGTGAGGTGACATCCCTGGGCAGGGCACAGCTGCAGCTGAGTCTTAGCCAGGGCTTCAGACCCCCTGAGAGCTGCCACCAGAAGGGTTTCAGCTCTGCCTTCAAAAATAAGCACCAAAACAACTCTACACCTGGGATTTTAAAGTGCAACAACTGCTTTAATAGAAAGGGAAATCTTTTCTCGGGGAAGAGAAAGAATTAAAGGCAGGTTCCCTGTAAAGACAGCAGCACTGGAGTGTGTGTGAAATACCTTCTCCAGAACACATGAAAAAAACAGGTGATGATGTTCTTCAGGCCATTCTGGCATTACAATTTCAATAAGTGGTAAGAAGTGGAGCAGATAACAGTAAGAGGTTCCCAAAATGCTACTCATTTTTGCAATGGTTTGGGTAGCTCTTATACTAAAAATGCATAAAGCCATTTAGATGATTTCATGATTTAAAAGCAGAGAGAGGGGAAAAAAAACCCAGATGTGCTCAGATTTCTAACTGCTCTTCTTGCTACAGCCTCAAACTTTCCCTGCATCTGAGGGCAATATCAATTTCCAGAAGTCTGTATTAGATCTTCCCTGAAGTGCCTCTTGAGGAGGCTGAATTTACAGTGGAAACACTGAACCAGTGCTAAGGAACACACGGACTTGGTTCATGTATATCCAGGAACAAAGGCCAACAGTCACTGGTGTTTATTCCAACTTACACCCTTTTTCTACAGTTAAATGAAAAGATCACCAAAACAGTGATGCTGTGCAAGTCCTTTGTTTTCTCCCTCTTTCCTGATTTCCAGCAGGCAGCACCTCAGTGTGAGGGAGCCAGGGGAAATGCTGGGACAGCAGGGCAGGAAAGGCTGGGGAGCCCCACAGGGGAGGGTCCTGGCTGGTGGCTCTACATGGACACTGGTCTCTCTTCCCACCCTCATTTCTGTGCCTTGGCATCTGTCATGACCCACAGGTGATGGCTGGGGGTGGAATGGGATGATCTTTAACGTCCCTTCCAACCCAAACCATTCCATGACTCTGTTCTCTGGATTGCTGGCACAACAGTCAGGTGCAAAAGCTCATGACTTTACTGGGAACTATTTTCCTGTATCTTGATATATATCCTCTTCTAGAGTATCCTTTCCCATGGTAACCCTGGCTGGAAAGCAATTAGTTGATTATCCAGAGGACTTTAAAACCAAGGAAGCAGCAACCAAAAAATGGAGCTGAGCCTGGAGCAGCAGCTTTGTATCAGACATAAATGAACAGTAATAAATCACGGGAGAATTATTGTTATGTGCTGTTATTTGCAACAAGTGCCTTAAAAACTCCAGCCAGAGAATCTCTGCCTTCATTTCCCACATGTTCAGTGATAACGAGCCACAGCTCCTTCCTGTGACAAACTAGTCAAAATTAGGGTTCTCTTGCCTACTTGACAAAAAAACCTGCTGCCAAGTCCAACTGAAAGAGGTGCAAAGTTATAAATCTTTAACAAGTCTCTTATAGTTTGGGTTTGGATTTATTCTTTTCCTTACCTCGTGGCAACCAGAACACCATATACCTCGAGAGAGTGAAGTGTGGCAAGGAGAGATTGCTGCTAAAATGGATGGCTTTAGTTGTTCAATGATAAGATCCAGCAGTCCAGCTCCCCCCACAGCACACTGTGAGAAGGCCAGCAATCAGCTCCCAGAAAGGACAAGTTTTCCATAAATCCCCCTCCCCTGGCTCTGCCTTTCTTCTTGTGTGCTCAGCTGGAGCAATTAGGAGAATAATCTATAGGAAGCCTCCCCCCAGCAGCCTCTCGCAGCTTTCTCCAGCTGTTTCCTTCTTTTTGTTGCCAGCAAAGCCAAGCTCTGCAGAGATGATTCACCTCAGCAGGACTCCAAACTCTACATCTGCTCCGGGGGCATAATCTTTGCTGGGTACATGGAAATGGTCTTTAAACTAATGGAGCCACCAGACTAAGCAAAAAATCCTCTTCTCGCACAAAGGTTTTATTTTCAATTTTATTTCTAGCTGGGTATTTTCAAGATTATCATCTTTCTTCTTTAATCATCATAATGCTGCTTTGCAACACACATGGCTCTTCTAAAAGGGCCTCAGTGCACTCTAAAAATGCAAATCTGCATCATCTTTGTATAACACGGACACAATTTACAGTGACCTGTCCAGGAACACAGAGAAAGTCCCTGCAACGAGAACGAGTACAAACAGTTGTCTCCCAGGACATATGTGGAAGAGTTTCTGCTCATCAGTACTAAACTGAGGAAAAACACACTGTTGGTTATCCCTCTGACACTGTCCAGAACAGCCCCTCTGGTATAAATCTAAAGGCGACTGATCCTGGTATTTAATAAATAAAAGTTTCCCTTCTCAAAAAAGAAAATGTAATTTCTGTGAAGCTCAGAGAAATCAGAAAGAGAAATGCAGAATAAAACAGGGGAATAAAGTCATAATTTTCATCACTCAGTGGTTTCCTGGACAAAAGAATTTCCTATGGACAGCAGGAACTTCTCTCACAGATGCTGAACAGACCCATTTCCACTCTCTGGAGAGTAAAAATTCTCTTGAACTCCTGGGATTGTGATTGTCACTCCCTCCACATTCATTACCCAGCCACCATCTGCCAGCAACTAATAAAAACAACAGTTACCTCATGCTCCTAAGATAACTAATCTCATCACCTTTTGAGAATCATTAACAACGAAGAAATGCAAGTTTAATAATCCCTCCCTGGGGATTTGGAGTGCTGGGCATGTGTTGTCAGAAATGAAATTCACTTTTGTTGGATAATCCAGGACATGAGTTTCCATATGAGACAGAAAAACTAAGGACTAGGGAACAAAGACTGGAAAGTTGTGCCTTGTGCTTTGCCTCCCCAGGGAGGAGAGGATGGAACACACCCCAAAGCTCAGGCTGAAGCTCAGCTGTGCAACAGCCTTACCAGAATAATTCAACATAGAAAGGGACCTCAGACCCCCAAAAAGAATATGACAAGGACTCTTGAGATTATGTGTTTTAGCTCCTGAAGCCACAACAGGCCCTCCCCATCATCACAGCAGAACAACTGACTCTCTCAGTAATGAATTTGCTGACTCCCACTCACTGTTACCCACAAAGAGCCCAACAATCTGTTGCACTGAGGTAAACAGACAGCTAAAATGCAACCATCAGAACACCCTGGGCTGGAGGTTCTGCCAGTCCAGCTGGGCAGGTTCACCCTCCTCCACAGCACAGCAGAGTGAGCTCTGCTCAGCTCCTGACCACCAAACCTGCTCCAACCTTCAAGTACGAAGGAGAAAAGTTGATTTTTCTATTAAAGAAGAGACTTTTCAACTCTGCTCTCTCTGGAAAACGTACTTCTTGGGACCATAAAGGCTCATTTACTGCTCTGTGCGGTCCATTTCTGTTCATATCAGAGAGTTTAATTAGGCTCTTGTAACGAAATTACTTCTTTGGACTAATTTGTATTAGGGAACGCTTTATTGAAGGCTTGAAAAGGTTATCTGTGTTCCCTAATGCCATGTCTCAGCTCCACTTGTACCTTGGTTTAGGGAAATATCCTTTATGGCAAAACTCTTCTTGCTTTTCAGACTCAGTTTTCCTTTTTGTCACACGTAGAAAGTTCGGGTCCAAATTATCAGCCAGCTGATCTAAATGTGGCTCTCACAAAATAGTTTAAATCATAGAATCATTAAGGTTGGAAAAGAGCTCCAAGATCATCAAGCTACTGAGCCCGTGGACTGATCAGGACCTACCAGTCTTAATTTAGGATTAAATCCAGTGCTTTTGCTGACATCCAGGAGGGCCCCAGTTCCCTGGCATTCCCTGACAAGGGCAGCAGCAGCACCATGGACACCTTCAGCAAGACAGATCTTGTGTCTCATCCCATAGCAAATGTTTGGCCCTTATGACACCAAGCAGAATTGAAATTCTGATCTATAAAATCCTTAATTTTTACTTAGTGAAAAACCTAAGGCAGGTGGAAAGCAGGAAGGAGAGTTAGAGAAACCCCATTATTACAGAATATGAATTATTACCCACAAGACTCCGAGGTCACCTCTGCTGTGGAACACACAGACTCCTCACACAAGGCTTATTAAAATACAGACTATCTGACAGAATGGGGCTAGTTCTTACCTAGGCTGAACAAGATCCAGGCATCCTTCTCAAGCAGTTAAATCAAACTCATACATTAGCAAAGCACTGAAATTAAGCCAAGCATCTCAGAGAGGGGCTTTTGCCAGTATGGTCCCCTTCTGCTGTTTCTGCTTCCAAAGAGAGCTCTGTGTGCCACAGCAAGTTCTGACCAAAGGAACTGGGCAATGCAGCAACCAGGAATTCTCAGCCACTCCCAGCAGGTGCTCAAGAAAAAACACCACTGCCTGTTAATGGCATCAAGGCCAGGCTGGACAGGGCTTGGAGCAACCTGCGACAGTGGAAGGTGTCCATGGCAGGGTGTGAGACTGGATGGGCTTTAAGGTCTCCTCCAACTCAAACCACTCTACTATTATCTGAAATAAAACCATTATTTTTTTTTAACCAAAAGGCCTTCAGCATATCAGATGTAATCACTGAGTTACAAACTTGCTTTCTTTTATTTCAGTACATGAACTACTGCCTTCCCTTCCACACACAGAGAGTCCTGCTGAGAAGTGTTCACTTCTTACCTCCTCTCTGTCTCCCGTGCCTCTTCTTCCCCCTGGGCTTGGCTTTTAATGGCCTCACCAACTGGCTGGTAATTAACTTTTACTCTGCTTTAGTTATTGACCGTTTCCCAGGATAGATTATGCAGAAAAACTCTTTCACCCATAGCATAGCTTTAGCCAGAGGTAAAACACGACACCTAGGAACAGAGAAGTCTTTTTTTTCCCCCCCTTCTGGGAGAGTAAGTAACCATGGATGCACAAGAAACAATGCCTGCAGATAAAAAGAATGCCTCTAGATAATAATGTTTGTCAGAAGAGATTTGCACATTTCTTTGAACTGATATATTTATATCCTGCTAATTATTTGAGAAAAATCTCAGACCTTATCACAAAGACAGTCAATGCCACGGTTATATTTTTTTCCCCTCAGGTCTAGGTTTCTTTTTAATGTATCCCTCAAACTTTCAAGTTTTCTTTTAACAGCTTTCAGTTGTTTTAGTAACTTACACCTGTACAGCTTGTCAGGAAACATCTCTAGATTTGAACTCCACTGGCATTTTTCACGACCAGCCCGGGTCACATTTTGACTTCACTGTTAAATATTCCCTGTCTTGTTCTCACTCCATTTTGCAGGAACAGCACAGGACGCTGCTGTTACAGCTACACCAACACCTCGCACCTGACACACTCAAGAAGTTGTACAAGCAGGAACCAAACACCAGTAGGTCAGCTCAGGGTCCTTTTTTCCTTTATAGCCTCTGCAGTGGCAATTTAGAGAATGTCCTGCTCAGCAGCTTTTCAGCTGCTGATTTTCCCTCTCCTCTTCAAGGCATAAGAGGGAGGAACTAAAGCTGGTACTGCCTCCCAGCCTTTCCTGTGGGTTCCAGAGCTTGGAGTTACAACAGCATTGCACTAAACCCCCCTCACTGCAGGGAGGGAACAGCCTGTCAGACATCACAAGTGCCAGATTTAAAGGAGTGTGTAATTTCTGGGTAGGATGGACCTCACTCTTTCAGCTGATGAGCTGAGGGAAGTCAACTGGCCCGAGGGTTACACCAAACACCCCCAGCCTGAGCAAGCTGAACTTAGACCCAGCTGTGGGAAAATGAGCTCTTCCTCAGAGAAGACAGGGCATGTACAGCATCCAGCACTGATCCATCCCCAGCTCACCCACTGACACCACAGAGAAGCGACTCCAGGTACAAAAGCAGCCCTTATTACAAGGATTTAAAGCCATGCTGGACTCCAACTGCTGCTTCACCATCGGGGCAGCGTTGACTGAGGAACTTCAGTCTGCAGACGGTGTCACAGAAAGTGCCATTATGCTCTCCTGTGCCAATGGAAGCTGACACCTTTCAGAAATAATATGCTTAAAATCCCTTCACACCACCAAACACGCAGAGTCAGCAGGAATTCCAGATGTCTTCATGGAGGAGTAGATACCTCTCACACAGAGCAATTCTTTTTTTAAGGCTCAGTTCTCAGTAATTCAATTCTTACTTTGTTTAGATGCTTAAAACTCCTTTGCACTTTATGGTGCTGAGCACTAGGCTACAAATCTGACTTTATTAAAGTAAAATATTAGTCTTCTTTTACTCAAAGAGAAATCCCAAATGGAGACCCTCCCTTGGCAGGGAGTACCCTGGGAAGCGTCTCTGTAAGGCCAAGAGGCCACACGAAATGCAGGAGAGTTTCATTTGTGACTAGTGGCGAGTGATATTCGAACTGACCCAGCCCAAAACTGCTGGGTTTGGAAAGTAAGTCCTGGTGCAGCACTGGGAGCAAGCCAGGCTTCATTTCCCCCTTTTTGTTATCTCCTCCTCCTGCATTAAACAACTTGTGTGCTTTGTTTATATTGTCAATAGCACTGTGTGCCAGTTGTGATAGAAAAATTTACTTAGAATTTAATTAAGTTTCCAAAGCCCCTGGTGGAAACAATGGAAAGTGGGTGCATGATAAGAGGGAGGAAAACACTGTCAGTATGAAGTTTAAAGCTCTTTCCCAGTTCTTTTTTTTTTTTTTAATGTCAATCTTGGACATGAAGTACTCAGTGAAATTCCTCTACCACAGTGCACATCCCTCTCAGGAGACTGCAATGACAAAACAAAACCAGGCACATTTCCTGGTCTCCTCAGCACAAACCAAGCCTGAGCAGCAGAACCTTCACTCAAAACCCAAAATTATAAAGCACTGTGAAACCCAAAGTACTTCTTTTTTTTGTGAAGTTTGTGATACACTGTGATGGCTGATCTCTGTTCGAGCTGCTGACCAGTGGAACCCAGCAGAAACCAGCCTGGCTGCTCTGCATTCATACAGCAGCAAAGTCCACTTCCACAATAAAGAGGAGGGAAGAAACCTGGTGGAGGGTGACAGTGGGGGGAATAAATCCAGCACACAGCTCCAACTGGCTCATTATTCACAGCAATTAAATAAAAGCTATTCCAAGCCTCACAGAAAATATCCTAAATCACACTCGGATTATGCCACAGAACTACAGGAAACACAAAGTTTGGCAATGACATCATGAAGGCAGAAGACAAGAGCAAAGGCAGATAAAAGGGCACAGGGAGAAGTAAATCCAAGCAGAAAAAGAAAGGATTCTGGCTTTGTTACTTTCTATAGAAATCTTGTCAGAGTGTTTTCCCTGGAAGGAAAGTGTCTGTCAGAGCGAGTGAGAGGAGCTGAGAGGCAGATCTGAGTCAGGGGAACAAAAGCAGATCAGCACAGCAGAAAGAAGTCAGCAGCCAGTCCCCAAACAGTCTGGCACACAATAAAACACACCAGCAATCACAGCTTCGGTGAGAGACAGGGCAGGAGCTGCAGATGAGATGAACAGATGGAAAGACAAAGCCAGGCAGAATCAAAATGCACAGCTCCAGCAAGGAGACTCCCCACCAGGGCACATTTTGCAGGCTTTAGTTCCAGAACTAGGTCAAGGCATTTTTTTTCCTTTGCCCTTTAACTACTGCCTACAGTAAAAAGTTCTGAAGTGAGAAGGATGGACCTCTAAGAATCCCCAAAAATATTCTGAGCAGGTATGAAAAATAAAGCCACAGATGAATACACCGATGTTGGGAGCCCTTTACAGAGAGTGCAGCAAAGACATAAAGTTAATTCCATCAATGTAAACAAATCAGGTTTCAGCATAAAATTTACCAAGGTAAAGAACAGGGCACTCCATGAGAATGTACAGAAGAGGATAAAATACAATGTGGTTTGCAAAAGGACTGCAGAGTTGGGGGGGGATATATATGTATTTGTACAACGCTGACAGATTGAAAAAGCCCTGGTAATTGCATTCAGATTTCTTATCAATGGGAATTACTTTCCCCCCTTAATCTTAAAAGTTTCTCACTACTCTGCTATCAGAATAAATTTGTGATGGCAGTAGCAACACACTTCATTCATTAGCATTCCAGGACCACAGGTTTGTGGACGGAGCACCTAAAACCCTGGGAGGAACCCAAGGGTTGTCCAGGCACGTGTACAAAGTGTAGTCACGACTAAATAATCCCCCCCTCGCAGCAGAGCCTGCAGAGACACCACCAACAAAAGGCTCTTCTGTCTCTGCTCCCCTGCACACTCCCATCATTCAAAGGCTGCCACCCTGGCATATGTGCAGATAATCCAGGCAGGGAGGATGCCCAGTGCTGAGCACAGCCTGGCCATTGTCCCCAGCGTCCATGCGCCCAGGCCCGGCAGCCGGGCACGCTGTCTGCCACAACACACCCCAGCCCTCCCCAGGAGCAAGCAGTTCATCACTGCTTGGGCTAAAATCCCTCAGCAGCACAGAAATCACAGGGGTGTTTAATGCTGAAGAGGATGTTCCCTCCTCTGCAAGGCCAGCCTAACCCAAAGGCTGCCGATGCCAAGGAAGGCTCCCGTGCCCTCAGCAGCTCTGGCTGGGACAGAGGGAAGGCAGAGCCTTGCAGGAGCACAGGGTGAGGAGACCCAGGGCAGCAGCAGCTCTGAGTGCCTGCTCAGCTCTGGCACGCTGGCAAGGAGATCAGCACGGACTCAGAGGACCCGAGTCTCGGCCACATCCTGCTGGGGAATCTTTGATGAGTCATTTGTCCTCCAGCCCTCACTTCCCCCGTCCTTCACTTGTCTCTGTTCTGAAGTTCTCCTGATGTGGTTAAAAAAATCAAAAGCACAGCACAGTGAAGCTCCACCAGGCTCTGCTGACACGGATCAAGGCTCAGGCCTCTCTGGACTCATGTTCAGAGTTCAGCTTCCCACTTTTATGTCTTGCTGGCCAAGGACCAACTTCTGGTGTCCCTGCCAGCCATCTGCCCTGGAGCTGAACTGAGGCACAAAACCACTGAGAGCCTGATTCCAGTCCTGGCTTTGGAACAGAAACCATGGTTTAGATTTACTTTTCAAATGCTATAAATTTTTTCCACTCATTACACAGGTTATCCCTTCATTTTCCTCAAGTGAAGAAGGTCTTTAGAGTGACTGGAGTATTTATTAAACTCTCAGAACAATGAAATTCAAGAGTACATGAAAAAATAGAGAGGATGTACACTAGGTAAGAAACTTCACATTTGCTCAGAAGCACAAATTATGAAAAGCTGTAAAATTGGAATAAGAGTATAAAATATTTATTACAGTAAGGGATTTAACTAGATTGTATTAAGGCACAGAAAATTCAGACTGAATAGTAGAAATTTGTCCTGACAAAGTGCTATTGATTAAGGAAATAACATACTCCTTGGGGTCTTCTCTTCCCATGACACACCATCCAACACTTGTAACCTACAGCCTGCTGTGACTGACAGCAGGGACTAAATCCCACAGAGAGGGACTAAATCCCACTGAAGGTGCCAGCACTGACAAACATCACAGCCTTCACACCCCCCAGTCAAACAGGCACAGCCCCCCAGCACTGACCAAAGCCTCCCTCACACAGCATGTCCATCTCAGGCTAACAGGGAAACAGAGCACTCTGCAGCTCCATCCCTCTGATCTCCCACCTTCTCCAAGAAACACTTTGGCATTCAGAAGACGCAGAGGAAGTTTTTCAGCATTAACAGCTCTCTGCTCTGGTGCACCTGGAATGTCTGACTGCACAACACAGATTTGGAGAAGGACTTTCAAACCAGAAAGCTTTAACTCTGACAAATTGGAGAGATTACCTCTCCCTACAAGCCTTGCTTCACTTAAATCCATACAGAACCCAGAAGGAATACAAGGTGAATCATATTTGGGGAGTTAGGGTTATTTCTTAAATATTCCCTGGCTAACAGAAATCAGAATTGCACCACTACTGCCAGGGGATCCCATCAGCTGTGATGGAAATGATGCCAGCCCGAGTTGCCCTTGGATTTGCCTTGGAGAAAAGCACAGCACCAGCTGCTAACACAACAATTCAATTATCCCAGCCTGAAGCAGGACAAGACAAAGCTCAGGTTAAAACTTGTACTCTGCTTGCAAGGGGGAAGAGAAACTTTCCTGGAGCTGGCAGAGCACTGCAAAACAGACAACAGTTTGAATCTTGTTTATTTTCTCAACCCACAGCATGTATGGAGCGAGCTGATAAATATGTTGGTTTGTTCTAGGAGAGGCCACCAAAACCCCGGGAAGGAGCCTCTGTATTTTCCCAGATCCTAGACCTTCCTACAGGCTCCCCAGCACATGGAGCAGCATTGCACCGCCATCTCTTGGCAGATATTTAGATAACAATTTAGCAAGTGCAGGGAAAAACCTGACATCAACAGGACTTTAGAAGACAAACATATATTTTTATATACATATATAAATATACTAACCAAACAAAAACATATCAAATTGCCAGCAGAATTGTGGGCAAAAACATGGCCTAAAATTCTTGGTCCTTTCAAGTACAGAAAACCATAAATAATCATAGTTGGGTTTCTAATTCTCTTTATCAAGCTCTTTATCCACCTCAGAGCTGTTAAAATCTAGTCTAAGAGCAAGTCCCTAAAACAACTTGGGAATTTAGTCACACCGGAATCTTCAGGGACTGCTATAAACGTTACCCATAATTTCTGTGACTATGTGCCAGTCATCAACTACAATATACAACACAAGCTCGATAAATACCCTGTGCAGTGAAAGGAAATCTTGGCAGGCCCAACAGAGCAGCAGCCCTAAACCAGTCTCCAAGCACTGGTTTTTAGGGAGACAGCAACAGCTCTTCCAAAGCACCAAACCCTGCACAGGGTCATTTCCCGTTATTCCAGTTCAGTGAACAGAAACAATTTGCAGCAGTTCAGCATCGAGCCCATCAAATGTGGCTCTCTAATATGATAAAAGAATGACAACAGCATGATCTGTAAAAAAACAAACCCAGAATTATGAAGCTGCAAACACAAGGTCGCTGTACTTGTTGAGATCCAGCCGTATGGGTCTGACCTTTCTGTAATAAGTGGTAATTTCACTGAAAACAACCTTCTGGTTCCAAAGGAAAGGGGAGCAAGTCATGAATCCTGCACTGGCAGTTTATGATGAGACTCCCAGCCCTAATTTAAAGGTCACCAACAAGCCTTTGAAAGCAAGATTGCTTTTCACTTTTTCCACGTTTCACAGAATGTCATCAGAGCTGAATAGTCCATAACAAAGCCACACAGTTGCCTGGCCAGGAGGGCAGCTCAGCCTTCCCTGAAGGGCTCATCACCTCCTCAGACATGCCAAAATTACCAGCAACCCTGTAAAAATAATCAGAAACATGGCTGGCACAACTAAGTGTTCTGCTAACCTGTATTACAAGAGTTCTGTCAGTATTTTCACTCTGGTAACAGGGAGAGGAATTGAAGACCTTGCTATGCTACAGTCTTTAAACCCAATTAATGCTCACCTACAGTCAGAGCAGACTATTTCCACAGTGGTGGGAATAGTTTTGCAAACAGGAGCAGTGCTCACTCCTTCCCCTTTGCCTGCTCAGCACTTTGTGATGTGGGCTGTGTACACAGGACACGCTTCTGGAGGTCAGTGTCAGAGCAGGATTAATGATCTCAGGGATAAATTCCTAAAAAGTTCACTTGGAGATTCCCCTCAGTAACCCTGGGATCTTCACATCAGTGGTTTTACATCTGATGTGTATGTTTGCAAACACCTGCTGTGGGATCCTTCCTAGAGCTGGAGAACACCCCTGGGGAGCTCTTGATCCGTGGGTGCCAGAGCCTGTTTGTGCTTCCAGCCTCAACTGAGGGGCTTCTCCAAACCTGGTGGGCCAGGCATGAGCAGAGATCCCTCCCTGGTGCTGATCCCCTCCCGTGTGCCAGGACCCCACCACCCTCAAGGCAAGAGCTTCTTCCTTATGCCCAATTTAAACCTACTCTCTGTCTGCTTAAAGCCACCCAAAAACAGCAGAGAACACCAAGATAAAAATTGAGAGATTACATCAAAATTAATAACTATGAAAGGGTAATTAGTTTCCAAGAAACTGAAATTCTACATAAACTGATTCTTTTTTTAGTAAGGCATTATTTCTTTTTTCCTTCCTAAATTTTCTGTGAGAAGGAACATTTAACATTTAAGCATTTTGTCTTTGAGATAAATTGTATTTAAAGGTTACAGAGCAAAACTACACATCTTAGTGGCATAGAAGATGGCTTATTAATTGCCCTGGATACGCACACAGTCATAAATTTGTTTGTATAATTTGATGAGGGGAATTGATTTACTATCACAGTGAAATACTACATTAAACACTCATAATTCTTTCTTTATACTGCTCCTCCCCCCTTGAAAGCATCTGACTGCAGGCCACACTGAATTATTGTTCTCTAATCACTAAGTGATTTATTTAACCACAGCACACACAATTACCATTAATCTATATTCTTATTCTAATTTCACTTTTATGTTTTCTGTTGTCATACCAACAAGGAAAAATTATGGATTTCATCTAAACCAAGGTACAGTTATGGTGCAGCAAGACAAGATAAGGGACTTCTTTATTCTCCAGTCACATCTTTTTCAACAATGCAAATAGAAAAAAAAATAGCAAAATAAAATCTCCCTGAAAGCATAAATAGTACAAAATCATCACACTGACAAATCTGTAATATATTAAGCAAATACTGCTTGTGGAAAAGAAGCAAACTAACCTATTTTTATTACTGTCAAATCATTTAATAAAGGAAAGGCTCAGAACAAGATGCTACGTGTGATGAGAACAGGAAGGAGCTGTTCCTTGATCCATCACGCCTGACCCAACATTTGCTTGACAAACAGATCTGGTGCTGCAGACACTGGAAACACAGCCTTGGAAAAATGCAAAAGCCACTGTGCCAGACTAACCACGAACCAACCACCCTGCACAGGCCAAGGGAACTGCACAACACGTGTTCTGGGGACGGGCAGCCCATCAAACCCCCAGGGAGCCTCTCTCTGCTTCATCTCCTCCTCTCCCACAAGCACCACGTCGCGCAGTTGTGTCTCTGGCAGCGCATCCAGGGAAAGCACGAAGGTTTTGCAGGAATTGCTGAGCCTGCTGTGGTGCTAATGTAGTGCTAATACATCCCCTGAAACACTGGCTCAGAGCGCTGGAACTGCCCATTACACGTGTAGTCCATAAAAGACCTGAGTGGCGTGCAAACACAGCTCCCTCAGCCAGAGGGAAATGCCAGGGGTCAGCAGTGTCAAATGAAGTTTGCTCATACAAGGCAGACAGGGAGCACGGGAGGAAGTTGATGTGCACTTCAAAGGGAAGAAATTTGTCCAGTCTGCAAGGCAGTTCTGTGTCTCACTTGTAATGAGTGTCTTTTGAAGAAATACTGTTACACAGAAGACTATTTAACTGCAGTGCTGTTATATGAAATCCTCTGCTAACAAAGAAACACTCCCTGCAAAACACCAGCACAGTTTTAGCCAGGAGATGGGTGGTCCATTTAGTCTTTGCAAGTGGCTGACCTACTGCTGTCAGGCCAAAATACTTCGTGGATGTGAATTTAATTAACTGAAATACATCCTGAGACTAATTTTCAGTGAAATCTGTTGGTATTAATCAGGAAGCAATTTGCATGGTGGGAGGTGAGTTGTTCCCATTGTTCTACACTTGTTTTGTTTATACCCAATGATGTAACAAAATGTTATGAAACTTTCTGAGTGCTCCTGTATTGGCAGAGAGATTTATGGCTCATGTTACCCAATCGATGCTGCAAGAGCAGCACTCGGGGAGGGATGAAGTGCAGAGCCCTGTGATAACCAGGAGCTCAACCACTGCTTAACTTCTCCCGTGTGTTCCTGCGTCAGTTTTCTTATCTGTACAAGAAAGGAAACAAAGTTCATCTCTCTCTGCAAAGCACTTGGAGATATTTTGATAAACTGTGTTATTCAAACACAGCATTTTCCAAGGTCAGCCCTCTCTGCACAGCTCAGGCACTGCTTAAATAAACTGATCCTCACCTTCTCTGGATTTACAAACATCGTTACCAGAGCTCACTCCAGCACCCACTTCCTCATGGAAGACTTAGCCAGCTCATTAGCACGCAGCAGGAGACAGCTCCAGCAGGCAGGAGTGGGGCTGAGGAACGACGCTCCAAGTTTTGCTCCCAATCCCAGGGAGGGCTGGGGGCCTGGACCTCCTTGGTGTGCAAACACCAGGCTTCACTTGTCCAGCCTTACAACATTGTCCCTCTACTCCAATTCTTGGGGTATTGGCTTTTTATACTTCACTCCCTGCAAATCAATATTCTAATTGACACACAGTAGATGGGCAGAAGGATACAGAGGACCTGCCCACCAACCTGATGGGGATGATTATCCAAAAATGAAGGTCAAATCAAAGGAAAAGTCAAACCTGTGTCTGGCCAGAACCAGGACAGGAACAGCACAAAGTGAAGAGTCTTTAAATAAGGGAATTAAAAAAAAGTATCTAAGATTAACTACAGACACAACCTAAAGAGGGCATGGATAAGGCAGCTAAAACTCTGAACCAGGGAATGACAGACTAAAGCCCCTTTGGAATGCCTGCACTCAATGCCACGATTTAAGAAGCACTTCAGGAGGCATCTCCAGTGTCTCACACAGGAGATGTGCTTCCTTTTAATGTAAAATAGCAAGTCTGAATATCTGAAAAGTATCTGAATAGGCCATTTAGAACAAAGTCAGACACAATCCATGTGCGACATAATATAAAATACTTAAAAGGAATACCTTATTCTTTCAGGGACTGGTTCCACAGGAAACCAGGAAGCCAAAGGGATCCCTCAAACAGGCTATTTGAGCAGAAGGCTTCTGATCAGTCTCCCTGGGAGGCTGGCACAGCCCTGGAACCAGGACCCTGGGAGGCTGTGGAATCTCAGGCCCCAAGAGTGTTCCAAAGCCCCCTGAGATCCACCACCTTGGTACAACCCTCAGCCACCGAAACTCAGTGAAGGGAGAGGAAGACACAACTCACAGCTCAGGCACACTTAACCTCCCACATTTCAATCAGCAGATGGATATAAGGAAATCCAAAAAGTGCAGAGAAGGGTCACAAAAATCATTTATGAGCAGAAAGCTGTATCTATATAGGCAGAAAACCCAACAGCCCAGTGCGTGCGAGGTAACAAAAATGATTCGTGGTCTCATCCCAGACAGCAAAATGTGGTGCACAAGAAATTCCAGCAGGTGCCTCAGTTCAGCATCTCAAAGTTCACCTCCAGTTGACTCTTTCAGCTCCATTTTAAGCTTTCCTTCCACAATTTTACATAACAAAAGAAAATGAGCTTTCATCCATTTTTTACCCAACCTGGACATCTCAGCAGTTCAGCCCATCCCTAGTTCAACATCATAGAAGCCCTGGGTGGGACAAGGAGGAGGAAAACACAGATTTTCCATGACCTTTTGCAGATTTCCAAACCCCATCTCCTGTACATACAAGCAATCTGTTCCTTTTACTACAGAGCAATGACTCATTACTTCAATCATTTCAAAAGGGACGAGAATTCCATCTGGCATTATGGATTAGCAGCCAAATTACACAGGTCCTGATCTAAAGGTCGACTTAGTAATAACAGAAAGCCCTACATTGAAGTGCATTTTAATATCTCAAATCACTCACCATTTCAGCACCTCTCAAAGCTCTGCCACCTTCCCCACACTGGGAATTGCTCCCAGGATGAGAGCACCGACCCCAAGCAGGCAGGGCTTGGAGGTACCACAGGGAACAGGACACAGCTGTTTGTGTTTCAACCCTTCCACCAGGTGCATCTCATTCAGTTCTGAGGCCCTGATGCTCTGGGTGTGCAGGAACATGCACTAATCTGAGGTTTAAATGGATTAAAGCCTTCCACAAAATTATACTGACCAGATATTGGGAGGAACTGACACCTCCAGTGGTGCCTTTTCCCTTTCTTTACAGCCTAAAATAACTCATCCATTATCCTCCCCCCAGCTCTGCTGCCCCCACTGCCCCCCAGAAACACAGATTTCACTGTCCAATCTCACCTGCACCTCTCCTGGTGCTGTTCAGCTCCTCATCCCAGGCAGGTGGAACAGACACAACAGGTGATGATTCGATCCATTCCCTGGATGCTGCAGAGAGAGGGATCAGAAAAGTCACACCAGCAACCACCACAGGGAAAAGGAGACACAAGTGACACCTTGTTGGAGGGACTTCTGACTCCCAAGTCTGAGGAGCTTATTTGTGGGTGTGAGAATTGATTTCAGAAGGAAAACACATGGTTTACACAAGGGCAAAAGGAGGTGAAATGATGGTAAGAGCTTCCTCAACCTCCAAAACAACTGACCCGGGGGTCAATACAAAAGCTAATGGAACCACCAGCGTGCGAAGAACACAAGCCTGGCTTTGTTTTTCCAAGACACAGCTCAGTTTGCAGCTCAGAGAGAAAAGGTTTGGGTCAGATATTAGGAAGGAATCCTTCCCTGGGAGGGTGGGGAGGCCCTGGCACAGGGTGCCCAGAGAAGCTGTGGCTGCCCCATCCCTGGGAGTGTCCAAGGCCAGGT
>JAWWES010000024.1:1473126-1489838 GCA_035583135.1 Lophotriccus pileatus | reverse complement strand
CCTCTCCAGCTCTCCTGGAGCCCCTTCAGGCCCTGGAAGGGGCTCTCAGCTCTCCCTGGAGCCTTCTCTTCTCCAGGGGAACCCCCACAGCTCTCCCAGCCTGGCTCCATGTCAGAGGGGCTCCAGCCCTGGGAGCAGCTCCAGGACCTCCTCTGGACTCCCTGTCCTTTCTGTGCTGGACCCAGAGCTGGAGGCAGCTCTGCAGGGGGGTCTCACCTGAACAGAGGAGCAGAGTCCCCCCTCTCCTGCTGCCCTGTGGGACCAGCACATGGAGAGTTTTTGGGCTGTGATTCAGCACTTTGCTGAGTCCTATCGAGCTTCTTATCCACAAACCCACAAATTCCTTCCCCCCAGGGCTGCTCTCAGCCCATCCTGCACCCAATCCATACCTGTGACTGGGATGTTTCCCAGCTCTGTGCATCACTGCACAAGGAGGAGACACTGAGGGCAATAAAACCCCCACAGAACTCTTCCTAAAGCAGCACAGCCCTGTTTCAGACACAGGGGGACAGGTACCTGTTCTCCAGGCCCCCTCGACAGCTGTACTCCCACTCCGCCTCCGTGGGTAACCTCTTCCCTGCCCACCTGCAGAAAGCCACAGCATCATTCCAGGACACGTGGAGAACTGGGTGATCCATCCTGGGAGACAAAATGAACAGGACAGGCTCCTCAGGAGGGCTGGGCACTCAGAGCTGCACTCAGGGTGGGCACACAGGGGTGACAAGGTCACAGCTCAGGGACAGCTGGACGAGGCACTGCAATTTAATGGTGGTTGCTCTCCACTCCTCTATTTCTCTCTGCTGGAGGTTCTTTCCTGGCTGGGTTTTGAGGGAGATGTGACATGAGGAAGAGTCCCCACTCTGAGCAGCATTAGCTTTTGGAGCTCCCACTCCAAGAGACTGCAGCAATTTACCCAATTTCTTTGGGTGTTTCAAGTAGTCCACAGGTTACACAAAAGCTCCCACCTTTCCTGGGGGTTGGTTCCAGGACTGACCTTAAAATCCTGGTCTCTTTTTCCAGAAAAAGACAGGAGAAAGAAATGCCTAGGCATGTGTGCAGAAGGATCCTCCCCATCCAAGCCTCTGACAGCCCAAGACACTTCCAGAACTGAGAGTGCTGGTCCAGGAGACAGAGGACTTGCTATTAACTTCCCTTCCCTGCCCTGTTTAAGAAGCCAGAGTATCCCTGTTAATCCATGAGGCCACTTCCATGGGCAAGTTCCCCAGGGGCTGTGCCAGGCCAGGGTTGCACCACACTTGCCCAAGACTAGATTTCCATGGCAGGTTTCCAGCTGCTGTCTGCTGGCTCTGACCTCAATTCCTGGCTCCCCCCAACAATGCCTCCAGCTATTATCTCTATTTTTGCCTCAGATAATTCTTTCCTTGCCCTTGGAGATCAGGCACTGGACTCGTTACTGAGCAGTTCAGCCATCAGATGATGGTGCACTAACAGAGCCCTGTCCTTAGAGGACTCAAAAACACTCCAGATCTAGGCTAGAGAGCCTGATTTCATTTCAAAACTGCTGTGACAAACTTTAACTAGTTGAAGAAGTTCCAGCTGCATTGACACCTGCCTAGTGAGAGGAGCAGTTGCAATGTCAGAGGTCCCAAATGAAGACAGTAATTTTATTTTCTAGGCCTAAAATTCATTGCAGTTCAGAAGGGAAGGTGATGCACAGAGACAGGGATCAGCAAGTGCCAGGGTTCATGCAGGCAAAGCGTGGCACTGACTGTAAGAGCACTCACTACTGAGGAAAAGTACAGCCTTCCAAAGCATTCAGAGGTTCTGGATAAGGTCACAACTGATTTTCCACAATAATTAGCCCATAAAGTCAGAGTACAGTAAAAAGCACAAAACTCTTCAGTCTTCTGCTGCCACAAAGAGGCTCCAAATCCCAATGGAAGAGGACACCCACATGTGCTCCTGGAGTGTGTGTGCAGCCAGTAGTTCTTCCTCCTCTCCAACAACACACCTGCACTGCAGTTTCTGACCTCTAAGGAGCTGCTATTTCACTGCTGATGTACAAATCTTCCCCTGGGTGCAGATTCCTCACAGACCTTCCTGAAATCCTACTACATCACTGACCAAGTGACCGTGGAATATTGCCCTGCAACACACCAGAAAATGGCAAAGAGTCCCAGAAGCAGCAGCAAACTGATAAATAAATAAACCCCCTCTGTTGCACCCCCATTCCTGGTGGGAGTTCCAGGTGTCTCTGCAAGCACTGAATGGCTGTTCTTGGCTCACCTGCTGGAGATATTGGAGTCAGGACCCTCGGGATGCTTCCAGTTGGCTCCTTTCACTGGCAACCACCAGGGAGCAGCTGCAACCTGAGAAGGGACAAGAATGGACAGGGAAGGAGACTTAAATTCCCAGCTGAAGGATATTCTGGAGAAGCAGCAGGGGCTCAGAGCTTGCAGCGACAGCTCCTGGCTCTGCCTGCAGCCAACTGACCTGCGAGTTCCAAATCACACAATGGTCTGACCTTAAAGATCATCTCTTTACAACACCTTCCTCCAGCACTCAGATCATCCCTGAGGGACCAAGATGATCACTTGATGCACTTTAAATCATCACAGCTGGCCAAGGAACAGCCCAAGGGATAGAACAGCACAAAGAGATCACCCAAAAACAAGCGCGAGGGAGACCAAATGCTGACTGTGCTTCCCTGTGTGACTCAAACCTCCTGGCTCACTTCACACATCCCACAGAGACCATTTAAAAAATTGAAAACTTTGGCTTGAAGAGCATTTTCATCCCTGTTATTTGCTCCCCAAACTCAGGGCTTTGGCACAGCTGAACCAACCCCCCGGCGCTGCCCTTTCACCAGGGTCAGAACTCGCAGCTTGTGACACATTTGCTTTCCAGGTCATTAACCCAGTAAAGCTGATTTGAAATTATTTGCTCTCAGCTTCCAGAAGGTGGAGACAGAAGAAGCACACAAGGGAAGTGAAGCATGAAGGCTCTTTTCTGTTTTCATCACACAGGCAAAACCCTCTGTAACAATGAAGTACTTCTCTCTAACCAAAAGTCCCAAATTTGGTTCTTCAACAGCAAGGCGTTTTTCCTGGAAGATGTTCCTTAAGGATTTCTTCTATTAAGCTTACTTCAAACCAGAGAAGTGCTTCACTGTTCTGCTTCCCATTCACTTAGAAATACTTACCTTAATAATGGGGCCTTTCACTGAGGTAAAAAGAACACTTATGCTGCCCATCAACAGTGGGCTTATTCCAGCAGCAGAGGTGCTCACTTCCAAAATACTCCTATTGCAAAGATAAAGTCTGCAAAGAACAAAGTCCAAAGGAAACAAGCCTGGAATGCTTCAGGAGTTGCACAACCCAGCAGCTCAGCCCTAGGCTTGAGATCCAGGGGTTCTGGTTCTAGAACAGCCTCCAGCAACTTCTGCCCTCTCTGCTGTCCCTCAGCTTCTCCCCCTCAACAGTGAAGGGCACTGAACATGTGTGAGAGAGAAAAATACCTGTGACACACAGACATTGTTAAGAAAGGCCTGGTCCAAACTGAACATCAAATGCCTCATTTGAATCTTTCAGTAGGAGAATAAACAGAAGTGCCTCAGCAACAGAGGTGCTGCCAATGCACAAACACAAATTATTCTGGTTTTAAAGCATCTGATCAGCCTGTGCTGTAACAGCTCCTCCACAGCTCTCCCCTCAGCACGCAGGATTTTTGCCTGCAGCACATCTGGGTGTGGAAAAGCTCACTGTAAATCACCAGCACTCCTGGACTGAAGCTGCAGAGCTGCTGCTTCAGCTCAGCTGCAGAGCCCACAGCCTTGGGAGCTCTGGGGAAGAGCTCTGCATCCCCCAGAGGCTGCAGGACCGTCCACACAGGGGTTTGGACGCTCCCCCTCCCAAAGGAGTGGAGAAGAGACACCAGTGTGAAGTACCACAGAAATAAAGATGCTCTCAGCTTGCTGATGACCCAGATGGTCTGTCCATGTGCTCAGTGGGACCCTCCAGGCAAACAAGGTAATGTCAGTTTTTAAAGCCCCTTTCTGACTTGCCCCAACATGACAAGCCCTTAAATTAACAACATCAGCCACAATCCTGGCTCGTTGTCTCCATGAGCTGAGTCCCCACCCTTTGCAAAGAGCATGAGAAATATCTGGTCTCTTTCTATGACTACAGCTCTGATACTGAGCATTCAAACCCCAAAACTGGGACCTTCATTCAGCTGCTCAGCTCCACTCTCCCCGCACTGAAGCTTCAGAGTGACCTGGCTGCTAAACTGACATTACAGCCAATAGGTTCCAAACCAGGCTGATTTAACCAATTCCTTGCCTATTTTGAGGTTTGACCTTTAAACTACACTCAAGATAGGACAGAAATCCAAAATTAGCATTTTAAAGCTCCTTCAAGAAAGTAAAAGAGCAGCAGAACATTTGCTAAAGATAAAATCTGAAAGATCACGAGTAAGATTTCATCCTGATAGTTTCTAAGCACAACACATTTTTGCAAATTAAACTGCTGGCTTTTGGATAAAAACATCTCTGCAGGAGACTGCAAAGATTTACACTTGAGAAGACTTGAATTTTGGAAAACATTTCTGTGATGCAAAAGCAAAAGCAGATGCTTTCAATCAGGATGGTTTATTTTAAACCGAGAGAAACGTCGCGTCTCCGCATGAGAGCACTGTGTGTGCACAGCTCCTGGGGCTGCTGAACCGAGCTCCAAATGGCTGCCAGGCTCTGCAGAACACCCACATCCTCCAGGAGTTACACAGCCAGGACCTGGACAGGGATCACCTCCAGATATTAACTGGAAACTTCTCCAAGTCAGCCCCCGGCTCCGGTGAACACCCACCGAGCTGCTCCTTCCACAAGTCCTCTACCTGAAACTACAGTCCTTTCACAGAACTTCTCACAAGTCTTTAGAGCTTTTAATTGCTCTAAATCTAATTAGTAGAGGAGGTAATTAGGCAGAGATATTACAACATCACAGTTAATACAGCAAAGCCCTCCCTTGCCACTAATGAGCTTAGTTACTTCCATAACAATCCGTGTTCTCCTGCTTCCCTCCAAAACATGTTCTGTGCCCTGGCAGCCGCCTCCTCCTGGCAAAACAGCAGCAGAGATCCTGAATTCGAGGACAATTCCCTTCATTTTGGCTGTCTCTCACAGCCTGGCACCTGTCCCAGGTGAAGCACACCTGCCCTGCACTCCTGACACAGCCGCTCCTTCACAGGGAGGTGTTTCCAGGAGCAAAGCCAGTGCAGACACAGCACAAAGGCTTGGTCTGGCCTGATCCAGGGGAAAACGTGGATTATCCACCTCCCTGCCCCAGGATTAAACTTTCAGGACTCCCTGTTCTGCTTATCACAGCCTGTGAAAAGAGAGCCCAGTGACAACACCGGGAAGATCTGCAGTTAATTCCGACCCACGAGCTCCGCAATTTGCAGAGCTGGAGCCTCTCCTCCCACCAGCAACCTGCATAAAATCCAAAGTTCTAAGGATTCCATTTTCTTTTCCAAGTAGGCTGGGATAGCCTAACTTTAATTGCTCCATTAACTTGTGATTTCAAGGTTTTTAAACTGCTTTACAATTGTCTTGAGGAAAATTCCTTCCTAAATATGTGCAGAAGAGAAATGAAAGGGGGGAACGTGACAAAGGGAGTTTCATCATTGGTGTCACCTCATTACTGGTACTGCAGGGAGGAACACGCTTAAAAAAACACCCAAACCCCCACCAAGAACCAAAAAAACAAGTATTAGTCTTGTACTAACACGGCACTGGCCACGTTCGAGAAAAACAACCCCCACTTGAGCTCCAAATCTCCAATTCAAATCAAATTCATGTATTAGAAAAGCTACCAAAAATAAACTCAACCAAGTAGCTCCTCTTGGCTCCAACTCCAGCATTTCTAACATGCAGCAAGTCCCTTGAAATAACAAAGCTGCACATTTTAACCTCAAGTCAGGCCCACGAGATGATGACAAATTCCTGCTGTTGCCCAGGCATGTAGGGCCAAACATCATTTTTTCTGTGCTTCGGCATTTTAATGCTATTTTGATGTAATAAGGCCTCACACTGGGTCAAGATAAACAGCTGCAAGAAGCAAAAGTTACTGCAGAGTAAGAACTTCAGCAATTTCAGAATCAGCTGTCTGAAAAGAGATTCTGAGTGAGAAGTAGCCCAAGGCTGGAAGAGACTTTAAGACTGACTTATTAAGCAGTGGGTTCTCAAAGAAACACACCCTTCAGTTCACAACTTTCCACATCTGTTTGACTCAGATGCTGCTAAGCCCAGCACATCTTTAAATTCCAGAGGCATCTTGCTGTCATTGGTAGGATGTGAGAAAAAATTCGTTATTCAGTAAAGAACATAACTTTTGGATGAGGTTTTATTTTATCCGTGTAAGGCACATAAATCTCTGTCAGTTTTTCCTCCTCTAAGCCAGATCCTAAACCCTGAGCAGCTGATTAATGAATTACAGAGGCAAGAAGCTGACAGAAGACAGAACATTTCTAGTTGGGCAGGGAGTTTAAGAAATAAACATAATTCTTGTGCAGTGGGTGAGCCACTGTCACTGTCCCCTCAGAAACATCAGTGGCCACAAATAGAATCCCAGAGAGGTTTGGGTTGGGAGGGACCTCAAGGATCATCTTGTTCCACCCCCTGCCATGGGCAGGGACACCTTCCAGCAGCCCAGGTTGCTCCAAGCCCTGTCCAAGCCCTTGGACACTGCAGCTCTGCTCCTCCTCACCCTGCAGCACCAGGCTGTGTTCAGCCCTGTGTCACAGCCTGGCAGGGACAGCTCCAAGCTCTGGGAGCTGCAGATCCTTCCCAGCCCCTTCCCCAGGGTGTCCCAGCTGCACCAGGACACACCACCCAGGGATGCAGCTCCAGACCCTGTTTGTACTCCCAGAGACTGCAGAGAACAGAGCTCTGTAATCACAGACACAAACCCAGCCAGGGCTGGGAACTCCTGCGTGGAATCTGCCACCCCACACCCCCCATGGGCTGTAATTACACAGCAGTGTTTTTCCAGGAGGTAACTCCCACCTGCATTAGGGCTGGACTGGATGATCTCCAGAGGTCCCTTCCAACCCCAACCAGCCTGGGATTCAGGGAATGCCTCATTTTCCCAGCTGCTGCAATTCCCATGCTATTCATTCCATCAATTAAAAGTCCCAGCTCCCCCAAAGCTCTAATTAAAGAACAATCTGTTCTCACTCTTATTTTCTAAGGTTACTGGCCTCCCTCATTCCCTCAGAAACAAAACCAGCAAGGGGTTTTGTTTAATATTGAACATTGATGTTATTTGCCTTTAATCCCAGTATTTTACAGTTGTTTGAATTTGCACACAAGGAGAGGCAGCAGCTCTACAAACTAAAAAATAGATATATTTTTAGTCATCAGCTAGAGAAAACACTGGAAAGTAAAACTTGAAAGGACCTTTTCCTTTGCATAGGGAAGGGTCACTGAACCTCAATCCAGACCCTGCAAAACTTCACAGCTCTGTCAATCCTCCAAGAAAAATAACCAAAAATGTGTGATGCTAAAAATCCACTCAGATTCATTAAGTGCAGCTTTTGGAATCCCAAGCAGCTTCTTTTGAGGGGCTGATACTCCTGGTGAAGGCAGACACCCCTGGAAGTCTGCTTTCCAGCCAACACCCCAACCTGCCCTCCAGCTGGGCATTCTTCCCAGTACCCGAGGGAACAGGAGCTTTAAGACAAGGAGGTGTGCAGGGATTTACCCCCAGCCTGGGGCACCAGCCCTGCCCTGCTTGAGAGCTGAGCTTAATTCCCAACAGTGGGAGTAAGAAAACAGAGATGAACAATTCCACAGCTCCATCTTCCCAGCTCCCTGCAGGGAATATCTGAAGCAGCGGAGGCTGCAAGGAATGGCTCCCCCTGCCCACACTGGCTCTGCCCTACCTGCAAACATCACTGCTTTCAGCAGGAATTAGACTTTCCCAGCTGGAATGCAGAATGTTCCAGTTTGTTTTCAGGATGGGACTGTCCTCGGGGTTCCAGGCGCTGCTGTAAACACTGCCCAGCTCAAGGACAGTGCAGAGCTTTCCATACAAATGGGGATCAAATGCCATCCCAGAGCTCCAGACTCATCAGAACTCCTCAACAGCGTTTGCTTGAGCTGCCAGGAAACTATTTCCTTGCATTCCATGCCCTTCCAGGCCAATGCAGCACACACATTTGGATACTCTCGGGCCCTTCAGTGCAGAATTCATCTGGCCTTTCAGCAAAAATTCATGTTTCTGCCACCCAGCCAAGAAGCAAAGTGTTGCTGTGTCTCTCCAGTGATCAGACTGGAGCTCCAGCCCAGCCCAAGTGCCCTCCTGGTCACTTCCAGGGATCCAGGGGCAGTCACAGCTTCCCTGGGCACCCTGTGCCAGGGCCACCCCACCCTCCCAGCCAACAATTCCTTCCCAATATCCCATCTAACCCTGCCCTCTGGCAGTGGGAAGCCACTCCCTGTGTCCTGTCCCTCCATGCCTTGTTCCCAGCCCCTCTCCAGCTCTCCTGGAGCCCCTTCAGGCCCTGGAAGGGGCTCTCAGCTCTCCCTGGAGCCTTCTCTTCTCCAGGCTGAATGTGAGGGATTTAAGCTCTCAGAACTTGTTAAACCCACACAAAACATTTTGGCTTCAAAGGACCTTCACCCTTTTTATTTAAACCCTTGCAGCTCCATCAGTAACACCCTCACCTGGTGCAGAGCTGAATTCTCCCTCTCTGCCACGTCACCACCACGAAAACAAGGGCCAAAACCGAGACCTGAGTTCCCAGAAATCCACAACAATTCCATCATTGGCTGCTACACCCCTTTTTACTGCTTCCCTTCCAGAGGAGGGTCAGGCCAGCCCACATTCCTGTCACTGGCTATCTGGGAGCCCACCTCAGCTCCAGGAAAGGCACACCCACAGCTCCAACAATCCTCCTACGTGCTGAGCCGGGCTGCTCCTGCCCAGCTTTCCCAGCCCCACCTCTGGAATTCAGCTGTCCTGGGGCTCCGTGATAAATCTGTCTGGTTTAAGAACTGCAGGAGACAAAGTGGCCACACTGATCAAAACCCCAACAGCCACACGTGGCTCATTATTTACAGGAGCTTGATAAATTATTGAGCTCACTATCTTCACTCCCACCTCTGCCCAGCTCTTGCACTGCTTGTGAAACACAGCTTCAAAGTGCACATTCCCCTGTACTCACATTTGCAGTTTGCATCCCTGTGCTTCAGCTGGAGGAAATCCTTTCCAAAACACTCCTGAGCCCACTGAAGCAGAGGAGGAACACAGACCTCAGCCTGGTGGGGGATTTTCAGTGTCACTGCACACCAACATTTATATCTTATTTCTCCTTTTCGTGGTGACAGTTGTGATTTAAGAAGTTCTGAGCAGTGCAGAAAACCTTCCCAAAGCAGCAGCAGCCATAAAGACCCGCTTGGGCTCCATTCCAGCCCCCTGGCACAACCCTTGTCCTGTGAGCACTGCAGCCAACACTTGGAAATTTGGCTGACACACCCAGGAAAGTGGCTCCCAACACTCTGTGTTTACACCAGTAGCCAAGGCTGAGCTTACACAGCATTCCTGAGGTGTGTTTGTTTGTTTTAAGACAAGAGAGCCTGATCTAGGGATTTCTGCAGCACACAACAACACAGGGAAAAGGATTTCTCCAGTAGTGTTGATGTTGTGAGGATGGGATGAGCCAATCTGAATTTATTCCACCTTCAACATCAGTTGCACTAGTATTGAGAGCTCCAATTTACTCTTCTTATCTCTGCAGCTCACAAATGTTAGTCCTGAATTAAAAGAGAACAAACTGCACTTGTCATCTCCCTTTCCTTGCAGGAGGAACCCAAACCCCACATTTCTGCCAGTCCCTCACAGCACACACAGAGGGCTCCCTAAAACCCCCCCATCTCTCAGTCTGCCCCTTGGAGGCCAAAACCAAACTGTTCCCATCAGAGCTGAGGGTAATTCCGATGGGAAGGGACCTCAGGAGGTCATTTTATCCCAACCTGTGCTCAAGGCAGATCAGTTCACCCAGGAGGTGACAAGACATAACCTGCTCAATTGCCAGGAGCTGTGAAGGTCACCTGCCCTGTAACTTTACAAAAAGCCAGTTTTGCTTATATTACACTGCACATCTAAACTGCAACAAGGTAGCACTGGGTAATTGCTAACACCCAGCCCAGGGGTGGCTCAGGCAGTTTCCCCTTGTTTTACTCACTGCTTGGTGGATGTCAGCCTTCACTGCTTCACTCAGCATTCCCTCAAACACAAAGGAGTCTCCAAATTTCTCTGCCTGTGCAAAGAACAAAGAATTCAGCCAGTCACTCATCAAAAGAAGGTTATTCTTAAAACCCCACTCACGTTCACAGCTCTGTTTTCTCAAGAACAAGGACATTCTAATAGTGATTTTGAGTTCTCTTTCAAGGAAGTTCTTTTGGAACAGAAGGGAAGGGATTTTATCCCTGGATGTTGTTGTTCAGCAGCCACTGGGCAGATGGCAGCTCACAGGGCTTCTGCACATGTATTTTCTTCTGTTAATTAAAAATGCAGTTCCAATGGTCCCACCTGCTTGCAAATGCTCCAGCCAGTAATCTAACATTTAATTCATACTGCACTTCTCTTATTTTCCCTTTGGGAATCACAATATAAGACAAGCCTTGTCACTTCATCAATGTTTTAACGTGCTGCTACAGCAATAGAGAAGTTAAAAGTAACTCAATCATTATATCCAGCATCATATAAAGCCAAAAGACTGAAAACCACCAATAATTTAAAGGAATCACAGTACATGATACCCACAAACTCTGATTGAATTGATACACCTGGCAAGTAAAACACGTTATGAGAACTGACCAGATTTGCCCTTCTCAATTTCTTCATCTTATTTTAGATATTTAAAGAATGGAGATGATCCTCATGAGCTGTTTCTGCACACCCAGAACTCTTCAAGATGCACAGTTTGAAAGAAGGATCCCATTTAACACCCCAACTACAAGAAATTTTAGCACATGACCATAATCTTTTTCTACCTGCCAGAGCTCCAGGAGTGCTTGGACAACACCCTCAGGGACAGGGTGGGATTGCTGGGGTGTCTGGACAGGGCCAGGAGTTGGACTTGGATGATCTCTGTGGGTCCTCCCAGCTCAGGACATTCTGTGATTCCACATTTAAACACCACCCCCCACGTGCTCATCCCAGTTTGCAAAAAGCCAACCCTGCTCCAAAGAGTTAAGCAACCTTTTTCCATAATAATCGAGCTGGGAAACAGAAATAGAGACAAAAAAGCCCTTCATCCAACCAGAAGGCTCCTGCCTTCCAAATGAGAACCAGTTTATCAAGTGAAGTCACAAAGTGCCTCCTCTGAGACCTGCTCATTACTGAGGCTTTATTTGCCTAAAAGGGCTGTCAGGGTTGTCTCAGAGCTGCGTAGGAACAGTCACTGTCAGGAGGGATCAGAGCTCCAGGCACAGGTGGCTTCTTTCTGGGAAGAACCTTAACATATTCCTAGTCCATTGTTCCCAGAAACATGCACAAAACTGTTATTACACTGAGTGTTCCCTCCTCCTCAGGCACAGGGCTCTCTGCTCTCAGCTGCCCATCCTTGGGCATCACAGTCTGTTAAATCCCTCCTCCCTGTTCCTCTAAAATGAGGAAAATCTAACCTAGCTGTTCTGGTACAAACAGCCCTAGGACTCACAGGTCAAAAAAACCCAAGCAAACCGACCCAAAACACCCTGCAGAGACCTGTTTGCTGCAGCAAAGACATGAATTCAGGTGTCAAGATGCTTATTAAAGATAACAACATGGACCTGAAGCCCTCCCACCAGGGCAGCGAGGCAAGACAATTCCTTGTCTCCACGACTCAGAGCAGGAATATCTGAGTGCACAAACCCCAAGCATCATTGTGACATGCTTCAAAATAAAACCCCTGGTTTCTAAGGAGGATTTTGGGAGCACAGAGCAGGGTGGCAGGGCTGGAGCCCCCCGTGCCTCACCTCGGTGACGTAGCCGGTGGCGTTCACAAACCTCTCGAAGTGCTTGTTGCTGACCTCGTGCTGGTCCATGTAGAAGCCCCTCAGGTGGACTCTCCTGGCAGGGCCCTCCCCGTCCTGAGGGATCACAGGCTCCTGGGTGCCCATGGTGAACACCCCTCCTGGAATCGCCACCATCTGCAGGGCAAACACCACCCCAGAGCACGTCAAAATCAAAGCCTGAGAAGCCTCACGGGGGCCTTGCTGCTCCTCCTCCTCCTCCTCTCTGCAGGTGTGTTTGTTCTGAGCAGAGTTGCACTGCCAAACCAGCCCCTGGTTGGGGGAAGGAGCAAGTGGGACTTCAATTGAGAACAAACCCCCCTTTGCAGCTCTTTGTAGGTGAAGTCTGGGCAGTGCCCGGTGCTCCCAGGAGGAGGAACATGTTTACTGGATTTTATGTTGCAGTTTGCTGTTGTTCCTGCAGTTACACCACTGCCAGTGCACCAAGGAGCAGTAAATAGGCTCATTTTCTGAAATAAGAGCAGTAAATGAGCTCATTACATCCCACCAGCACCTCTCCCCGTTGTTCAGGGCAGCTGCATGATTTGACATGACCTTATACACCCCACTTCATTGTTTCTTCTCCACTACAGAGCTCTCCTCCTGCTGCACCCTCAGAACTTTCTCCCCTAAGAAGAATCTGAGCCCTTAAAGATTGTCTGTAACTGAATCCATAAAGGGGCTTCAGGATAAATTTGGTTACACTTTTTAGGACTCAGGAAATAGCAAAGTGGTGCAAAGTTGCACCATTTCCTTCCTTCCTTCCAACCCCTCTTCAACCCACTGCAGCCAAAACTCCCTGAGGGAACCTTCAGGTTCAGAGCTCAGCTCTAAACCCACGTGCAAAATTAACTCTTGCTGGCTCCCAATTCTAAATCCCAGTGGGAATAACTAATCCCTCCTGTGGGTGTCCCCTCACTGAACATCCAGCTGAACATCATCAGGTCACGTTCTGAGCACAACTCTAACCAGCAGCTTTAATTGCCCAGTGCTGCAGCTGCCAGCTGGGTGAAATCAAGTTATTTTTTCATCCTACATCAACCAGGTACCACTGGGCCTCCTTCCCTCGGGGAGTTCCCACCCTGCCTGTGTGACACAGCTTTTCCAAGCTGATGCAGCTCCCCAGTGTTACAGAGAGGCAGCCACAGAAGCAGCCACTCACATCCTCACCGTTTCCAAGCCATCCCATGCAAGAAAAATCTGCTGGGATAGAATTTTGTATGCCAAAGGTTACTGGCAGCCTTCATAAAATGAAATTTAAAAAAATTAATTTCTAATCACATCCAGTGAGGCATTTGGTCTCAGTGTCCTTTCACACCAGCACTGCCTCAGCACCTTCACACACTGCCCTCTGCAAGGGCTACGTTCAGCTCTAGGTGGGTCTCACAGAAAAGCAGCAAGAGAAGGAATGAGCAATTAACGAGACTTTCACTGGAGGAGAACCTGACAGGAACACACGGCCCCAGGCAGGGCAGCCCTGGAACTGCTGTTCCCGGTGTCACCCGACCCTGCCCAAACAGAGGGACGAGAAGAACAGCCCGACTGGCGCTGTCACGTCCCAGCTCAGCCCAGGGAGGAGCGGCGGGACCCGGGCAGGGCACAGGCACCGCTGCCCAAACCCCGCATCCTCAGCGGCACCCCAGGGGTGCGGGAGCCGCCGGAGCAATGCGGGAGGGAAAGCGAGCTGAGGCCAGCACAAGAGCCTGCCCCAAGCTCAGTTTGTCGTGCGAGCTGTGAACCGGCCGTACTTGAAGTTTCTCCACAGCAGTTCTGTGGCTGCTGCGTTATCACCGAGCACCCTCCTCCCTGGACCGACCCCTCAGGGCACCGTGACCCTCCCTCCCCTCAGCCGACCCCCCGCTCCCCGCTCACCGGACCGTGCCCGCCGCTCCGCCCGCCGCCCGCAGCCGCCGCCGAGTAGCGCCGCGCCGCCAGCTCCCGCCCGTCCCCGGGGGCCCGTCCGGCGCCGCAGCCGCAGCTCCCGGCGCCGGCAGCCCCCGCTGTTCCCGTTCCCGTTCCCATCCCCATTCCCAGCAGCAGGAACACCCAGCGCGCGGCCCCCATGGGCGCCGCCATGTTGGAGCCGGGATCACGTGCCGGCCGCCGTCACGTGACCGGCCGCGCCCTTAAAGGGGCCGCGCCGCGCCCTGAGGGGGCGGGACCGGGGTGGTCCCGTCATGGCCCCTCCCGGCGGGACACGGAGCGTCCCTGAGGGAATGAGCGTGTTCGGGGCCTGTGTGTCCAGAGAAAACTGAAGGGGGAACTCCCCCACCCGCAGAAATATCTCAAATGTCCATACAAACACCCAGTCTCAAAGGGGACCTCACCCCTCACCGATCCATACCGAGATCTGGAAGATCGATACAAATATCTCGGGGAGGGGGGGGGGGAGAGCTCATCAATCCATACAAATATCTCACCAACCCACATAAACGTCTCAGAGATCCACACAAATATCTCGCCTGAAAGGGGGTCTCACCAATCCGGAGAAACGCCTCTGAAGGATGCCAAGAGGACGGCTCCAGGATCGTTCCAGGGGTGTGGAGTCTCCCTCTCTGGAGACATTCCGAACCCACCTGGAGACATCCGAGTGTCACCTGCTCCAGTTTAGCCTACTGATGTTATTTAGAAGTATTTAAATAAAGGTAAATTTAAACCACGTAGATATGTTTAAATAGAAGTGAGGAAATGTCCAAGGGTGGGTTGGAAGGGGCTTGGAACAACCTGGGCTGGTGGAAGGTGTCCCTGCCCATGGCAGGGGGTGGAACGAGGTGGGCTTTGAGGTCCCTCCCAACCCAAACCACGCTGGGATTTCGATTTTTCACGCCTAAAAATGGGTTTTACCAAGGATGACGCAGCCAGTTTTATGGCAAAAACGTGGCCATGGAGGGGGGAATAGCACTGGAGGGGGAACACGAGAAATCTGCCGTTCTTCCCAAGTGAAATCAAATGCTGTTAATGCAGATTTGGGTTGGTTTGGTTTTTTAACAGGAGTTTTCAGTGCAGGTCAGTGGGAAGCAGTTTGTACCCAGGTGATACTGTGTGAGCCAACAGGCCAGGGATGGAAATGCCTCCATCCAGAGCTGTCAATATCTGCTACATCAGGGGGCTGGTAATTCCCTTGTTTTCCTACATTTTTCCCCGGTGTGGTTGTTGAAGATTGTGCTGCTCTGTCATGTAAATATTTACTTTCTGTGGGAGTTTCAGGACTCAACACAATGGATCCTCTGGATCCTCTGCTATGCTGAAAGAACTCTTGACTCATCCTGTGGGATATTAATTTGAAATATTCAATATCTTTTTTTTGCTTATACGGGCAGCGAAAAGCAGCACGGCCAGAGCGAAGGAGGGGTTTTATTGCTTGTTTTGTGTTAATACTCAAAGGAACTCCACTCAGCTGTGTTTGCTCTATGAAATTTTACTGTGTGTAAAATGGCAGTGCTGGGAGGCCTCGCAGGGATGGATTCCAATTATCCATCATTAGTCCCTTTTGCCCCGTGACGTGCTTTAGAAAAGCATCAGAGTGCAGGAAAACAAAGGAATGCAAACTCAATTATGAACCCAGCCCTTGCTGCTTCGGGGGCAGAAAATGGAAATGTTCCTTTTACGCTGGCAGGGGGATCTTTGCCCCACGTGTTAAAGAAAGAATCTCTCTCAAAACGAAAATTAAATCTAACTTCTTTCCTCCTTCCAAATTTCCAACCCGATTTACTGAAATGGCAGCAAAACGTAGGAATCCCAGTTCTCCAGACTTCTAGAACTGGAAACAATCTGCCAGGATCACTTCTCCTCAATAAAGCCCTGGGATTCTGGCTGTGTAATGATGGAATTCTGGAAAACCAGCCGATTCCCGGTGAGCTGGGACAGCTCTGTTGTTCTCATGGCTCGTTTTCCTAGAATTCTTTTGAGCATCATCTGTGTGCTCCCATCAGGAGGGTTTATATTCCTTATTCTCTCTAGAGATGAGATGAAATAATTACAGTTTGCTTCTGAGCAACATCCAACTTCCAGTTTGTGATCCTGAGGACTTTGGAGAACTTTGGAGATCATTTATTGACCATGTTTGTGCTCAGGCAGCTCATCTCTTCCACACTGGCTTTAATTATTCTCTTTCCTCACACCGAGTGCACCAGGCTTCTGATTTCACTGTTATTAAAATATGATGGAAATGATAGAATTTCCAGCCCTCCTCTGTGAGCTGAGGTGTTGCCCAGCTTCTATCAGGGGTGCTTTTCATCTCCCAGGGCTGGCAGGGATCTCACCAAAGACAGGAAGATTCTGTGATCCTCTCCCTCATCATGAAGCAGGATGAGACAGTTTGATCCTCAGGGTGCTGGAATATCTTCTGCTCCCATTTTTCCTCCAGGGCTGTTTGTTGTGCAGCTGAACCAAGAGCAGAGGCAAAACCTGTGCAAACCCACTCTGCAGGCTGGAGGCCTTTCCATCCAAAACAGTGCAAAGAAGTCAATGGTTAGTTGAAAATTGGGCAGCATCAAGCAAGATAATACAAGTAAAAAGCAAATAAAAGTCTTCAAGTCTCATCTTAATGTCTTTCATCTGCATTGATTCTACATTCATCTACAGGATCCCAGAGAAGCTGCGGCTTCCCCATCCCTGGGAGTGTCCAAGGCCAGGTTGGACGGGGCTTGGAGCAACCTGGGCTACTGGAATGTGTCCCTGCCCATGGCAGGGGGTG
>JAWWES010000024.1:1440074-1472512 GCA_035583135.1 Lophotriccus pileatus | reverse complement strand
GTGTCCCTGCCCATGGCAGGGGGTGGCACTGGATGGGCTTTAAGGTCCTTCCAGCCCAAACCATTCCAGGATTTTGTGATTCTATGAACTCCTCAGCCGTGGGAGAACCAAGACCCAGAAGCAAACGTGGCCCTTGGTATTTGGGGGAGGAATGTCTCCAGAGGGGGAGGCTCCACGCCCTCCCTGGGCAGGCTGTTCCAGCTCTCCCACACTGCTGCTGCTCGGATTTCTCCCTCAGCACTGGAGCTGTTTCCAGGCAGGCTGCCTGCAGAGCTGCTCAAGGTGTGCAGCAGGCACAGCTCTGCCCTGGCCCTGGTGACAGTCCTCATGCTGCAGCCACTCGCAGCCTCCGCCTGCTGAACCATCCAGAGATTAGATTTGCTTACACAAGAATTCATTAGGATTATCTAATGATATTAGGCACCTCTACTCTGCCAAATTCCTGATGAGTAATGGCTTGTAGTATTGCAGCCATGGAGGAAACCATAAAACCGTGCACTGACCTTCGCTTCAGCTCCTGAGTCACGGCCTTCTGCTCCTGCACGTCCTTGCTGCTGAGCCACAGCTCCAGCTCCTCTGGAGCCATTTTTAGTGGACAACCAGCGCCGTGGGAGGGTGTGCTGAGCTGAGCCACGGGCTGATCCGGGATTGTTCCCGTTCTCCAGCCTCATCCCACTGCTGTGAGAGCAACAAGCCCCAAGCCTAGCAGGGGTTACACACCATTCCCTGCCTGTTATCCACACAGCACGTGGGTGTGGGTGGAAAGGAGCAGAGGGAAGTGTTTCCTTCACCTGGTGCCAGTAAAGGTGATAGAGTTGTTTCACGGGCAAACATTGCACCCGTCTCTGGATAGCTCTTGGTGCTGCCAGCCAGCCACGTGTACCCCCCAGAGGGCACGGAAAACCGGGTGTGATTGTGGAAAATAACTTTGGCTAATGCTGAAGGACAAAGTATTGCTTAATGCAATAAATAAATAGGATATATTTTTGATCCCTGCTGGTTATCCTGCCTGACGTTGTGATATCACAGACAGGCTGTCATGCTGGCGACAACCTGTGACACCGTTCTAGGGCAGAGGAAGCCCAGTGAAACTCTCTCCGAGCTGTTTCTCTGAGCACAGCCGTGTTTCCCCATCCCCGCCCTGCTCACCGAGGGCTCCCACCTGAGCCCCGCAGAGGTGACACCACCTGTGCCAGCAGCTGCAACCTCAGACCTCACCTTCAGCGTTTAGGCGTCACCGCCCCGCTATTCCGCGCTGCCGACACCAGATTTACTCGGTGTTTACTCAGTGTTTACCCTCCCTGGCCGCTTTTCCCGCAGCCCCTGTGCCCGCTACGGCCGCACCCCGGGACTCCCCGCCGCAGGCAGCGACTCGCGCCGCTCTGCCTTCGCTCCCCGCCCGCTCCGGGCTCTTTGCGCAGCCGGGGAGATCCATCCCACACATCCCACGGCATCCCATCCATCCATCCCCATCCCCGAGCACACGGACCGGGAGCTCCGCTGCCCCCGCCCGGGCTGCGGCGCGGGGCACGCTGGGAGTTGTAGTCCTGGGGGGGCGCCGCGGCCGGTGGCGCGGCGGCGGCGGGACTCGGTTTCCCGGCGTGCCCCGCGCGGTACTTAAGGCGCGGCGCGGGGCGCGGGGCGCAGTGACCATGTGGACGCGCGGCTGAGGCGGTGCGGGCGCAGCCTCGGGAGCGGGACCGGGATGGGGCTGCCCTGCCGCACATAGCCCGCCCCGCCGCCTCCGCAGCCAGGTACGGCCGGGGAAGGGGGTAGGGGGGTGGTGAGCGGCCGCCGGGACAGCCCCGAGCCGCAGCCCGGGGATGCAGCCGGTGCTGGGTGGGGATGCCCGCGGGATGCAGCCGGTGCTCGGCGGGGGATGCCCGGCCGCTGGAGCCCTGGCCGGTCGCGGCAGGGACCCTCCGCCCTCCCGGCGGGTCCCGGGAGGTGGCGGGCCGGGGTCCCCTCCCCGGGACCACCGGAGGCTCGGCGGTGCAGCCCCGTGTCCGCTCCAACTTTCCCTGTGTTTTTCCCCCCGTACCCGGGGCTCAGCCGCGAGGGATGTTCCGCGTTATGTAAACACTGGCGAGCGCCGATGGGGACTTGGCTACGGGCGATCTTCCTCTTAAATGGTCAAAAGCCGGGTGGCGGTGGGAGGATGTTTCGGAGGGTCCCGGCAGCCCAAATATTTGGCTGTTTCCTGGACTACACTAACCGGACTGGAGCGGGGGAAGGGGTGGGGGCACATGTGCGTTCCCCATCCAAGGACGTGGGATGTGCCATAATCCCGAGCGGCTTTACGCCTGGGTGCGGGCAGCCCCGCTGCGGGCTGTGCCGGGGCCGGAGCTGCCCCGGGGCTGTGCGGGGTCCGCGGGCTGGGCTCGGCCAGCCTCCCCATCCCTGCCCCGTGCGGGGCCGGGCTGGCTCAGAGTTCCTGTAAAAACACTCCAACAGGTGAGAGGTTTGACTCAGATTTGCGCCGTGCTGCAGTTCTGTGCCCGCTCAGCACAGAGGGATCGGGCTGCGGTCCTGCTGCTCGCAAATCAGGAAGGGAAAACGTGGCTAATACAATCCAGATCTTTGCCTGATGAAGATTTAGTGGCTGCAGTCGTGTGTGGAGTAGCGTGTGAGAGAGCCCTTCGTTTTATTTATGGTCGAGGGTCGGTACCTGTGATGTGTTGTGTGTTTTGCTGCTTGCCTTGGAGGTTCTTTTCCTGCTCTCGGAAGTTTGCCTGCTATCCCAGGACTTCCAGACTTGTTGAGCCAAGGCCTGGCTGACTCTGAGCCCAGACCAGAGGCCCTCAGTGGAGCTGCTCTCCTTGCAAGGGCTCAGCTCCGTGGTGGGATGTGATATAAACCCACGTGTCCCTTCCTTTCCCTCTGTGGTTTCTCTGTGGCCGAGTTAATGGGCTACCAGGCACTGGATTTTCTGTTTGTTTATTTTCTGGACCTTAATTGAAGCCAATTTCCTCGCACAGCAAATATTGCAGGTTCTAAATGCCTGGTGGCTTTGCCAGTGTAAGGTCTGTGCCTGAAACAGTAACAAGTGTCGTGGCTGTAGCAGAGCTTTGGTTGCCCAGCACTGATTGTTCAGTGATGGGAGAAAGGTGGTGGCCAAAAATTCTGGTGTAAGAACTTGGTGAAACAAATGTAAAAGTTGACCACGGTGGAAACCAAGTGTCTTGAAGTGGTGCATGGGTGTAGAGCTCAGTGTGTCTAAACCAGAAAAGGAGTCACTGTGGAAGTAAAACCATAGTTCCAGTGTGTTTCAAAACAAGCTGTCAAGTAAGCTGATGCTGAGCTGATTATTTGTAATGTTTTCTTTAATCTCTTGGTTGTCGATAATTGGGGTTTTTTTCTCTTAAAATGCCTTATTTCCCCCTGAGATTAAAGTGCTTGCTTAGATGAGATTTTTTTTTTTTCCCCACCATCTGTTTTGCAGCATTAAGTCTTGAAAACAGAGTTTCCTCTTACAGGGGGCTCATAAATTGGGAAGTAAACAAACAGCAAGAGTAAGTTTGGTTTGCCTTTGCAATCGTGGGTGGAGCTTTGCTGTGGGAAATGGTATATCTTTTATAAGACTTGCTAATCCTGAACACCATCAGTGGAGGGTGGAAGAGGCCCTGGTGAAGAGCAGGGAAGGGGTGAGCAGTTGGTGTGTGTCTGGTGGTGGTTGTTGGAGCTGCAGGTGTGGGTGGAGGAGGTGTCCTGGGGCTGATGAGCAGGGTGTAAAGGGCAGCTGTGATCTCTGCTTATAAATGAGTAGTGTGAGTTCAGGAGGAATTCTTCCTGGAAAGGGTGATCAGGCCTTGGCAGGGGCTGCCCAGGGAGGTTTGGAGTCCCCAGCCTTGGAGGTGTCCAGGGAAGGCCTGGCTGTGGCACTCAGTGCTCTGGGCTGGGGGACAAGGTGGGGATTGGGCACAGGTTGGGTTGGGAGGGCTTTTCCAACCTGAATGACTGTGTGATGTGATCTTTGTTCATGGCACCATCAGTCCTCTCATGTCACCCCAGCAAAGCTGTGTTGGTGTGGGGCAGTCTAGGAAATGGAAAAATCAAGTTCAAGTGAAGAATTAATCTCGGGTCCTGGCAGCTCACAGGTGTCAGTGCAGCTTAGAGCAAGACTTGAAACCACGAGGTCCTGCTGTTGTGGGTGGGAGGTCTTGGTGTGGTTTTATAGGAACTGCTGTGGTAAAGGCCGTGCTGAATGACCACGGCACAGTGGCAGCACGAGAAGAGGGCTGGTCACCTGCAGGGGTGGCAGTTTTGGAGTGCAGTGTGTGAGCAGGGTTCCAGCTCCTCCAATGTTGTGGTCTGTGTGTGCCAGAGGCAAGGGAACAGTCCCAGTGCCTGGTTAACTGGATGAGGTGCAGAATACCCTTCTGGAAACAGAAACTCCTTCTGGCTGCTTCATGTAAAGTGAGCTGAAGTGGACAGTGTTGAAGTGAAACTTCTGTTTCAGTGCTATGAAGCTGAATTAAAAAGGTTGGGAATATCTGCTGGGGTCAGAGGAACAGGTGTATCTCATTTTGACAAGCCCTTCCAGCAGGTTTAGCTGCTCTTGGGCACCTGGGCTTGTTTGTGCCCTGGTGGGCAAGGAGGGTGATGGCCCCTGGGCTGTACCAGCACTGGGGTGACTGTCCCTGTGCTGGGCAGTGGTGAGAGCTGAGGGGCTGGAGCAGCTCAGGGAGCTGGGGAGGCTCAGCCTGGAGAAAAGGAGGCTCAGGGGGGACCTTCTGGCTCTGCAACTCCCTGATGGGAGGGGGGAGCCAGGGGTGGGGGTCTGCTCTGCTCCAGGGAACAGGGACAGGAGGAGAGGGAACGGCCTCAGGCTGTGCCAGGGGAGGGGCAGGTGGGACATCAGGAGGAATTTGTTGCTGGAAAGGGTGGTCAGGCCTTGGCAGGGGCTGCCTGGGGAAGTTTGGAGTCCCAACCCTGGAGATGTTCAGAAATTGAGCAAACTGGTGGTATTGACCAAAGGCTGGACTTGCTGTCTTGGAGGTCTTCTCCAGCCTTGCTGGTCCTGATCTGGTTGTGTTGTTGGCTGTGCTGTTCTCCTGTGTTGCCATGTGTGGTGCTTCCTCAGTGCACAGCAAACTCCTCTGGAGTGTCGGACATGTCAAGTTCCGGAGGGTACTGGGAGTCTTTGAGACATTATTACCCCATAAATACAAGGCAGTTGTAGTTGTAGGATTGATTGTGTCTCGGAGCTGGGAGGATGCTCAGATCCCGTGGGAGGTGGGATGAGGGTAGTGGCTCTGTAGTAGCTGGTAGACGAGCTGCTGGCTGCCTGTGGGTGAGTGTGAGGGAAGGCAGCTCCACCACAGCAGCTCCTGGAGAGACCAGAGGGGCTCGGAGGGAGAGCATCCTGTGCTGCTATGAAGTTATGTAAATGTAATGTCTCTGTCACAATGAGACTGTGGTATAAATCTGGAGTCCTAAAAATCTGTTTCTGTGTGTTCCAAATTAGTTTCCTCTGCTGAGGTAGCAAAGGAATCTGGAGGTGCTTCGGTACCCAGAGCCTTCTTTGTGCCTCCTGTGTGTGACAGTGCACAAGGGCAGGCAGAGCTGCTGAGCTTCATCCAGTGGGCTGTGCTGGGAATGCACAGGGGCTGCTTTCTGGGGTGCTGTGAGGACTGGAAGAGCCAGCAGAGTGTCTCTGGGCTGGGAGCTGGATGTGTCCGTGTCCACAGCTACTCCAGAGGATTCCTGAGCTCATCCGCCGGGCATCTCCCGGGGGCTGCCGAGGGAGGCAGGGTGCCAGAACAGCACGAGCTTTGATCTGGCTCAGCATCCCTCTCTGATTTCTGTTCCCCACGGACACTCCAAAAGCACTACAGCAATTATTGCCTGGTTCTCTGTCTTGGCTCTGGGCAGGGAGGCCTGGTCCTCCTTCCAGGGTTCTCCAGCTGCTCCTTGGATTGGCAGAGGCAACCACAGGCAGCATGTGTCACTCTTGCTTGGGCTGTACCTGTTGGGAATGTACATTTCCAGGTCTTCAGAGCAGTTGTGGTTTATGGTATCAAATTCCTTTGGGGAAAAATTCGCCCAAAGAAGCTGTGGCTGCCTCATCCCTGGAGGTGTCCAGGTTGGATGGGACTTTGAGCAACCTGGAACAGTGGAAGGTGTCCCTCCCCATGGCAGGAGGTGGCACTGGATGGGCTTTAAGGTCCCTTCCAACCCAAACCATTCCAGGATTCTTTGATTCTATGAAAAAAAAATTAAGATGAAATGGAAACTCCAGGAATTGTAATTCGAGAGAGGAAAGCTGCAACATTCAACTGTGGATTCTGAACTCCTCGGAGTTTCATTTTCATAGCTGTGGTTTTGGTTAAGGCTGTCAAAACTCGGATCAAAGCTTCCTGACAGTGTTACATGGGGAATAAAATGTCACTTCATATCTCAGCAAGTTAACCCTCTAGAGGGAAAAATGGTTGGAAATGTGCCTGGAAGCCTGTGTTGTTTGGTGGTTTATGGCTTGTGGCAGTGCATCCTCACATGTAGAATGCCAGTGTGAGGAGTGCTGTGGGAACATGGATCCCAATGTCAGGATGCACACAAACAGTTCCTTCTGTCCTCGTCCTGTCCTGTGCACCAGGTCTGTGGTCAGGAGATCATAATCTCTGTCCAGGTACACGGAAGAAATGTCTGATCGCAGTAGGCCAAAAATTGGCTGCTGGCCAAAGGCTGGAGCTCGCTTTTTATTGGTAATTTGAGGGAATTTTGTAGTAGCAGTTTTGCATGAAACTTTTGCGCCTTGGCCCATCCTTTACCCCTCAGAAATTCACAGAAACCTGCCACAAAGTTCTGAGGGGAAAAAAAGCTTCGGTTGCAGTCCAGGTATGTCCTGTCTCACCCCACTCTGAGGCACATGGACATGGAGGCAGACACACACCTGAGCTGGCTGAGGATGCTTGATCTGAAGGGTTAATTAAAATAATCCTGCAATACTTGGCTGCTCCTCTCTAAGGGTTTAGTAGATTCAGCTGCTAATGCTCTTTGAGATGAGATGGTTCAGTGTTTTGAAGCTTTGCCTCGGAAGAATGACTTGTGCTTGGATTCTAGAAAATTACTGTTGGGGGGCCAGCAGGACCGAGCGCCCCTGGGACCTGGAGCCTTCATCTGTGAAGGAGCCTGGCCCATCGGGGTTTTTAGCTCAGCAGGGCTCAAAGTAGGTCCCCAGGCCACCAGTGGTTCTCCACACGTGCTCATCATGTGCTGGCAGTGGCTCCTCCTCTTGGGCTGGTTGTCCCAGGCGCTGAGGTTTTAGCCCAGACCCGGGAGCCTGCGGAGGTGTCCGGGAGGGCAGAGCCGGGAGCGCACCCGCCAGGTCCTGCCTCTGGAGCCGGGGAGACTCCGGAGCCTGCGGGGGAGAGACTTGCCAGCGGCAGGGAGGCGCTGACTCGGCTGCCAGCGTGGACCCAAGCGTGCCAGGGGACGTCCTGCAAAGCCCAGCCCTGGATTCCGACAGCGGAGCCGCCATGGAGGAGAGGGAGCCCCCGCCGAGGTGCGGTGCTGGGGGACAGGGGAAGGGAGTGTTGGGCAGCAGGGACGCAGGGAGGTGCAGGGGGATGAAGGGTACGGAGATGGAGAGACAAGGGAACTGCTCAGCAAAATTCAGGGGGTGTTTGGTTTGCTGAAGAGCCTGAGAAGGGAAGGGTAGAGGCTTGACATGAGGAGCAGGACTGCAGGAGCCTGTTCCTGGTGAGGAGGGAAGTGTGGAGGGCTGATGTGAGGACGCCTGCCATGGTGAACCCTCAGTAGATACATGACCACACCAATTGTGGAAATTGGGACTGTTCTGTACCCTCTTCTTTCCCTGGCCATCTTTCTTCTTTGGCCAAACCCCAGCTGGTGTTCCAGACCAAGCTTGCTCTCTTTCCCCATGGCATTGGTTGTCCTGGTCCTTTAGTGTGCTCCAGCTCTCTCCTTCTGATAGGAAAGTGCTGGAAAACCACATGTGCTCATGGGAGCCTTGTCCAGGGGCTGGTAGTGTGGGCTGCCTCCTCCCAGCAGAGTTGGAGCAGTAAGGACAGCCCTCAGTCAGGATCAGCTTCAGGAAGTGCTCCTTACTTTTAATGGGATTAAAAAGATGCTGTCAGGTCATACTTGGTTTGGAACAAAACCTGATTTTTTCCCCCCCTGACAGTGCCTCTCTAATAGATTTTCTCCTTGCAGCTCCCTGCAGATGTCTGTCACTAGGACCTGTCAGTTGTATTTCTTACCTCAGTCTGGGGCTGCTGTGTAAGATATCGCTGGCACTGTAACTTCTGTACTTCTGACCTGAATTTTCAGGTTGCACTGGGCAAATAAAAATATGCAGGTGCTCCTTCTGAGGAGAAAAGGACATTGCACGTGTTTGCTTTGCTGTGTTGAGGGTTTATTGAGGTTAAAGTTAACAAAATGAGTTACTTTATCTGTTTCTCCCTTTTTATTAAACTGCTGTAGGACCTATGAAACAGTAACTTCCGAATAACTTTATCACTGACGTGATAAAAAAATCTTATTTATCTGTGAAGTGGCAAATAGTATGAATAGAACATAATTGACTTGGCCATCATCCTGTTGTGTGAATTTCCACGCCTCTTGCAGCTTATTTCTGGAGGAAGGGGAAGCGTGTGCTTGATTAGCTGTGCAGGGGAGGCTGATCTCCCTCCCGGGAGAACGGGGGCTGGTGGATGGGGATTCAGGAGACCTGGATTCAGAGCTGGGCTCTGAGGCTGACCTGCTGCACGTCCTTGAGAAGAAAGTCACGGCGCTGCGCTGCTCCTCCTTCCCCTCTGCCACAGCTCCATCTTGCTGGGCCTGGAGAGGGGGGGAAAATCTGCCGCGTTTTCAGCGTCAGGAGGAAAAAACCACTTGGTTTGAGGCAGTGCCTTTGTGCCCTTTAATCTAACGGTTCATCAGGTGCCATGTGTCGGCAGAGAGCAGCTCCTGGACAGGAAAGGTTGCAGTTAAATGGAAAACAAGATCCTGTGGTAGATAAACGTGCTGTGCTGATAGTTTTGGGTTTTTTTAGTGTTTAATCTCTGAGATGTAGCTATGTGTGCATAAGGCATGTGCTGAGCCCTCCCGGCATCCAGCACCATTCCCGAGCTGCCTCCTGCTGCAGGGGAGCCAGGGCGAGCATCCCAGCCTTCATCTCCCTGTCCTAGTCCCCAAAACCCCTTGGATTTGCCTTTCCTGGCGTGGGTGAATTGCTCCTTTTAGATTTGCTAAGTCAGAAGCTTTGCAGATGACGGAGGAGCCTCGTCCTGCAGCCCCAGCCTGGTGACTGCTCATGGAGGAGCTTTTAAATGAAGCACTTCCTCCCTGCCTTGGCAGTTTTAGTGGGATTCTTGGGAATCTTTCTCACAGCCCTCAGGGACGAAACCTTCCTTTTTTTTTTTTTTTTTTCCTGAAATAAGAACTGGAAAAGTCAAGTTTGAGCTCAGATTTTTCAAGTTAGCTGCACCTGTGAAAATAGATACAGAATGTTGGGTGGGTGTTACCCAAAAAAACATGGAATGTTAGTTGGAAACGTTGGATCAAGTCTGTAGGGCCAAACTTTCGGCCAAGTAATCTTGTTGTAAAGTGGATTCACCAAGTTATTTAAGTGCTGGACTTTCAGTTCAATACAGGGAGTCAGGGCTTTTAAAAAATGTTAATTCACAATTTACAAATGTTGAGGACCCAATTCCATTTAGGTCAAACACAGGCTTCTCTGGTCTTGGGGGTGCTCAGATCTGTTAGTTTTTGGATGATTCTTCACATGCTCGTGCCATTAAGCAGTTCTCTGTGTTTGCTTCTTTGTCGTCTCTCCACCCTTAAACTCTGCTCTTGTTTCTGTCAAAAACGGAGGCAAAATTAAACTTTCACTGTGGAGTTTCCTGTCTGCGCTAATGAAGCTCAAGCACTTCAGTACAGTTTGAGGTTTTATTGGTAACTAAACAGCCAAGATAGCGAAAAAGACTTTGATAAAGCGTAGCTCCAGTCCCTGTACACATAAAATTGCCAATCTCTATTTAATTGAGCACTAAAGCAGAGTGAAAATATGCCAGCAGAGAACCGAGTGCATCATGGGACTGCAAGGCACAGCAAGGAGCTTTTTTTTGCTCCAAACAAACATCATTAGAACCATCTTAAAAAGATTAAGTAATTTGTATCCCGGTTGCTGGAAATCAAACCATCGGCACCGAGACAAATTCGCTCTCGTTTATTTCACAAATAGAATTTGCAGTCATAAGGTAAAGAATTAAAATCCCACACAAAGCAGGCGTGTGAGACACGAAATGGGGAAAATAGCTTTGGGTGCTTTGGAAAGCCTTTCAGCAAACAATTGGGATGAGGAATAAGGCAGTGCAGGAGTGTTGTCACAAACAGTCCCTGTGAGGAGGGACTTCAAACGGGGCCTTGACTCTGCTCTTCAAGGAAAGCAAACTTCCAGCGTCACTCTGGAGCCTGGCTTTTCTCATCTAGCATCGGGATCGAGATGAGTGATGGGGCAAATTAGTGTGAAATGTTTACAAAGCAGTTGCATTTCCCATTCTGAGGTTTTCAAAAGGCAGCTGTCTCGTTAAGGTGTTTGATATTTAACAGTCAGTTTGATTTTTCTGTATTTTCACTGGTAAATCCTGCTGTAACTGCTGCTGTGAGATGTGTTTTCATCAGAGAAAGGGCTGAATCTCGGTGACTGCCTCAGACTGATACTGGCTTATTCAAGGCCATCAGGCTGAGCTTTTGCTCTGCTTGTGCCCTGAAACAGTCCTGAGAGCCAGAGGGGGGGTCTTTGGGTTGGGAAGGAGCCGTGGTGCTGGTAGTCAAGGGCTTGTACAAACCCTCTGTTTGGTTTGATCCAGAACTGGATCTTTTCAGCCCCTTTTGCCATAGGGAAACCAAACCTTCAGCTTGTTTTGAGGTCACACACAAGATAATCTATAGTAACAATCAGAGCTGACCCCCAGAATTGTGGCACTTTGTGTTTGGTCAGAAGATCAAACTCATGGTCTTCTGATGTAGGTTTGTGTCCACCAGAGCAGGAGGGGAAAGGCAAGTCCTGAGACTCCTGAGGTGAACAGCAGGTTTTCCTGGGTTGAATTCACTGCCTGGATTTCACTAATGCATTTTCAGATCCTGTCCCATAGAGCAAAGGTGGCTTGTAAGTCAGTGTCTTGAAATTCACATGAAATTCAGCAGATTGCTGTATTTATTTATTTATTTTGGTAGCTTCCTAAACAGAGACTTAATTTTGTTTTCCTGTGCAGATAAACTGTATATAAACATATTTAAAGACACACCAACTCTTCTATAGACATGAGGCAATCATCACCAACATAATTTCAGAAATGTGGGCTTTCAAGGCTTAGAAAGATACTGTAGAACATGTTCATCTCTCAGGCATTTTTTGATGTCTGTGGGTAGTTATAGTTGACTTCTGGGTGTACAGCCCACTTTTAGTTTAGGTTTCTTTTGAAAAGTTCAGTCAGTCTTTCTGTCTGTCAAAATTAGCCCCTTCAGCTTAGGAGGAGAAGAATATTATTTTGAAAACTTGTGTTGCTGCCACCTGAGTTCAGCTGTTTGGAAAAACCTAATTTATGCTGGACACTGCCATGCTTATCAGTGCTTCATCTTGGATTTGTGTTAAGTGAGTTTACCTAGAAGGAATCTTGTTTTCCCTCAGTGTTAAGGAGAAAAGGAGGACAATGCTCCATGGGCTAGAGCTGGAGGGGTTTGCTTCAGGACTCCCCTCTTGCAGAGGTGTGAGAGTGCCATTAAAACTGGGATTATGCAGGGAATAACTGCAACTGTTCCTTTAGGGCCGTCCCCTCCTCTGGTTTAAGTCAATTGCTCCTGGCACGGGCCTATCTAAAACAAATAAATTGTGGGGTAATGGTTGTGTTTGTCTGTGCAGCACAATTGCTTTATGAGCAGTGATTGGTGTGTATCCACCAGAGCCAGGGATGGGGAGGGCTGAGAATCCTCCTGCCCTGTGTATCCAGGGGCTGCTCCAGGTCATGTCCCATCTCTGGCCAATGCAGTGAGGAGGAATTGTCCCCTCCACAGCCAAGGGACACACAGGGATGCTCTGGCTGACGTGTCCAGGAGGAAACCTGCTCTCCTCAGTCCCTGCGTTCTGGGTTTGGGGTGAGTGTGCCAAGGCTGGTAGATTTTTACTGCCTCGACCTCTGGCTTCTCCAGTTAAAGGGAATAATCAAAAATGAACCCCACAGAGGTCTGATTTGGGCAGGATTAGTGTGGTCAGCTGCTGTTGATACACCACTTCTTTCAAAAGGTTTTTGAACTGGGTACTTGGAAACTGTGCTCTTGAAAACCTTGGTCTCACGTTTCCTGGTTGTCCTTGTCCAGGTGGAAAACAGTTTGTGGTGGCTGATCATTTAGTGCTTACTGCAAATCACTGGGCTGATTTTGGTAGGTTGTCACAAGTCCCTTATGAGGAGGCTAAAACCAGCTTTGAAGATAAATCAGTGCAGAAATTATTCTCTTTCCTTGCAGCTCTTGCATGTGGGGAGGCCCGTTGGGTCACTGAGTCCCCTCACTCCATCTGCCAGTTCAGCGTGTTCCTGAGCACCAGCCAACCTCAGAAACAGCATGTTTGAAGAGAAATGTCAAGTGGACTGACTTTTGCCATTCAGTTATTAAAGAATAGATATAGACAGTGTTGGTTTTGACTGTGGGTAAGGCCTTAGGATAAGTCAGTGTTTTATAAAGAGCTCACCCCACTGGGAATTGGCTCGTGCTTGCCGAGGTGATGGAGCTCCATCCGAGCAGCTCCTGGTGTGCTGGAGATGACATCACATTGATGGGTGTTAGAGCAGTATTCAAAAATACAGGAAAAGTGGGAGTGAGGGCTTAATGTGGTAAATAATCCATGCTTAAGCCTCCAAAAATGAGGTTATTGTAGCCAGCTGAACCCTCTGTAAGGCTTAGCTCCAGCCAAGCTGCTGACCAGCAGGACGCTGGTCCTGTTTGGGAGCAGGAGGGCCTGGGCTTCCAGTTTGCACCCTGAGGTGCTCAGAAGCAGAGTCCAGCTCTGGAGTGATGGCTTTGCAAGCTTGCCCAGAAAATTCTAAAAAGGATCTGGTGAACAGCCCAGCAATGAAATTCAGTCATATCTGAACTCCTGCCAGGCTTAACTGGACCTTTCTGTCCTCCAGAGCTGTATGATGGTTATAGGTGAGGCTGCTGAAGATTTTATTAGTGGAAATGTCAGTGAATTGCGAAAGAGCTTATTTTAGGGGTTTGCACTGTTGCTGTTTTTCAGGGGTACAGTATTGTGGTACTTTGGGATCTTCTTCGCTGAGGAAAATAGAAGGAAATTGAGGCTGTGTCCTGGAAAGTGATGCAGGGATTTTCTTGTCCATCCCTGAGCCTGGATTTGGTCAGTGGGCTGAGGTTATTTATTTTTGCCAAGAAAAAAAACCTCTCTGATGGAAGTCAATAATTTTGACCTTCACATTCCCTCGGGAACAGCTGTGGTGAACATCTGCCTCTTGCAAAGGGAAAAGCAATCCCCCTCACACCCTGAACAGGAAACCTTAATGCCCTTGTAGGAAGGGGTCATTTGGAAGTATCCACATTTCTTGTTGACTTAACACCTTTCTGCTTTGGGCTGTATTAATTCAGGGCTTAATTTTGAGGGAAGACAAGTTCTTTAGTCTGAAGCTGGTAGTTACCATCCGAGCCAGGAAATGCAGAGCTGTATTTCTGGTGCTGCTAATTCAGTCCCTCTGCGTATTTGTGTATGTTTTGTGGCATACATCTTAAAATAGGTAGTGATGTTTTTCTGTCCACTTGTCAAGATAGAATGGGAACAGACTCTGTGACATGCAGAGGCTGAAGGACTGGGCATTAAACAAGTAACCTGGAGCCAAATGTTTGCTTCTGTGTGCAGATTCCAGGGGAGCTGAGACCCCTTTCCCTGCATATCAGCTTGGCTTCTTATCTCCTGGTTTTCCTGAATTTGTTTTTCATTTTACAAATGACACAGTTTTACAGGCATGGGAGTGTCTACAATGTGCTTGGATTAATTATAATGAAAATTGTTGTTATTCCCTCCAGCACCAGTCCTTTGGGGGTGAAGAGGGAGAGCTGGTTGGGGCTTTTCAGAGGAAAATTGTTGCTTCAGGTTTTTGCTGTGCTTTCACAGCTGCGTTGTCGGCATCACCTTTCAGATCTCCCTGAATCTGTCCTTGCTGAGCTCCAGCCTTGCTCAACAAACTGATCCTTACGCTTTGGGTAAACAAGATAATGCTCAGAGAGAGGGAATATTTCTCCCAGGACAGTGTCAGGGCCGTGCTCTGTAACAAGCAGAATTTCCTGCCGCTCAGTTCCCCTGGTCACAGACCATTTGAAGGTGTGATGTCTGAGAGGCTGGAAGTGCTCTCCGTTATTTTTCCCTTCAATCTGGCCGTGTTGGCTGTGGAGCAGGTCACAGCCTGCGAGGAGGAGCAGCAGCTTGGAAGAGCCCCGTTGCTCCTGCCGTTTGAGAGCTCAAACACAGGATATTTCGGGTGTTTTGAACTCGGTGATCAAAAAGCAGGGTTTGGGAGCATCTCCTGGAAACCAGAGAAATGGGCTTGGAAGAGATGCCTTTGAACGTTGATTCCGTTGGGCTTTTTCTCCGGGCTCGTGGTGCTTGTCTCATTCGTGCTGTGACAGATCAAAACTGGCTTTGCTATATTTATTTAAATGACAGGTGGGTTCTGTGTCATTCTGGCCAGGATTTGGGGTTTTAGAGAAAATAAACTTCTTAATACGGTGGGAGTTGACAACAGTCGGTGTCTGTCTCCTCACTGTTACATTTAGGCCAGCTATTTTAAACCCAGGATTGAAGTATTGCTGATTTCACAGGGATTTGTCTTCTTGATAGAGTATTTGACTCAGAAAAATCTTAATCTTTCTGTTCTTTCCATGTAAAATCTGTTGTCAGGCTTTTTCAGTGGGTCTTCACCTAGTTCTGTCTTGGGGCCTGCGAGTGTGACCAGGAGGCTGCTGGTGTTGGTTGTGTCAAAATATTGGCATGGCCAAAAAATATTGTCAGGAATCACCTCAATGTTTTACATCCCCTTTCCCAGGAGCACCAATCCAGCACGAGAGAACCTTGAAAATGTGCTTGAACCTGCCTTTGATTCTGACAAAGGATCTGGCAAAGAAATGTGTTGTGATTTAGATACAAATAATAAACAGAGGCAGAGAGGGCATGGAGTGGGTCAGTTCACCTGGACTGAAATCACTGAGCATCCTTTGGGATGGAAATGGCTGCCTGTAAAACATTCCCACATGGAATGGGATGCCAGTAGCTGCTGTTTTCCCCTTGTTTGTTGTTCCAAGCAAGCACTCTGCCGTGCTGGGATTTCTTTGATACCTGAAATTCCGGTGCAAGAACCCGTCCAGTTTTTCAAACCGAAAAGCAATCACAAGTGAAGGGTCCTGTTGTTGTAACCTCTGGTTCCACCAAGAAATTCTGCCTCGCTAACCCTGTGCTTTATCCTCTCTTCTCCCTTCCAGGGGCAGTAAGCCAGAGATGACTGACAAGATGTCGAGCTTCCTTCATATTGGAGATATTTGTTCTCTCTATGCAGAGGGCTCAACAAATGGATTTATTAGCACTTTGGGGTAAGAACAGCTGTTCTCTTGTACTGAAAGCACCGTAAGAAGGACTAGCAGAGCTCAGCCAGCCCTCCTGAGCCTGATCCCAGGGAATACTGGGTAAAGCAAGGTAGCCTGATGGATGGATTTGGCCCTACATTTAAAGATGGCCTGAAGTTAAAGTGGCAGAGTAGAGGGGAGGCTGGAGAGTATATCAATGGCTGTGGTGTGGTTTGGATATCCTTGGTGGGGAGGAAGGACCTGGTCAGGTGAAGGTGTGGGTAGAGGGAGTGGATGCAATGAAGTGACTTTCGTGTTGTTGTCTGTCCCGTGTCCATCCGTGTGTCCCGTCCTGTCCCTCCCTGCCCCTTGCCCCAGTCAGGGATGAATAGACCCCAGAGCAATCTGATGACTGGAAAAGAGGATGTAACATAGGCTATGTAAGTAGTTTAAATATATATATATGAGAAAAAAGAACCCCCAACCCAAATGGTTTATATACCACTGACTCGCCACTGTGACTAGTTTTGTCTTAAATTGAGGTTTAATTTGAGGTTTCTCACACAAATAAAATTGTTCTCCAGTGAAAGGAGAAGATGTTTTGACCCTCATGTTTGCCCAAGGCAGTGGCAGAGCCCTGGAGCTGTGGTGGGAGCTGTGCTGTGCCAGCTCCTGCTTCCCACGGAGCTCCTTCGTGCTTCCTTCCCAAAGACACCGAGCAGGGGCTCTGCAGAGGGTTCCTCTGGAGCAGTTGGGAAGTGCCTGCTCCTCCAGTGGCTGAAAAAGTGGCCTTCCACATGGGAAAAGGCAGAGCAAAGCCATGGAACTGGAAGGCAGCTCTGAGGAGGGACAGGGGATGTTTTATCCTGCTGAGGAGAAACCTCTCCAAAGACAGAGACCTTGCAGGGGGCTGGGTGAGAAGCTGCAGGAGCACATCTGCCACCTTTTCCCAGAGCCAGGAGGAGTCAGAGGGAGGGAGTAGCGTGCATGCCACGTGGCTGTGGGGCCACAGTGCTGAAGGGGAGCCATGAGGCACCAGGAAGGCGGCCGTGGGCAGTGGGCACACACACAACCTGCTCTTTCTCATTTCCAGTAGCCGTAAGGGCCTCAGGGTGGGTTCAGTGACAGCAAATTTTTTGATGCCTACTGTCCAGATGCATCTGATAAATGGAGCTCCCAAGCAGGGTACAAAGACAGCATCCTGGTAAGTGTCTCTCGGCAGGAAACCATGGGCTGGAATCTCATCCGAGTGACTCCAAACTAACCTGTAGGTTTAGTCCTCTAGCTATTAGGATTCTGGAAAATAAGGGGGCAGAAAAGGAAGCAGACACTGAAGATGCACCATGATCTATTATAGGAAAGAGAAGAAAATATGGGATGCTGCCAGAAAGGAAAGAAGGTATGATAAAAGCAAGGGGTGTAGTAAGTAGGGTCGGTCGAATAGTATTTGGCAAAAAATGTATTTGACAGATTTCCCAGGCCCTGGTCAAATATGCCACGTGCACTCTGCAGTACTCGATCAGTGACTGGCCAAATACTATCTGCTGAACACTGGCAACATGAACTACATGGTACACCTGGCTATTTTCCTTCTCCCCAGTCCTGAAGTTTGGCAGTAACTGATTCCCGAGCGGTAGAAAGCCGTGATGTCCTGTCGGATCCCGTCCGGTGCATGATGACCAGTATGCAGTGGCTGTGGCTGTGATGGCATTGCTGAGCAGATATTTTTCACCATGGGTGGTCCTTTTGGACATCACAGGCCCCGAGCACGTGTCTTTTCTAGGCTTGATGAGATGTTCTCATGGCAGGCCCCGAGACCCCTCAGTGTTCCAAGGCTCCTCCTTGATTTGGTTAGTGCTGTTTTAAAAGGTAACTGCATTATATAATGGCCACATATCTTCTGAGCCTAATTTAAGCCAGAAATCCTAATTGCTATGTGAAACATGAAATGCATTATCATCTTAATAAGCCTTCATAATCTAATTAGTTTTGTCCCATATTTAATTTATTCTTTGTCCCGGAGAAAATTAAAGCAGCAAAGGAAAGATTTGGTGTAATTGTCCTTTAGCCCATGTGGAGTTTTGACAGTCTGATGTCATAACAATGTGCAATGCCTTGTTCATGTGGTTACTGAAGGTTGAGGAGCAGATACCACTCTACATTCTATTGCTGTCCTAAATCTCTGAAGAGTGTTCCTAATTAATATTCCTATGACATGACTGTTGCTTAATCAGGACTTTACTCTCGCTGTTTCCCAGACTCAGTGCTGTTATCACGATGATTACTGGGGTACAATGTATCCTCTGCCGTGTAAAATTTTTCTCTTGGTAGTCTGGGACGTTCCTCTTTCCTTTCAGTTAAATCTCAGGTGAGAGGGATATATTGCACTGAGATGATCTCTGTGTGGGATGATCAGAGTAACCTGTTCGATACTTTTTGGCCATTAGTTCACCAGAAGCAGGTGTTTCAGCTCCAGTATTAATATCCTTCATGCTGGAGCACCTCTATGTATGTATAACCCTGAATAGGGAGAAAATCCATGGGGAAAAAGCAATTTACTCTGAATGTTTGGCATATGCAAATTTTAGATGCATAGAACTGTTGAGTCCACTTAGTGTCTCTGATCTCTGAATTTTTCATGCACTTGATTGTCTTCTATAATTGTTGTCTCAAGATGCTCCCTGCATGTGACCAGCCTCTGCAAGGAACAACTCTCATATTCTAGGTCTCAGTCTCTCTCAAGTTGATCCTGCATGAGAATGGACCTCTCAAACCTTTGACCTTGGAGTTTTACTTTCTACTTCTGTGTAGAAGCCTCTTTGACAGATTGGTTTTTAGGGGCCAAATTGAGCCATTAAGGCTTAAACCAAACCACAAAATGTTTGGTTACAGCTGCAATTTCACAGTTTGGAAGTGGTGTTGCTAAAAGTGCAATTCCACCCCGATCCCAAGTGTGCTGGGGACAGAGCAGTGGGAACAGGTGCATCCTAACTACTCCCTTCATTCTGTGGGGTTTTTGCAGGTGTGTATTCACACAAAGCTCTGTCCTGGCACTCCCTGTTGGAGTCTCTTGGCCTCACTTGTCCAGCTCCCCTCCTTCCTGGTGGAACAGGAGGAGGTTGGCTCGACCCCTTGGCTCACCTTGTGTTAGCCTGGTGAGCAGGAGGGTCTGTCTGTGCCTTCCTTTCTCTTGGGAGTCAATTTTTACCGTGGCAGTGACTGTTCCTGCCATTTTTTAATACTTGAGGGGCCACAGGGTCAGTGTCCAGTTTGCATAGTTGTCATATTTTGCTGTTCCCTATTCATATAAACACATTTTGAGTGTGACTCAAATCTGTCCAAGAGGCAGTGGCTGTTCTAAGGGTGTCTGTCACCTCCCTAGAATATGGGCTGTTCTGTCTGCACCTCCAGGAAGGTACAAAGATGATGCAGAACACAGGAGCAATGACTTATTTATTGTCCCACCTACCAGGAGCATAGCTCTGGGCAACAGTACAAATTAGCTGCATGCTTCTGACCAAGATCTGGCATAAGATGGCATTTGGGGAATGTCTTCTGCTCAAGCGGCCACTCGGATGAAATATTGCAAGTAAACCAGTTTGGTTTTGCTAACAAGGATGTGGGGAACTGCCAGGGGGGTAAAATCTCACTTTGCTGCTCATTTCTTTACAGCCTTGTGGATGATCGGTGTGTTGTACAGCCAGAGGCAGGTGATCTTAACAACCCACCCAAAAAATTCCGAGGTAAGTCGGTTGGGCAGCTCGCTGCCCTGCTGGTTAGAAATGATTCTTCACTTTGTGCAGCCACATGGAACAGTTTCTGACCTCTGTGCTTTCTGTAGCATATTTTAGTGTCATCTTCTTCCACGAAGGACAACTCATGGGGAGAAAAAAATATCTGTGTGTGAATGTCTGTTGTGGTTTAACCTGAGTTGGCAACTCAGCCCCACCCTGGTGGGATGGGAGAGAACTGGGAGAGTAAAAGTGAGAAACTCGTGGGTTGAGATGCAGACAGTTTAATGGGTAAAGCAAAAGCTGCACACACAAGCAAAGCAAACCAGGGAACTCATTCCCCACTTCCCATGGGCGGGGAGGTGTTTGGCCATATCCAGGAAAACAGGGATCTGGCTCTGTGTGAGCCCTGCTCAGCAGTCACCAAAACACCCCTGTGCTACCATCGCTGCTCCCAGCACAGAGCCCAAAGGTGGTTTGGACCAGCTGCTGTGAAGGGAATGAACTCTCTCCCAGCCCAAACCAGGGCCTGAAAAGGAGGCTTCGTGAGGGGATGGAGATGGGGCTGCCAGCTGAGGCTGCCTTTGAGATCTGTCCACACTTAGAGGATCCCTGGAAATTTCCTTTCTTGTTCTCCATTCTGTTCACATGCCTGTGACTTACCCAGAACCAAACCTGTCTCAGAGAGGAGGAAAATAAAAAGGAGCCAATGTTTGCAACAACTATTGTTGTCTGACCTAACTGGATATTAAGCACCTTAGGCTTTGCTTTCACTCTGCCAGGAAACTTCTGCTCAGTGATAAGAAATGGGTGCCTGCTGCTCTGCACAGCTTGGCAAGGCCTGGCTTGTTTAAGAAAAGTCTCAGACAGGAAGGGAAGCACTAACTGGGATTTTGTTTGCAGAGACCTTGAATTCTTTTTCCTTCTTTTTTTTCACCCCTTGGGTGCATCTTTTACCCAAAGGATAACTCAGCCAAATAGTCCAAAATGTTGAGCTGGATTTTACTGTTGTTTCAGATGTAGCAGCAACTGCATGTGTCTTGTTTCTTTGGATGAATTGGTTGTGCTTTGCCTTTACCAGGGTCTCAGAATCTGTTGATTCTATTCAGGTGTGGCCAGAACTGCAGGTGATTGCCCTTGAAAATCGTGTACCTTCTGTGCTGCTTGTTTTTCTTGCTGTTCTTTAAGTGCTTTGGGTTTTTGTTTTTTTTTTTTGCCATGACAGGAAGATGTCTCATATAATGAAACTCTTTTAAAATACTGCTGCAGTCTGTGAATTCTTGTTGGGTTTTTTTCTCCCTTTTTCCTGGAAAACTAAAGAGCTGATAATTCAAGTGCTAAAGAGGCAACCTGGGGAAGTTTCAGTATTCAGTGTTAAGCTCTCTAGAAAAGAGAACAATGTTGTTATGTGAACCAGAGCCTTGACTCGAGGCATTTCTTGATGTTAAAATCATAGGAAAGAATAAAACCAGGTTTTACTGAGACTGCTGAGTGTAGATGGAGGTGGAGGGAGAGAGGGAGAGAGAAAAGAATGAAAAAAGGCACAGTTTAGGAACTGCAAGTACAGAGAGACATTTGTCTGACATAAAACATTGTGGTTAGACATTGTAAATGTTCTCATATTACTTATAATTTATACAGGGAGGAAGAATGGTGTGAACCTTTTCCAACCTTTGTAGTTACTTCAGTAAAGCTTTCATGGGGAAGTTTATGCTTACTGGTAAATGGCAACAAAAGCCATAAAATTGTAGCAGGCATTTCTGTTATTTATACACATACTTTGCAAGTGTAGTCTGAGATAAAATGCTTTCTACGATAAGTATGTTCAGAAGAGGTAATAATGAAGTTTATCCCACCAGAAATGGATAATACCCCTTTTCTGTGACAAGGCCAAGGCCCCCAGAGGCTGGTCTGGGGTTGCACTGGGGGTCCCTGGCGAGGTCAGGACCCGTGGCTGTGTCCCTGTGGTTTTAGTCATGGTTTTCATGGCACCTGACAAAAATCCCTGCCTTGCACATGGAACTCAAGTGGGAGTGACTTGTACTGTACCTTCTCAGAGGACTGGAAAAACACTGCTGTGAATTAATACCTGGTTGGTGTCTCTGTGTGGCTCCTCTTCCAAAGCAGCTGTGCTGTCGGGTGTCCAGGTGCAGGTCAGTCCCATCTGAAATCACTGAGCTCTGGCCAGGCTTGGGAATCTTCCCTGGGGTAGAGATTTTAAGAAATGCCGTTCTGAGCTTCTCAGAGCAGATCTGTCTTCCTGTGGGCAGATGTAAAACAGTTGTAAATATAAATTTCATGCTTAATCGAAGCGATGAGAGATCTCTGCAAGGAGGGTGGACTGCTCAGACATGCAGACATGACTCCCAAGAAAATTCAGTGTGAAAGCAAACCTATCTATCCAGTGGCAGAAGGAATCCATCCTGCTTTTTTCTTAGCCATAGGTGTTTCAGGTTTTTAAAAATGGTGTTGCCTAGGCTACACCTCATCAGCTGCATCTCGTGGCAGCAGCAAGGCCCAGACCTAGAAGCTGGTGCTTTTTCTTTCTTTCTTTCCACTTCAGACCCTTGAATGAGAGCAGAGCTGCTGTGCACGAATTGGTGGGGTGTGTGCACCATCCCTCTGCCTGGAGAGAGCCTTTCCTGGGAGAAGGATTTGCCAGGAATGCTTAAATATGAGTATATTCTGTCACCAAACACTGCTAACCTGCTCGGGGTGTGAAAACAGTCCCTGCCTGGGGGGAATGTGTTCCTAAAAGCAGCCACTTCCCAGCTGAAACGGAGGAGGGGTTTTTGTAGTAAGTCTCTGCTGTGAAAAAATGTTGGCTTGGAGTTGTCCTGGGGGAAATGCAGCAGGGAAGTGCTGGGTGGAACAGGCTGATGTGCAGCAGCACGGACAGGGTCAGAGGACGCCAGGGGCTGCTTTGTTGAGAAGAGTTGGGGGAAAAAGAGGCTGACCGAGGGATCTGGTGGTGGTGGAGCCCTGAAGGGGATGAAGTGTGAGAGAAGAAAGTGTTCAGGTAAGCTTTGGAGGGGAAGTGTAGGTGAGATGTTAAAAAATAAATAAAAATTCAAAAGGTGTGTTAGTTGGGAGAAGGTGAAGTGCTGGAGTTGAAAGAACTCCGAAGGAAGGTGTTGGTCCAGCACCCTCAAGTTCCTGTGAGTGTTTACCTGCAGTTATTTCACATATGAAATGCTGTGGTGCCTCTCGGTCCTTAAAATATTCCTTTCACCACTTGAAGGTGTGAAGGCTGAGTTTTTCTTGCTGTTCCCAGTCCCAATCAGGATTACAGAGCACCTGAAGCTGGATGGCAGTTCTGGTCTGGGAGATTTCAGTGGTGTTTTTTATTTTGGCTTTCTGGATCCACTTTAAAAATGGTGTCCTAGGTGTGTTTGGTGTTTTTCAGGTACAGTGATTCTCCAGCCCTTCGTGCTTTCAGCTCCAGCTGATTCAAAAGCCCTCTAAAACTGCCTTGCAGAACCTGAAGACTGGAGAGTTGCTTTGATTAGGGAGTTTTCTTTTTCAAAATGTTAATGTGAAAACTCTTGTGAAAGAGGTTGGTTTTTTTCTCCTTAACTGTTCTAAATGCGTATGGATGAGATTCCTGGAAAAAAACCCACTTGTACGAGCCTCCAAAAAAAGAAAGAGTGTGACAGTTCCTTAGTTATCTGCGCTTGTGTGGACAGAAAAGGTGTTTTATGCTGCTCTTATTGCTGCCTTGGAGTGTGATTGTGCCTGTGAGGAGTGGCTGTAAACGAATTTCCTTGGAACAGGCACGGATTGGCGTGGAAAGGGTGAGCTGGAGCTGCCCCTCAGCTCGGCTAAAACCCCACTTCTCACTAGAAGTCATTCCTGCTTAAATGCACGGAGAGGGATCCTGTTCCCAGATCCAATTCCAACCTGGGGCTGGTGGGTTCATGCCTGAGCTGCTGTTCCCGGGCTCCCTCCGGGCTGTGTGTCTGCAGGGCTGGTTCATTTGTCCTGGAGCGTGGCCCAACGTGTTTGTTCGATGCAAGACGCTGCTACTACAGCAAAACCAGGCTGTCTGACAGCCTTCCCAGGAAATTCCTTACAGCTCTCCTTCGGGATGCAGAGCTGCCTGCCAGCCATCCCGCAGCTCTGCAGGGGCTGCTCGGAACTCCAGGGAAAAGGGCACGGACTGGGTTAATTTGTCCGGCAGCTCCCTCCTTCCAGAACATTGTTTTAGTAGTTGCTGGGCAACACTCTTTTTTTGGCAAGATGTTCAAGGAATGAACCCATATCTTAGACTTAAAATACCCTCATGGCGAAGCAGAAGATGAGTAGTTCAAATTCTGTTTGTTCTTTTGATCCCAATCCACGCTCTGTGCTCCCGCTGCCTGCAGGGGTTTGGGGGCCAGCGCTGAGGGGCTCAGCCTTGGGCTGCAGGTTCATCCTCAGCAGCAGAAATCACCTGGGCACTACGGAGCTTTAATACAGAAATATGCATGAAAACACATTTAGTGTGAATCATAGAATGGTTTGGGTTGGAAGGGACCTCAAAGCCCATCTCATTCCACCCCCTGCCATGGGTAGGGACACCTTCCACCAGCCCAGGTTGCTCCAGCCTGGCCTGGGACACTCCCAGGGCTGGGGCAGCCACACACGTGTTCCAGTGCCTCCCCACCCTCATACTTCTGATGGCTAAGTCTTAAATTATCCCTGGGCTCAGTGTTGATGGAAGTCAGAGTGCTTCTCCATACAACAGGAATGGTTTGTGTTTTGTCCTTCCTGACTTGGCCATCGATGATCTGAAGCCCCTGCACTCCTGCTCTGTGTTCTATGAAGGGAACTCCATATGAGGGAAATATGTGATTTATGCAGGTCTGATAAGGGCTCTGGAGTTCTCTTGGCTTATACATGCATTATTTACCCTTATTTAGTCAATGCAACCTTGTTTATGCTTTGGCGTTAGGGCTGAGGTTCGGGGATTTCGTCAGTGGAAGGGTCACATACATAGTTTTGCCAAACACTTCAGAAAATTAAAAAGCAAACTAAAACAAAAAAACCAGATTCTTCTGCCTGTTAGCTTTGGAAGAATATTATCAGCATATAGAGAGCACTTTGTAGGCACTGAGGTGCTTCAGTGCCATCCCTGTGTTCAAGGGTGTCCTGTGTTCAGCTCCCAAAAAGTGTGTGGCCTTGGGTCCTTTGCTCTCCATGTACACTTTTCCAGATCTCCTCTGGAGAAAGTGATTATATCAGCTCTTTCAGCTTTGGTGTGAAATGGTCTGAGTTGTTTGACTCTGCACATATCAGGAGGGTCTGAGTGGGTGTTTTGCTGGGGGCACGTTCCTGGGATGATGGTGAGGAGAGCAGGGGGATAGACCTGAGCTCACAGCCAGGCTTGGGCTCCTTTTCTTTTTGAACATGGAGTTTCTAGTGCTGCTGGAATGCTTGGGCACATTAATTATTAAGGTGTCTGGCTTCCTTTAAGGAATATTTAAACTAATGTCTAAATATGACCTTTTTTCTGCTCTGATAACCATATATTAGCAGTTCAAATAGCAGGATTCGTTTTTCGTGCAGGAGGCAGAACTTTGGAGGCTGCTTGAGTTCTGAGGCCAAAGCTTAGCACAAGGATCTTAAAGAAATAAACCAGATTCATCACTTGTAGTGGAGAAGCAACTCCTTTTTGGTTTGGGGATATCCAAGGCACATTAAAAGGCACACTCTGAATACCAGAAGTAGGAAATGAGGCAACAACAGTAGATATACCCTCTTAACTAACTTCTTCATTTTATGGCCAATCACCATAAAAAGAAAAAATTATGCCTCTTGCCCCATTTCAGAGAGAGCACTAATGTGATGATTTAGTGTAAAATCAAAATAAACTTTTAGATTTGTATGATGGAAGAGAAAAATGATGAAAATACAGTCTAATGTATGCCAGTAATTTTTTTTATTCGGAATTGAAGCACTGGGCATTTTGAGTAGAAAAAAAATCCTTCAATCTTGCTGAATTAGGATGTAGTTAAAAATCTAAAATACATTTTGCTGCCTCGACGAGGAGTCTTTCAGTACCATCCTCAGTATTTATAGAACTGCACTAGAAAACTGCCAACTGCTCGTACACATTGGAATGTGCTGCCCTTTATGTGATGGAGAGATCCCGAATCCTGACTCTAGATTGTGAATCCTGAGCCCACTGCAGCCCACGGGCGGGCAGATGTTGGGGACAATTGTCACTGTGGCATTCAGGTATTTAAAAAAAAAACCAAAACAACAACTGGGAAGTTGAAAGTGTTGCATTTCCCTGCAGACAAATGTGCTTTGTATCTGCTAAGGCTTGGGGCACCCTGTGAGAGGAGTCCTGACCAGGAGGGATGCAGGAGTCAAAGGGAAAGGATGTTTTTGTCATGGAGAGGGAGCTGGGAAGCTGCTTGTATTTAATTTCCTGCATTTATTGCACTGTGGTTCCTTGTGAAGCCTCAGAAGTTTTAGTCCAGTTAGTGGATATTGGTCATGAAGCACCAGGACATGCCAAAGACATCCTGACCCAGTGATCCTTTGTTGCTTGGGGAGCTTGGGGGTTCCCCACCCTGGAAGTGTCCAAGGCCAGGCTGGACGGGGCTTGGAGCAGCCTGGGATAGTGGAAAGTGTCCCTGCCCATGGCAGGGGGTGGCACTGGATGGGCTTTAGGATCTTAAAAGGCTGGAAGGGGTCTTTTCCAACCCAAACCAGCCTGGGATTCTGTGCTGATGTGCTGAGCTGAAATAGTGATAGATGACTGGCTAAATAATCAGTGGTTTAATTGAAGTTCTTTAACATGGTTTTTCTGTGTCCTAGTGGTGAGGTTCCAAGACCAGTGGGAAGGGTCTGATGGCACAGATCAGGAGGGGCTGTTCAGCTCTGTCACACCGAGCTGTGGGTGCTGAGGAGCAGGAGGAGCTGGGTCTGCTGGAGCACAAGGCACAGGCTGCAGAGGTGTGCTGGGTTGTGTTTTCATGCTGCTCTGTGCCCAGAGTCCTGTGGGCATACAGCTGCTGCCAACTTCTGGTTTTCAAGTGCTTTCATCTTGCATGTTTTGCATGGAGATCCTGGATCATGTCCTGTGCAAGGAGGGGGATTTATTTGGGCTCCACTGACAAGTTTGATCCGTGAGAAGTTTGAACTTTGTTTGCCCATCTGAAAATGTGGGTTGTAGTTCTGTGCAGGGCGAGGTGGGAAGGTGCTGCTGCGGTGACCATGTCCCAAAAATGAAGAAATAAGCAAAATGCTGGTTTGAACACTTCATCCTTTCTCAGCTCTTGCAGCTCTGGGCCTTTTCCCCTGTGGAAAGTTCAGGGTATTTCAGGTAGGATCAAGGCAGGGATTGCCAAAAAGCAGTGCTGAGCTATTAAGTAGAGCAGTTCTGTTAATAAACCTACCCCAACCTTGTAGACAAAGGAGTACTGTGGCTTTGTTGCCATAGTTTCAGAGCAAAATCTGACCTTAGCTACAATAACATTCGGTTAGAAAGAACTAGCTAATCAGTTTTCTAAAATTAGTGTGTTCCCTAGTACATAAGCCAGTATGAACAGGATATTTAATGAAATATTATACTTAGTCACAAGAGCCCAAGGGAGTGAAATGCCTTGATGAATTGTGGGGGTGGGGTGACATTGGTGCATATTTTTTAATATAGCAAAGTTATTAAAATTTGCGACTTGCTTAATATTTAGGGTGGCTCAACCACTGGGTGCTTTGCTTGTGTTCACTCCATCTCTTTTGCTCTGTTGCTTTTGGAGGCTCTCAGAGGGTGTTCTGTGAGCTGGGAAGGTTGAAGTGAAAAAAGCTGTTTGTGAGGGCAGCAATCTCCCAGGTATTGGGAACATCTTTAGCTGTTCACTGGTGATCAGAAGTGCTGATAAATCTAAGGGAGAGTGAGTTACCAAGGAATCGTCACCTCTCCTGGCAGGGCTTTGCAGTTAAGGTTAAAAGTGCCTGTAATTAGTCAAAAATCAACTGTAATTCGCTCAATGCCTTTGCCAGGACTGAACTCTGGACCATGTGGGGTGACAAACAGTTGAGTTTGATTCACAAACCCACTTTTCCCCTGGAAGGGCTGAGCTGTCAGGCACGTCCTCCTGGCTCTGCCTGCTCTGATGATTCCTGGTGCAGCACAGTCACGGGGAGGTGTGATCCATATTCTTGGATCTTCCACTTCACAGTCAGAGCAGCACTGATGCTCCAGGGTGTCTGTTTTCCTGCTTTCCCCCAGTGAGCTTTAGGGAGTCATCCCAGGCTCCTCAAGTTCTTTCCCCTTTGCATTTTTATGTATCAGGATTTGATTTCCTTTTGCCCCTTAACTCGCTGTGCTCAGGAGGTGCTTCATTTTTCAGAGGGAGCAAATAAATGCACTGTGCCACCCCTGAGGAGCTAATCTGTGTCAAACTCCTCAGAGAGTCTGTTCTGCATCATCTCACTTCTTTTGGGACAGAGTGAAGTTCTGTGCTGTTTGCAGTAGCAGTAAGTTATACTGAAACCTTCAGTTTATTTTGTTTTAAAAATAAGGCTTTATATTTTGAAAGCAGTTCCATTTCAAAAATACTTTCAGTTTAGGGCTGAGTACCCACACCAGAGGAGGCCTTCTAGGTGCTGTGTCCAAGTGCCACGTGGAGGTCATTAGTCAAAGAGGAACCCACGTTAAATAATTTCACTTCTCATTTTCTGGGCAGCCTGTTCTGCACTGAGCAGGAGCCCTGACTGCAGCAGTGGTGCCTCAGGGAAGTAAAGCTGTAGGTACTTTGTGTTTGAGAGCAATCAGAAGGAAAATAATGAGGCTGCCAGCACAGCCAGCCTTAAAACTGTGCTGTTGGGAAAGCCAGACCTCGCCAGGTGTCTTCAGCAAACAGGCTGTGACACTCACATCCTCCTCCCCTCCCACACTGCTGCTGGAGATGGAGTATCCTGCCCTTCTCCTTGCAGGATTTGGATTCCTCTTTCGGGGTGAAGTGTAGTACTTAGTGTGTCAGCCCCTGAGTGTGAGCTCTCTGCCTCAATTAGTGCTGCCGTGGGAGCACCCCTGGCTGTTGCTGGGTGGGGATCAAGGTGCCAGTGCTGATCTGTCAGGGCAGAAAAACCTCCTGTCTTTCCTGCATAACTTTAAAGTTTGTGATCCAAATGCCAGGAAACAAGTGAGCTGTTGGTGAAGGTTCTTGTCTCTGAAAACTGCTTTGCTTTTTTTTTTCCCCCCCATCCAAAAAGGAATGTGCTGCTTCGAGGTCTGCCTTGGAAAGCACCTCACTGGTTCTTTAGGGAGAAACTGGGAAATGTCTGTGTGTTCCCTCGCTTGGCAACTGGCTGTTTGAGGGGAGGGAGTTGCAAAAATCCTGGATTAGCATTGAGTGGCCCCTAAGAAATGTGTAAAAGAAGCCTTATGTCTCACATGAGCGTTGGGAACACCAGAACAGCCATTACAGATTGACTCTGAGTGCAGTGTGCCTCGAAAATTGTATTCTAATGAACAGCTATTCAGTCAGAGAGGGACTTATGTGTGAGGGGCAACACTTCCTTCGCTCCTAATTTGTGAAAACAGTCAGCCCCGAGTTCTGGTGTTGGCAATTATCATCTGTTTTGATTACATGACGTGCAGGAGTTCAGGGAAAACACAACTCCCCGTGTTACGGTTGCGGAGCCGCTCTGGAGCTCTCAGTCAGATTTTCAGAGTCAGAAATCACCCCAAGCTCTGCTGACAGCAGAGAAACAGTGACACTGCTGAAAATGCTGCTGCAGGATCCTCCCTGCTCTGAGAGAACAAATGATCCTGGCTGGGTTTTGTGAAGGAGCCGGGCAGCTGTGCTGCGCAGAAGCGATCTGGTAGCGCTCAGACCTTGCGTTTGGTGAATGTCAACCCTTTTATTTGTCGAGGTTAAAAATTATCCAAGGAAAAAAATAAACACAGAGCTCGCAGGCATGAGGAAGTGAGGGAGCAGCCATCCTGAAAAGGAAAAAATCTGAGCTAGGGCTACAAAAATCCCTTCCCTCCCCTTTGGAGCGGCACGTGATGTCGCCCCAGCACCACTTGGCTTTAAGCGGCCCCAGGAGGCAGAGTTTGGGCTGGTGGTGGCCCAGAGCTCTCTGGGTCGGTTTGGGTTAAGGATTCCAGTCCACAGCTGCTCCTGCTGCCATAAAGCTGTGTTTTATTGTCAAAGAAGCAGGGATAAATCTCACTATTACTGGAATGTAAGCGGTACCTCTGTGGGAAGAGGAGGAGTTTAGTCCCCTCTCTGCAAATGTGAAGGGAAGTTGCTGGAGCTCATGAACAGGACCAGGGAGGGCTGAGCTGGGTTTGACGTCAGTGTGTTCCCAAACTCCTCCCAAAAGCAGGAATTGCAGTGCTGATCTGGCAAATGCTCCACCAGTCCAGACTCAGAGCTTGGATTTACCAGCACCAAAAACTTCAAACAAAGGCTGAAGGACCAAGAGGTCAATCTGGGATGTTTCTTGGTCACAGATCTTCAGCACAGGCAGAGCCTTTCTCAACCACAGCATTTTTATGGCATTTTAACTGGATGTTCTTGGCAAAAGCAAGACTTGGACTTCTCACTTGTGTGTTCACATTGGTATTGAAAGTTGGTTTTTTGGAGCAGGCACGTACGTGCCACTTTGCTGGGGGTTGTGGTGACTTACTTAGTTCTTCCCTTCCAAAGTGCCTTTTCCATATGGATTAAAAAGCAGATAATTTGTCTCATGTGATCAGAACTTGAGGCCCTGTAACAGTAACTCAATTACTGTGCTTTTCTGGGAAATAAAAGTTGTGTCATTGCTGGCTGATGGAGGAGAATTTGACAATGGAAGTGGGACTGTGTGTGCTTGGTTTGGAGAATGGAAATCCATGCTCTCCAAGCAGGAATGGCAGCACCCTGTGAGCTCTTAGGGATTGGAAGGGAAATCTGAAGGCAATATAGATTTCACAGATAATGTTCTGGGTTATTATTGACAAGTTTTAAAATAAGTGATGAATTTCCATCCTCCCACTCCTTGTCAGGCCTTGGTCATGAAGAATGACAATGAGCAGATCCTTCAAATCTGATCTACAAGATTTAATTCCAGATATAATTTCTTCCATATGCAGTCAGTTGTGTGCTGAAAGTTCTTGTGTTTTGTGAAGATTTGGGGAACTTGACAGATGATAGCTCTGTGCTGGGGTCAGAATCTGCCTGCAGAGAACAATTTGGAGTTTAACAGTTTATTTGTCTTCCCTTCTCCTCACAGTTTCATGTTTATATGTGTACAAATAAATATTGCAGGAGGGGTGCACTATATATAGATTATCTTATATTTAATTGTAGTAGCTTATGTTAGGAATATCCACTAACATTTCACATCAGCTCCTTTTAACCTTGATATTATGGCTGACATTTAATTTCTAATTTGTATCTGATGCAGAACGTTGAGAGGATGTTTCCATACTTATATTTTAGTGTTTAGCTGGAGTTCCCTTGGAAGAGCAGAAGCCTTTTTTTCACAGTGGCTGCTCAATCTTCCCACCCCTCTGTGCTGAGCTGTGGCTGTGAGGACCTTAAAGGCAGATGAGCAGCAGAGAAAGCCATAAAGGGAACAAATGCAATTAGATTTCTGCTCCATGAAGTGTTTGATTGAGGGGAAGCCCTGCAGCGGAGCTGAGGCTGAGCTCATTTCAGGGTGTGCTTCCAGAGCAGTGTCACAATTCCCTCTGCCCCCCAAGGCAGCACCCATGAAATAGGGAAGGAGAAGGGGTGGGGGAGCAGAGTAAGGGAGAGAGGAAAGCCCTCAGCAGGGTTTGGAGGAGCTGGGGAGTCCGTGTGGGACTCGTGCTCTTCACACTCATGAGTAAAACTGAATGTTCAGAATTAAACAGAAGATATTTTATTCTTGTAACTTCTGCAAGAATCCCTCACTGAGAAAGAACATGAATGTATTCAAGTTTTTCATTTTCTGAGATTCAACAGGAAAAAAAAAGAGGCACCAACCAAAAACTTTGGAGGAAACTAAAAGTTCTTGAGGGGAAAAAGAGTCAGAAAAATTGGTTCTTGTTTTCAGCCACTTTCCAGGGACAGAAGATTTCTGTTTGCAGACATTTCTTCCTTTCAGTTCTTTGTGTTAAAGTTTCCTGCCTTTGTGAGGGTCTTTGTGGTGCTTCACTGGGGTTTGTTCCTACCTAAACCTGGGAAGGGATTGAGCAGAGCTCTCTGTATCCCACCCTGATTAATTACATCTCGCTGTACCTTGTGTTCCCTTCAGCTATTCCTAATATTTACATTTTCTGTTTTCTTTCTTGTACCTTTTCTATGCAGAAACTGCTGGATTTGCTTGTCTGCTCTGAGTTTTTAGAAGTCTGGTGAGCCTGGTCCTTGCTCTTGATGTCTGAGGCAGGAGTGAAGTTAAACATCGTGTTGGGAACTAGATATCAAAGTGTTCAAAAACCAAAAATAAAAGGGGGGGGGGAAAAAGTGTCAGGAAATGAGTTGCAGCCTCAGACTTAAAAACTCAGTAACTTTAAAAGACAAACTTTTATCTCTCAGAGATTTTGAAGTGCCTGTCAACGTTCCATCCTTCAAGTCGTGGTTAGAGGCTCGTTTCAGAAAACCGCAGTGACTCAGCTCCTTTGAATATCTGCTCTGTGGTGTGTGTTGGGAGCTCCAAGAGTTCCTCCCGCCTCCAAGGACGGTTTTTATTGGTGGGTAATTCACTGGCAGTACCTTTTGCACTGCGCTAATTTTAAACATACTCTCAATATTTAGATTTTTTTCCAAGTGTAAAGGCACAGTGCCCTAATATTGGTGAGTAGAAAGAACGGTTGTATATAAATATTTATTATTTTGCAAGTGCAAAGGTGAGTTTATCTAGATGATTTTTTTTTCAGATGAAGTCTGTGTTACTCTCCACAACACTGCATGTTCTTGAGGGCAGGACCTGCCTTGTGCTGGGGTTTATGGCCTCAGCCTCCTGGCTTGGGAATGGTGTGGATGGCATGGAAAGAGCTGGTTCTGGACAGAGCTTTTGTGGAGTGACAAATGTATTAAAGGGAATTTTTGAGCAAAAGCTGTGTACATTCACATAAACTAGAGCCAGGAGAGACTGCACAGGGAGGAACTCTCACTGCTCTTCAGTGTGGTTGGGCTGCAGTGATCTTTTTAT
>JAWWES010000024.1:1422513-1439974 GCA_035583135.1 Lophotriccus pileatus | reverse complement strand
CAATCCCACCTTCCCTTCTCTCTCTGTTCCCTGGTGGTGCAGGGAAGTGTTGCCATGGAGGAGAGCGTGGGGTGGGAGTGGGCAGGAACCAGCTGCTTTAGGGCCACTCTGGGAGGGCCGGGGGAGGATAACACACGAAGGCAGCTCCTGCAAGCAATCCAAGGGATTTCTCGCTGTCAGGCGTTGTGTGCGTTCCTTGGGGAAGAGCTCTGATGGCACACAGGGAAGGGTGGAGCTTCTGAGTGAGAGAACTGCTTTCCTAATGGATTTGTTGATAATTAAGCAGCTCTGCTTTATACCTGGAGTGTGGTGGTGACCTGGCCAGCTGGGGGTGTGTGTGCTGTCCCTCCTCATGAGGTCAGTGCTCCTGCAGTTCACGTTGGGTGACTGTGCTGATTGAGGCTGACTGACCATGGACTGGGAGGCTTTTTCCTGTTGGTCTTATCCCCACAGAGCAACAAACTGACAGTGCAGGGCTGGATGTGGTGGAATTACATGAGACACCAGTGGGCAGTTGGACAACCCCTTTTCTTGCTTCTTCTTGTAAATACAACATAGTGGTCAGTCGTGGGGATGACTGAAGGTTTGATAAAAGAAGTGCTGCTCAACCACTGCCAGGCATTAGGAAGTGGAAAACCAGGGAACCAAGAGATGAAGGAAAAGTGTGATAGGATATATCCCTGGGAGTGTCCAAGGCCAGGTTGGACAGGGCTTGGAGCAACCTGGCCTAGGGGAAGGTGTCCCTGCCCATGGCAGGGGGTGGCACTGGATGGGCTTTAACCTTCCTTCCAACCCAGCCCATCCTGTGATCCCATGATATTCTTTCTGGCATCTCTCTCCGTTGCAATAATTTGGACCCCATTTTAGTTGCCCTATTCTAATTATTTCTGAAAAATTTCCTGATTAATCTGCTAGACCTTAAAATGGAGACTGCAGGGATAGTTCCTTCATGAGATTTCATTAGAGTAGAGCAAAGGGTGTCGTGTTGCTGAACTGAAGGATCCATCTGCTACATCACAGTGGGTATATCAGCAGTCTCAGTTTCAACATTTTTAGTAAAAAACAAGAGTTGGTTTGTACACATGAGAGGCATATGGCTTAAGGCTTCTACTCAGCAGCTATTTGGGTGTATTTATTAGTAAAAGTACCACATGGGCGTGTTTGATGAGGAAAACTTGTTCTCTGGAGTGAGGTTGGAGTTTTTGAAGTCAGTCAGTTGGGTGAAGGCTGAAAGCTGTCTGATTTTAGCGGTCATTTGTGTCCCCAAACGTGGGACACCATGTCTGAGAGCGTGGGCTGGCTGATGACAACTTTAAAGACATGTTATATCAAAGAAGAGGAGATAATGTGCATGAAAATTAGGGTATTTGGCAGTGTTTGTAGTAGTGCAGGTTCAGGGCTGGAATGCAAAGCCTCTGCTGTATCCTCCCTCCACAGCCCATGTGCTCTGACCTGCCATCACCATTCCAGCCTCAGGATTTCCTTACAGAAGGAATGTGGTCGTTCTCAGAGAGCCACAGAACCTTGGCTCAAGCTCTGCTCCTTAGTGCACGCCATTCTGCAGCCCCTTCCTCGAGCAGCTCGTCTGTTTCTCCTCAAACATTGAGTTTTTGTGACATTTCTAACCACTCTTCCAATGGCTTCACCTTGTGAAAGCCTTCAAAGCTTTTTTGAGTGACCTGGAGGGGAAAGCTGCTCAGTGGAAGTGCCACAGGGCACCAGTGACCAGTTCAGGTCATTAATAATTCTCTGCTTCTGTTGCAGCTGAAAATCATGGAAATAAAATTCACTGAGCTCGTACCAGGCAGTATCTTTTGGTGAAGTCTCATAATCCTTCTGTAAAAATTGTTCATTTCATCTGATGTGTAGTAGTGTTGGTGCTCTGATCTTTAGCAGGCAAACAATGGATTTGGTCTGGAAGTACCTAATGTGCAGTTTGTGGATTTGAATGGAAAAGTAGCAGACTTCTGGAATAGTGGGCAAAGAGAAGACATGAAGTTCATCTTTTAGAAATCCAGAGACATGGCAGACAGAATTTGCCCCACTGCTTCCAGTGGCTTCATCTTCGTACCATGAGTGACTTAGTAAAAGAGAAAGTCCCTGAGGAAAGTCCCAAGTGCTCATCCAGATCTAAGAGCTCAGAGAAATGCAGATAATGAGGTTTTCTCATCTTTGTCACATAGATTTTGGTTTCACATAAGGTCCATATCCTCAGGTGTTTGTTTTGAGGGGAGTTTTTGTTCTGCTTCTGCCAGTTTGGATGAGGTCCAGATATTTAATCAGGGCAATTGGCACTTTCCATGATGAAGCCTGTGTCTGGGTTTCATTTGGGATTTGCCAAAGCAGTCTTTATTTCTGGATCTGTTTTCTGACCGTCTCTAACATCAGGAACACTTGAAATCCACCTTCCATACCTCGTGTCTGGTTTATGGGGTGGGAGTCACTTGTTGGTTCGAGAGCTTGGTAATCCTGTTCTTCCAGAGGCATGTCTTGAAACTGCACATGGATATTATCAAATCTGTTGGATAGAATCAGGGTTTTTTTTAATTGCTTCTGCTGTTTCTGAATGCCAGGTTTTTGTGTAGAACAGGAAAATCAATCTGAAACCTGATTAAATTAATCTGAAACCTGAAATCGTGAAAGTCAAGGCACAAACCTGACGTAGATCTGGGAGCAGAAGCTGGACCGACTGATGCATCCAGAGAACACTTTTAATGCAATTATGATAGAAATAATAATTGGAAATAAAGGCAGTGATTGAAACAAATGAAGGAAGAGAAGGGACAGGAGCAGACAGTGTTAAAAGAGGACCTCAGTGCATTTTTCTGAACTTGGAAGGTTATTTCTGCTCGGAGGCTGCTGGCAAAGGTGGTGTTTGCGAGGCAGGACGCCTGTCTTTGCTGACTCTGGGTGGATGTGAGTGTAGGATGGCTCAGTGATGCAGCTGGTGTTATTTAATAGTTCTCACCAGCCCATCCATCGCTTCTGAATCCAGCTTTCTCTCTCACTGATTGATGTGTTATTGCATCAGTAAGGCAGCTAGAAAGATGGCTTAAAACAGGAAAAAATACCTAATTATTGTTCTTCGTGGAAAAGGAAATCTTTGAAATGACTGTGGCACGAAGTGGTTTGAATACATTTATTTTTTTTCTAGATTTGCAGACCCAAACCCAATCTGGAGGTGTGTGGAGGTCATGCCTCGAGGGCAAGAGGGGCACTGTCCCTTTTGGCAGCCCAGGTGCCTCTGTGCATTTTTGTCCTGCTCCAAGGGCTGCATGGCACTTGCCCCACAAGGAGCAATTAAGGGATAACGTGCTCAGTGCTGCAGTGGTGGGTAAGGGTTTGATCATCACTGTTTTCCAGCTGATTCAGCGCTCTGGGGAGGCCTCCCAGCTGTGGCTGCCCAAGGCCACAGCAGTGCACAGACCTGCTCATCTCCTGGCAGCTGGCAGGAGAGGAGCTGTGGGTTCACACAGCCCTGAGGGGGCAGCAATTAATGGGCTTTGAAATTCAATAAATACTGTGGGTTTGGAGGTGAATTGGGTTAGGAAGCAAGGGGAGTTGAGGATGGAACACAGCTGGATGCTCCTGGCTTGGCTTGGGGGGAGTGACTGTACTGCTGCAGGGAGGGAATGCAGGTTAGAAACCAAATACTGCACAAGTGGGGCACCTGTGGGGCAGGTGGGCCCTTATTTTGGCTGCTGCAGCTGCTGTGGCAGAGGGATGAGAAGCCTTGAGGGTCAGTTGCTTGCATATTCTCACTGTGGTACCAGCATAAAGGGGGCTTCTGGTTGTTTTGTCCTCAAATGTTTCAGGGCAATAAGAGAGGCGATTACAGCACCTAAACCCAAACTTCTTTGCTTCACACTGGACAAAAAGTTAAAGAAATGAAACCAATGGTTTTTTTTGTAGAGGTGTGTTTTAAATCCGTGATTTAGAGCATGAAGTGTTGGTGTCCCTGTGGGCTCCTACTGTCCGTGTTCCAGGGCTGTAATCAGTTGGGATAAACAGTCACAGAGAAGCTGCTCTGCCTGCTGGAAAATAGACCCCAAGTTAACAGAGTGTTTATTCTGCAGAAGGCTCACACTTGGAGCCTGCATGAAACATCCCTGAGATGGATGAGAGCATGTTCTACTTCTTTTTTTTTTTTCTGCAAGACAATGAAGTAGTAGAGCAGGAGAAAGTAAACAGAATGACATCCGTGCCTTTAAAAAGGAGAGAAGGAAAAAACAACTCAGTTTGTTCTGAAGTTGAAAAAGGAGTAGTTTCTCTTCAGTAACTCCATGCTGTGCTTGTCCTGATGTAGCAGTACACTGGCAGCTCTGTGCAGAGGTGAAATATGTCCCTCGGGGATACAGGGTGCACTCGCAGGATTTGGGCTTTGTCTTGAGCTTTGTCTTGAGTCTGGTGCCAAGTGCTGCAGGTGATGGCAGGTGCCCCACCAGTGTGTGTTTGATCCCACCTCATCTGGGGATGAGGTGCCTGTTTGCAGTGTCAGCATTGCATTAAACCCCCCCCCCCAAACCCAGGGAGAACATGCTGCCTGCAGGATGAACCCCCCAAACCAGGGAGGACGTGCTCCCTGCGGGACGAACCCCCCAAACCAGGGAGAATGTGCTCCCTGCGGGACGAGCGGCTCCAGGCCTCTGCTGGCAGGATCTGCTTCCGCTCGTGGCCCTGGAACATTTGTTCTTCCCATTTGCAGCCCGGCCCAGGGAAGCTGGCGTGCTCCCCTTCCCATCCCGCAGCTGTCTGCGCTCCGGATCCAGCGTGGCTGCGCTGCCTTGGCTCCCGGCGCTCGCTTCCCTTATTTGGTAACACTCAGCCCTCGAGCCGTTCCTGGAAGGGGCTGCTTTGCTAGTTTGGGGACTGTTTTCCGCTTTCATTTTTGATCTCTAAAGCCACGGATCGTGTCTGAGCAGCGGTGCTGGCGTAGCTGAACTCCTGGGTGCCGTCACCCTGGAGTCTCGTGCTCCGTGGAAGCGCTTGGATGTTTTACTCCCTCCTGCAATGTGCTGCTTTGCTGCTGCAGAGGCAATACATGGCAGCACTCGTTTTTACTGTGTATATGTACCTTGTCAGCATAATGTGCTCATTAAAGTGCCGAGCAGAGTGCAGCCCTCGGTGCTAGGCCTGCCTTAGGGAGCCCGGGTTTTAATTAGCCGCGTGATTTGTTGGCGTTCGCCGTGCTCTGTTCCCGGGGCTTGGACAGATTGAGCAGCATCACTTCAGAGGCCTCAGCAAGAGCATCTCTGGGCCCCTGCCAGAAGGATGGGGACTGTTTAGAGTAGGGAGAGGGAGAGGCCTTAGTGAGGTGAAAGACTCAAGCCGAGCCAAGGAGCAGAAAGCGAGGAGTAAAGCTTTTGGACTTGGAACAGATGGGGCCAGTGGTGTTTTAGCTGGCATTGCAGGGCAGTTGGGCAGCAGGGCTCTGCTCTGTTCAGCTCCAGTGTGATTCTTCCTGTAGTTAGGTTTTCTGGGTTTTCTGCATCTGCCTTTGCTTTATTAAGGCAGTTTGTGGGGGCCTGAGCACCAGCAGCAGCTCACACCTCATGGTGCTGTCCGTGCGGCTGCTCACGGCTGCTCCCACAGCTGGCTGTGCTCTGCCAGCCCTCCACAGGAGGCACCAGCTCAGGAACTCACTCAGGGCCTCTCCAAGACCACTCTTAGCTGCCTGCACCCAGGGAGGAGGAGGATGGGCAGTGCCACAGGAAGGATCTGGGCACTGCGGGAGCCACGGGTTGAATAGGAGTCGACGATGCTGTGCTCTGATAGAAAGTGTGATTGCTGCCTTGGAATATATAAAAAGAAGCAGTGCCAAAAGCCAGGGTAATTATTTTTTCCAGTTTTACTTCCTGGCAGAGCCTCAGGTGAGGTTTATTTAGGACTTCATGCTTCCTGAGGGAAGGGATATGGTCAGGAACACGACTGAGCAGTTGGGCACCTCTGTGGCCGTGGGACAGAGGAGCCTGCAGATGCTGCTGGGAGAGGGAGCAGTTCTCCTCTGCATCCCCATGTGGAGAGGGAAGGGAGTTGTGGGGTTAGACTGTGAAAATAAGTAGCTTAGATACAGAAATAATGGAGCCCTGGAGGAGATGAGTTCAGGAGCTGTATCAGGAATGGAGCAGCCCCGGCCAATTCTGCCTTGGGGAGGGAGGGATGAGCTCAGGAAGCTCTCCTGGGGGCTGCCAGCCCTGGCAACCTGTGGGTTTGGCAGTTCTGCAGGAGGCAGTGGGCCCGGAGTTCAGGAGGATGGCACCTGGTGCAGGAGGAGAGAAACAAATAAGCCTTTCAGGGAAGGGATCCCAAGTGCTTCATTAGGGCAAGAGAAATGGCAGCCCTGAGTTCAGTTTTATTATTTCTTCCATTCTTCCAAATGAGACCTCAATAATGTTATCAAACATTTATTTAAAGGCCCTGTATCTTTTTTGGGCAGTGTGGTTTCTCTTAAAGCCAAATGTGTTTCAGAGCTGAAAATGGAGTAACTTCAGCTGAAAAATGTGCCTTTTCTTTTGTGTGATGCTGTGGTGGCTCATTTCTTAGGGCATATACACAGAACATTCTTAAATAGAAATGGCTCCTGTTATGCTGTTCAGTCCTGTCAGGTCTAGCAGCACAACTGTATTCTTTCCATGCTGGTCAACACTGACGCTTCCAGAGGGGTTTGAAATTTGATCTTCCTTGTTCTTCCTGTGCTTTGGACTGTCCAAGCTTTCTCTGCCTCCTACCCCCACTTCCTGCCCCTAAAGTTCTCTGCAGGAACTTTAATCTAGAAAAGCGAGAATGAGTGAAGGAACAAATGTGAAAAAAAAATTCAAGGAGTGAGCAGCTGAAATAAAAGGAAATTTGGCCAGAAAATGAATATACTTTGGTTTACTGCTGGGGTAAAATGAAGACTGAAAAGACCCAAAGATTTTGAGGAAGAATGTGCCAGGATTCCTGTCCTGAGCATCATGTTGCAGGGACATTTGTAACGGAAACAGTGAAAAGTGAGATAGGGATGGTTTTCTGAGTCGAGGGTCCAGTTCTCAAACCTGGGACTAAGGCTGAAAGCCACAAAGGTTTACTTAAAACTGCTTCTGCAGCTCTTATGCACATCAGTTTGCTGAGTTCCCTTCATGGAAAGTACAAATCCTTCTCCTTGTGCTGTGTAAAAAGTTGAGTTTCAGGGCTTGTGGCAGAGAGGAGGAGTTGGCCTTTGAATTTACCTCTTGGCCTGGTTGGCCCCTAGTCCAGGGTTTGTGTTTGTGCTGGAGCTGAGGTGGAGCTGAGCTAGGACTAAAAACTCTCACTGGAACCTGTGGCTTTCTTGGCATCCTGGGTTAGCCCAAATTAAGGTGTGCAGGTGTGAGCTCTTCTTGTGAGGGTTGTTTCCTTCTCCTTCCCCCTCTCCTCAGCACTGAGAGGTTTCTCTTCTGGTCTGTGTTTGTTGCTCACCAGGAACCATCGTGGTGCTTTGGCAATTTCTAGAGAGATGATTCTCAAGTAGCTTGTTTTGGTCCAAGTTACCCATTGTGTCCATAAATTAGACTGTTCCTTGAAGCTTCCAAGGATACCTGGAGCATTCACTGTGTCCTTTACAGCTTGCTCTGAGGCTGCTCCCTGTTTTCTGCCTTCCCAGGTCTCTCGTAGCCTGTGTTGCCCATCCAGGGTCACTTTACCCATCGTGGTGACAAGGAGGCTGATGGTTTTCTTGCTTTCTTTAACCTGGATGTCAAAAGGGACACGCTGTACTTAAATGCATCTGTGTTTTTCAGGATTTTTCCTTTCTCCTTGTGTTGCTCTCCCTTCTGGCTCTGTGTTTTCACGCGGCATCTTCCCTCGGTACCAGAGATAGAAAAAAAGCAGCTGGTCTTTCCTGCAAATGTTTCCTTTTGGAGCTGCCTGTGTATCCAGTGTCTAAATATTTCTCTCTTTTCGAGTAGCAGCTTTCTTTTTGAAGGAGACCAAAGAGGTTAGGTGGAGAAATAAAACAAACAGTGGTGTATCCTGAGCTCTTGGGCACCGAAGGGGTTTGCTTAAAGGGGAGTTTCTCCAGTCAGTGCTGGGTCACTTTTTGGGCATTGTGGTCGTGGGGTGGGTGAGTTGTCTGTGCTTTGGTTCTGAGTTTGCCCTGAGGTGTGACTGTGTCCTCACAGGATCATTCCCTGCAGGTGAGGAGCGAGGTGTTTGCTCTTCCCTGCTGGAAAAAGCTTGTCCTGCTCAGCTTCCACTGGAGGGAAGGCCAGCTTGGATGGGCTTTGGAGCCACATGTCCATGGCAGGGCGTGGAATTGGATGAGCTTTAAGGTCCTTTCCAACCCCAACCCTCCCATGATTCCATGATTCCAAGGACAGCCTTTCCCACAGTACATTTCGGTGCATCTAAAATGCTGTGTTTATTATTTATAAGTTACTAACAGGGTAATATGGAGTCATATGCTGATTAATTATGAGGCCAAAAAGCTGTTGCTTTTTAATTAATGTTTCTTTAGCAGGCATTGATATTAAGTGTCCACCTCTCAGGTCTATAATTTTCCTGTCTCTGAAATCGTTGTTGCATTTGTCTCCCTCTGGTTTGGTACCTCAGCCCCAAGTTAATAACAATTACATTATTTCCTGTGTTGTTACAGCTCGAACAAACGAAGCAGCAACTCCCATTGGTAGGACTTTGCATAAATGAATATAATACAGGAGGGTGGTTACCCTCGTGTCTTGCAGATGGGAATTGAGGGCGGTTATTTTAACATAAAAATTAAAATATATTTAGATCACGAATGGTGCTGGCTCTCTATTTAAGTGTTGGTTGCAAGGGTGATTTTTTCCTCCTTTATTCTGCTTTAAAAAGCAAAGCACTGAGAGCCCTTGGAGCACCACGATGCAGCCGGGATGGAGCTGTGGATGGAACTCCAGGGTTGGATCCTCACAAAATCCCTGCTGGAAACGAGCTGCTGTGCTCCCAGCAAAGCCTGATCACAGCAAACTGAAAATGAAAGGATGTCTCCTCAGCACAAAGAGAGTCCTTTCAGGAGGATCAGGTTCTTTTTTTTCCTCCCTCTTCGTGGAAATGCAGGAATGATTAATAATCAACACATTTCTGTAGCCGCTTTTGTTCTTTATTCTTTGAACCTCTTAGGCTGTCATCTATTAATTTTAAATCTCAGAAGGAACAAGTATAGAAATAGATGATGGAGTAATCCAGGGCTTCTGAGGAGGTGAAACTTGCCTGTGATTGAATACAGGCATTTTGTATTATTCTCTGGGCCTCCTGTATGAAAATATTGCATTTAAGTACAAAAGGGGTTTTCATTTTGTCTTTAAATAAGTAAACTCTTCATCCTGTGAAGTGTTATCATCCTTGTGAGTGTATTGAAGCTGGGCAGTTTCATAAATACGAAGTCAAGAAGTCTCTTTGCCATGTTTCTATCATTGCCAGCTCTGTTATTTGTTCATTGCAGCTATTTTTTTGTATTTAAAATGAAAGATACTATCCACATATTTCTCTCTTATGAGCAGGTTTTGGCCTTGGGGAAATATCAGATACCTAAGTATAGAAAAGTCTGAAGAGAAACTGCTAAATTTCAATAGGGAATTGCTAATTTTCTTTAATTTTAGTATTGCTGTGCAAAGAGGAGTTTGGTTTTTTCCAAGTAACGAAGAAACAGCTGTGTTGGTGTTAAATATTCAGTAGATTTGTAAGTGACTTATTTAAAGATCTTCATCTGTATAGATTTCCCTCATCTGAGAGCACCCTAAAGTATGATTTTTGTGAGGGGGAGTAGTTTTTCTTGGTTCTTACCTTTTTCCAGTTGGCATTTTGTAGAGTCTGGGTTTAAAAACCGAAATACCGACACACCTTTTTGTTGCCAGCAAAGTATTTGGTTCTTGCTTCCTCCAACTGCAGAAAAGTTGGGGAAGACTTTCTGCTGAATGCTTAAAATAGGCAGTGGAGATTTGGAAAAAATGATGAGTGCTGGATTACACAACCAGCCTGGCTGGGGCTGAAAGTGCTTCCAGATCATTCAGAAACGGGCACTTTGGGAACGGCAGAGGGAGGAAAATGGTGCTCTGGCCCCAAAACGGAGCTGATCCGACAGCAGCAAAGGTGGCACCTGAGGGGAGCCTGAAAGAAAGACTGTTTACAAGGGCCTGGAGGGACAGGACAAGGGGAATGGCTTCAAACTGACAAAGGGTGAGGTTAGATGGGATATTGGGAAGGAATTCCTCCCTGGGAAGGTGGGCAGGCCCTGGCACAGGGTGCCCAGAGAAGCTGTGGCTGCCCCATCCCTGGAAGTGTCCAAGGCCAGGTTGGACAGGGCTTGGAGCACTCTGGGCTGGTGGAAGGTGTCCCTGCCCATGGCAGGGGGTGGCATTGGATGGGCTTCCAATCCAAACCATCCTGGGATCCTCTGGAAGGTTGTAATAGTGTCCTGCTGTCACCCAGCACGGGCACCACGGAGAGCTTTGGGTGTCAGCAGTGCCTGTGCAGCAGCTTTCTGAGCTGTGCTCCTGTACCAGCAGTAGAATTGCTGGAGTGACATCACTTAACGCCCCAAAAGGTGGGAAAACCCTCTGAAGGGAGGGCTGGAATTGCATGGGAGTGAGTGATGTACTTGTAGACAGCTTGATGTAAAAGAAGGTTTGGTGTCTTGGGTGGGCTCTGAAATACTTTACTCCCTTCTCCATGTCATGCCAGCCTCTGTAAACCTGGTGTTTGTCATTTTGGACATGTGTAATAATCTAAATGTGACTTCAATTCCCATGAGATGGAGTCCATTTAAAAAAAGGGACAGAAAAAGGTCAGTCTGGTCAGGTTTTTAATTGTGTTATGAGAGCAAAAATTGGGCACTGGGAATGGGACTGGTTGGGCTTGGACTGACAGGAAGGGTTGGAAGCTTGGAGAGTGTGTTGGGTAGGAAAAGAGCAAGGTTTAGTCAGGAGAAGGGAATGCAAAAGGGAGAAGAGAAAATTAAAAACATGGAGTAGAAGGAACTGCAGTTGGAATAACGTTGCCAGCAAGTTTGAACCCCAGAACGCTTCGGAACATGGGGTTTGCTGGCATTCCCAGTATCCTGGGTTTTGACTGTTGCTCTGTGCTGCTGGTTCATGCAGGGGACAGCCAGACCTTGCTGGTGACATTTCCTTGAGCTGCAGGTGGCAGAGCCCACGTGGGATCTCGGTGTCCCAGCAGTGAGAGCATTAATCCCCTCACGTGGTGCAATTACAGCCGTACTCCCTCCTGCTTTATTCCATGCAGAGGAACCGCTGACAGAAGAGCAGGATTTAGCTTGGAAGCATTGAAATGCACATTTAATACATGCCCATGTAACATTCATCATCCTGGTGGTGTGGTGTAGGATTATGCAATCACTTTTTCCTGCAGGACCTTTGTTGGGTGTTCAGGCTTGATGTATCATCATTTCATCGACAGTGACGTGGTGGTTTATTTTTATACTTATTCATTGTGCAATTCTGCCATTTTTCACTGGATATCATGAAGATCTGAAAGGAAAATGCATTCCTTCCTGGTTAATATTCCACAAACAGTCTATAAAAAGATGTGGTTACTGTGCAGTAATTGCTTTATTTATCACCTTTCCAACGTGGCTAAAGCTGCTTGAATCTTTGTTCAGAGCAGAGAGCCGATGGTTTGGGCTGCTTTGGCTTCATTTGGGATCTTAGCCCTAAATTCCATAAGGATCATGTCTGGCAAGAGTTGGTTCCTCTTACACAGTCACCACTACTGTGGGTTGAGAGACCCTTAAGACCTGGAGAGCTAAAAGTCTTCTGGCCACCAAGTTGATGCACCAGAAAGTTGATGTAGTTTGACCCACAGTGCAATACACTCAGTAACAATCAGCCTTTGGTGTCCATATGAAAGTGAGTGAGGCAAAGCTGAACTTCTCAACCACTTCAGAAATAGATTTCATAGGACAAATACTAGAAATAAAAATAATGGGTGCTTTTTGTTTGTTTTAGGTCTGTGGCTTTGTAGTTGGGATGGAAAGTTAAGAAAAACACGTTATGTTTTCCCTTCTTGCATCGGACAAGGTCAAACTCTTGCAGACCTCTCCCGGTGCCTGGGGGAGGAGAGGGGGCTGCTTGCATTAACAATTTAGAAGTTAAGCCTAACTTGACAACTTTCTTGACTGAAGAGGATGGAAAGGAGTTCACTGTGACTAAATCTAGCATACAATTAATTCTTCTCTGTAGTTCTGTGTGTTAATTGCTGTCATTGTGTGAACTGATGGTTTCAGCAAAAATAGAAGATTTTATAACTGGTGTGTTGCTTACAATGCAGTCTTAGTTTGAAGTGCCAGCCCGCAGTGGCTTTTTGAATCTCTTCTGTGCTGTCAATCTCTGTGAATCATCTTTATGTAAATGAAAGAAACCGTTGAAGAGAGCAAACCTGGGAAGTGTGGTTTGCGCTTTCCCTCGTGCTGCAGAAGCTTTGGGGTGGTGGTGGCGAAGTGGAGGTGAGTGTTTCTGGAGAGCCGCAGTTAAAGCTCCCTCCACGTGCTCTCAGCTCTGTGCCCACCCCCAGTGCTGCACCCGGGTCCTTCCATAGCTTTGCTGCTGTACTGGGCCAGTAAACTGGTATGTGGCAGGTAAACTGGCCCCTGGCTGAGCAGGCTGCAGGAATCCCTGTGCTGGCTGGGGACAGGTTCATCAGCCCATTGGCAGTCAGTGCCTCACTGAGATGAAACAATGACCTGCCACTGCTGCTTCATCCACCTGTTAGGAGGAGGTTTAATTTTTAGGACTTGGAAGGCCATCCTACTGTGAGGGTGGCAGGCCCTGGCACAGATTGCCCAGAGAAGCTGTGGCTGCCCCAGCCCTGGAAGTGTCCAAACCCAGGTTGGACGGGGCTTGGAGCAACCTGGGCTGGTGGAAGGTGTCCCTTAAAGGTGTCCCTTAAAGCCTGGATGGGCTTTAAGGTCCCTTCCAACCCAAACCTTCTGTTTTTTGATGATTCTTTGTCCTCCTGTGAAAGGTGTTCGATGATACCTGGCATGCTTTGAGGATGGATGAGACAGGCAGGGTGACACCAAATGGGGCTTTTCTTTAGCAAAGGCATGAGCAGTGTGAACGTGTCCAGAGGTAAAATTACCAAGGTCTGCCTCAACCTCTGGCAGAGCTGAGGTGACTTGTCTTCAAGACTGAATTTTTCCCTTTTTGGTTGATGTGAATCCAAAGTGTCCATTAACAAGGCAGCCCCATGAGCAGCTCTGCTTTCCAGGCACTGAAGCCAAACCCCGGGTCGGTCTCTCCTCACCTCCCTGCTTCCCAAACTGTCTGCAGGGACACACCAGGAGCCTTGAGGAGGCCCTGTGAGCTAGGCCTGAAGTGTTACATCCCTGCCATTGCCAGAGAGGCTGGGAACAGCCTCCTGGCTCTTTTGGCACTTTGGTTGAACTTCTGAGCTGCTACTTTGGGCTTCAGCTGCCTTTGAGTAGCTGAATTTATTTTCCTGCGTGTTCTGTTGCTTAGAGACAGCGAGGAGGAGAAGCAGTCGCTGTGGCTCGTTGGGGTTCGTTACTGATAAGTTAGCATCTCTAATACAGAAATGTATTTTTAATGAGACTAATGGGCTGTGATTCCTGGCTTTTGCCAGGCAGAATGTTAAATAAACTGCCAGTGGAGTGGGTACAGAACCTGACACCCCGAGGGCTTTGATGTCAGCTCGAGCAGCGCCGTGAGTGGCTGTGCTTGTGCAGGCTGTTCTCTGGGGGGTTTATGCTGCTGCTGCTTTTTCAGGTGAATTTCTCCTGTTTTTTTTTTTGTCCTGTGTTCCCTAGAAATAGAAGATTTGATTAAAAAACTTGATTAAAAAACTTAACAGACAACAACAGCAACAACCCCAAACCCAAACCCAAGCACCCCCCACTCCTGACATTGTGTACCTGCTGAAGGACAAAAAGCTCCAAGCTGAGTGTGCCTAAAACAAGTGTGTTTGCCTGGGAAAGCACTGGAACGTGTTCCCGTTTTAGTCTGGTACTGTTTTTGACTGGGACAAGTTATAAATTTTCTGGTCTTGCATCAGATGTTGGCAGCAGCAGTTAGTTTTTAATCATTCATGGGGCAACATTCCTGTTGCTCAAAAAAGCATTTGTCTGATCAAGAGCTTTTCAGAATTTGTTTATAAACCCTTCCTTGCCGCTGGAATATTTGGACAGCATTAGCAGCAAAACCCCAGATAATTATGAATAGCTGAAGCCATCTCTCTGTTTATTCCCTGCTTTTACAGATTGCCTCTTCAAGCTGTGTCCTATGAACCGGTACTCGGCCCAGAAGCAGTTCTGGAAGGCAGCAAAGCCGGGAGCCAACAGCACCACGGACGCCGTGCTGCTCAACAAACTGCACGTGAGTGCTCCCCTTTGGGTCCCTCCTCCTCAGCAACACTCACCCACCCTGGCTTAAACCAGGATTTCCAGTCAGCTTGACACCATTAGCGGGGAGACACCAAGGGAGTGCATGAAAACCCTGTGCAAGACTGCTTTGGTCACACCCTGATTTATAGAAAATGCTGCTCAAGGCCTTGTCCCCCAGTCCTGGTGTCCGTGGTACTGGTTTGGAGCCGTGGCAGCCCTCGAGGCTCCCGTCATGAACCTGTGTGAGGCGTCACGGTGCTCTGAGTGGGCATTTTTGGGTGGTAACAACACAGAAATGGGACTCTTGGAACAACTCCACAGAATTCTCAGGCATCGTGTCTCGACGTGGGGAATCGTCAGCTGCTGATCTGATCAATCTATTGGGATTCCTCAAACAAACAGAGCTGCTGTTGATACGTGGAAAGGTTGATGGGTAATTATCAGTGATTAGGAGGCCAGACAGCCTCTCCTTCCATATTAGCTCGCAGTATTTAATATTTTCTGGGTAAAATGTTGACATTCAGCAGCTGAAAACTCAGTAAGGCAGTTGATTGCTGTTTTTAGAGTTCCTATATAAAAAAAAAGCCAACTTAAGTTAAATACCATCTGTTGACTTTAGAGTTAAATAAACTCCGTGTTTATGTTAAAATTACATAGCTGGAGTACTTCATGTCAAAATTACAATTTGGGTATTTTTAGTCTCTTTAAGCCTATATTAAGCTCATTGTAGCCTGAAATATGTAATGGCCCCGTAGGAGAGTGTCACTTGCTGATTGCCATATGGCTGCCTTGCTCCTGCACTGCACAAAGACCCACTGTTGGACTCATTTTGCTTCTGAAAATGTAATTTTATAAGCTAAGAGTATTAGCTTGGCAAGGACGAAGCTATTTTGGTGCTGGCTGTAGCACAAAGGTCCCTCACCTGGGCCGTGTTTCTCATGTTGATAAGAGGAGGAGACACTGCCAGCAAGTTGGGGATTCTGTGTTGGTTGTTTTGGTTGTGTAAGGAAAGGGGAGAGAGTTCATGGATTTTAAGAGAAATTATGGTCTAAATACTGCATCATGCAGAAGAAAAAAGCTTGGGAATTGCCCTGGATTGATTACAGTGTTGTTGGGAGTTGTCTTCTCTTCCCTCAGTGCTTCCCAGTGCAGGTGTTTGGGATCTGTCCCTACTCATGTGACACTTTGCCCTTTTGTGCCAGTGTCCTGGAAATACAGGACTGGATTTTTCCAGAATTAGCCCCAGCTGAGTGATGTTTGCAGAGAAATGTCCCGCCATGAACTGCTTGACTTGGGGGAAAGGGTTTGAGAGCTTTCATTTTGGTTGGGGATTATTTCATCTGCATCAGCGACAGAAAGGCCGATGGGCCGATTCAGTGACCTGGGGCTTGAAAACAATTGGGTGCCCCGTACCCCACTCATATCCAAACTTCTTTTTCTGCCTGTTGTGTTGGGTCCACGTGGCACCTTTTCCAGGTGTTGGCACAAGGGATGCACCAAACCCCGTGTGGTCTGTGTAGGACCCTCTCCATGTGCTCTCAGCTCTGCCCGGCGGGAGATTTCTTTATCAGTGCATTTGATTTCCAGCCCAATTGATGATGCAAGATGGGTTCATCACCACTTGCCTTTTTTGGCTTCTGTTTGTCTGCTGGTGGAATTTACTGTGTGCCACGGAGTGCTGGGTGCTGAGGTCAGGTTATTTTAAGTTAATGCCATTTAAGGGATTTAAAATCTGGGACACTTGTCTCTCCCCGGTCCCACCTCGGTGCTGATTGAGGAGCTGACATCTAGTGGCCAGAGAAGGGCTGCTCCTGGGATGATTGTCAGGTTTGGTGTGTGCTTTGGAAGTACATCCTAAATCCTAATCATGTTTTCATAGAATACATTATTTTCTGTATTTATAATAAATGTGGCAGGCAGAGAAGTTCTGTCTGTGATTGCTGGTAGTTGAGAGGGATTTGGTGTCTTAAAGAAATCCTTTCTTGACAGACTACTTGGAAATCAAGAAAAAAAAAGTTGCATTTCAGTATTAAGGAGAAAACTGTGCGCTGCTGAATGTACTTTGGAATTTGGATGAGCAGCTGTGTCTCAGGTTCTCCTGGAGCAAGAGCCAGTCATGATACCTAACACAGCTTCTAAAAATAGCACTTTCTGAGTGAGCTGAAATGGTGAAAGTCTATAACAGCGAGCAGAGAAATCTTCCTTTGAGATGGCTGAGCTTTGTCCTGTGTTGCTACAGTGAGGAGCTGTGGGCACTTTTCTCCTCCAAGAGAGAACTGGACCTACCATAGCCCTCGAGACCCAAACCGTAAACTCTCATCCTTAGCCTCCTAACAAGTTGAGTTTGAAATTACCCTCTACCACCAGATAGCAGTTAAAGCAAATACAGATTTATATTTTTAATTAAAATCATCTTTCATGCAAAGTGAGGGAAAATTTCTTAACCAAATGAAATGGTTTTAATAACGGCCTGGGCAAAATAACTCACTTTTAAAACAAAAAGTGCAAGAGGTTCATTATAAATTATTAACTATTACTATGTCTTCTTATAATGGCTTGGTTTTGGAGGGGCTTTCCCTTTTTATTGCCCTGTTGATGTGGTACAGGGGTGCTCAGCTGGAGCACAGAGTATCCAACAGCCTCGGGAAGGATGAGCTCTGGTGCTGGGAGTTGGGAAACCCACGACATCATCTCCTATTTTATTCCAAAGTTTTGTCAAATTGTACCCTAATTAATTAAATGATGTGTGTCTATCTTCCTAAACAATTGAAAAAGGGAACTGGAAATTATGCTGTTGGAAGCTGGAAAAAAAGGGAAATGGGGCTATTTCAGCTGCTCACTGTTTTTCCAGTTCTTTGAAATACTCTCCAAGAGCCTCAGGTGTTTGGCCACCCTTTTGTAAAACCCCAGGCAGTTGAATTATTGTCCCTTGATTTCAGCATGCCGCCGACTTGGAGAAGAAACAGAATGAAACTGAGAACAGGAAACTGCTGGGAACAGTCATCCAGTATGGGAATGTGATCCAGGTAGGCTGTGGGAACAGTCATCCAGTATGGGAATGTGATCCAGGTAGGCTGTGGGAACAGTCATCCAGTATGGGAATGTGATCCA
>JAWWES010000024.1:1408295-1422111 GCA_035583135.1 Lophotriccus pileatus | reverse complement strand
AAGTCCCTGGGAATGGTCACATTTTCTGTTGAATGAGACCAAGCAAAGCAAGACAGGAACAGCTTTAGAGGGAGCCACTCACTCCCCAGCATTTCACAACTTTTGGTCCTGGGTTTTTTAAGCTGGCTGTTGTGAAGTGATGAGGACATGTCTGAGTGTTTGTTGTTTGCTGGGGAAGGGGCAGTTGGATTAACTGAAGATGTTTTGTGCTGTAGGACTGTATCTGTGAGTGGAATTGTGCCTGAGCCCATCTATATTTGTGTATAATTTAGTTTTAACTCCTGCATAGAAATGTAGTTGTCTCGTGCACGCTCGGTTTCTTTAGGGGAGGAAGATGAGCATTCTTAGAACTGAACTCTGATTCTTATTCTAGCTGCTTCACTTAAAAAGTAACAAATACTTAACAGTAAATAAGAGGCTTCCAGCTCTGCTAGAGAAGAATGCAATGAGGGTGACCTTGGATGAAGCTGGAAATGAAGGTTCCTGGTTCTACATCCAGCCCTTCTACAAACTGCGCTCCATCGGAGACAGCGTAAGTGCTGGGAGCAGTGTCCTCAGCTGCTCCTTTGGGCACAGCTTGGCCAGGCTGGGCTTGGGAATCCTGCCTTGCAATTAATGAAATGCACAGATCTCTTAGTGCCTGATGATGCAGGAACAACCTTTTTCCTATGCTGTCATGAGGGGGAGGAAAATTGCTATGGTAACTTGTATTTTGGAAACGTGGAATGATCTAACATTGGAGGGAATAAGGGGACCTGATTAGGCTGGCCTTGCACAATTCCTGCCCAATTCAAAATGGTAGGAAATGTTGAGTTCCTTCAGGAGGCTTGGAAGAAATAATTAGCATCTTGATTTTCAGTGTTGTCAGTTTAGAATCAAAACTCATCATCACTTCGGATATGAGGAGTGAGGTAATAAGGAAGTCAAATGTTCCTGTTCGTGGGAAATATGGAAAAAATGGTACTGATTAAATGCACTGCCATTTTAATCTCTTAATCTTGGGATTTTTTCTTGCAAAATGTGAGTCACTGGGGTATATTATTTGCCTAAAAGCAGGAGGTAATAAGTGTCAGTGTGCTCTGGGGTTTAAGCCAGGTATATATTTGGCACTTAAACACAGTGAACTTTATCAAGCAGCAATAAATTTATCCTGTAGCCCCCTGTGCACCAGAACTCAGTCTGCTGCTTCTGCAGGGCTCTGAGACCAGCATCACCGGGGTTTTTGCCTCAGTGGCTGAGTATGGTGAGGTAAATTCTGAACCAAACAGAACCCCAGCAGAACACTCAGACCGGCATCTCCCCTAACTGCAGGAAGGTGATTCCCTCCCATCACTTCCACGAAAAAAATGGAAGAAAAAGAGTCTTCTCAGTGTGCAAATTTCTGTCTGATGCTGCATTTCCCTCCAGGTGGTCATTGGAGACAAAGTGGTCCTGAACCCTGTCAATGCTGGGCAGCCTCTCCACGCCAGCAGCCATCAGCTCGTGGATAACCCGGGATGCAATGAGGTGAGGGGACGTGGGCACAGCTGGAGCAGCTGGACAGAGCTCTCTGTGCTTCAGCTAAGCTGTTTGTACATGTTTTATCAAGTCCAGCAAGTTGTTTGGTACCTGTGGCATTGCTCAGGAACGGTTATCTTGGTGACCAGTGACTTACCAGAGCTCACAGACTTTCTCATATCTGTTGGGCTCTGGCGGAGGTTTGTCCCTTTTGCATGACTGGCTAAAAATAAGGTTTTCCTTCAAAATTAAAAGTTGTGGCACAGTGATGTGCCCCAGGGTGGTGGCTGTGAAGAAAATGAGCTCTACCCTCAGCCAAAACCAGCACAGATGTGTAGCACGTGGCTTGCAGGCAAGTCAGCTCTGAAGTTCCTTGTTCTGGAGTAGATGCAGAAAGGGCTTTGCTTCTCTAGAGTAAAACAGGATTCTGGTGAAAACTGTCCAGAAAGTAAGACAGTGGCTCCTATTTTGTGGAGGCACAAGACAGTGGGACCGATGGGTTCTGTCCTCCCTCTAGGTCAACTCAGTGAACTGCAACACCAGCTGGAAAATCGTGCTCTTCATGAAATGGAGCGACAACAAGGACGACATCCTCAAAGGGGTGAGATCCAGAGCCCTGCCTGCCTGTAACCCACTCCCCGGGGCCGCTGCCCCTGCTGACCCCGCTGCTTTGGCAGGGGGACGTGGTGAGGCTGTTCCACGCCGAGCAGGAGAAGTTCCTGACGTGTGACGAGCACAGGAAGAAGCAGCACGTGTTCCTCAGGACCACGGGCAGGCAGTCGGCCACGTCTGCCACCAGCTCCAAGGCCCTGTGGGAAGTGGAGGTGAGGGCTGTAACCCAGGCTGGGGGTGGCTTTGGGGGAACAATTACTGCGTCTCGTTAAAAACACTGTATCTGGAATTCTTTTTTTAGGTAGAAGTCTTCCTGGTGTTCTAAGTTTAAATTTAAATTCCTTTCCTGGCCGTGCTTTCTGTGCACGGTCACAGTGGAGTTCTGCTCTGTGATGGTGCAGCACAGAACTCTCAAGTTCAGGTGCTTGACAATTCAGAAATCGGGACAGAGAAGCATCTATGAAGTCATTTTTCTTACCAGTCACTGATGTTTAACACCAGCTTATAATTTCCACTGTCCTGCTGAGTGTACCGACCGCTCTATTTTTGGTGTGGAATAATGTGATTATGCATATCCCCATTTGATAGGAGGCTGCAACCCTTTGCTGGTCTGTCTGAACTGGCTTTTTTTTCTCTACTTGACTTTTAAACAGAGTGACTAACACCTTGGCCAGCTCTGGCTTCTTAAAATATCCTCAATCTATTGGTGCTATTAGAGTTGGTTTATGATTTTAAATGTGAGCTGCATGGAAGGATCAAAAAATTAATTGTAATGGTGGGTAGGTGGTGTTTATATTCTCCTTCCAGAAGTATCTGCTTTGACATTCAGCTTCTCCTGTGTTTGAAATGAAAGCCTGACTCTAATGCACATTTATTACTTGGACATGGTGCAGCACAGCACTCTGTGGTAACTGTGCATGTGTGTGCAGTCACCTGGTGCTAAATGTGAGCACAGGTGAGAGAGTCCTTCTCTGACAGGCACAGCTGGGCTGTGCTGGGTTTTCCCTAAGGGAGCAGGTGTATCCACAGAGCAGCTGATGTGAGGCACCAGATCATCAGGTGATGGAGGCTCTGCCTGCCCCACAAGTTTGGGAGTAAATAGAGCTGTTCTTCTTTTGTACAGCAGAGTTTCATTTCAAATATTTCCAGGTGTCTTCCCTCGCCCGCTTGGAGAGGGTCAGAAATCAGTTAGACCAAAAGGGTAGAGGATTTGTTGCATTGCTCTAGGAAGTGTTTCAAGACCTGGCAGCACATGTGGGTGTAAAGCACCTTCATGAATGCCTTCTGTGCCAGCTCACACCGTCCCCTTGCTGCTGCCGTTGGGAAGCCGGAGTGCTGGCGGCCAGCTTGGGGCATTGGCTGCTCTGTGCCTGGTCACAGGTGAGGGGTGGGAGGTTACAGGTAAGCTGCCTGTCCTGGAGCTCCCATCTCTGCTGGCTGTGAGCCCTGACGTGCTCTCCCCTGGCAGGTGGTGCAGCACGATCCCTGCCGCGGCGGCGCCGGATACTGGAACAGCCTCTTCAGGTTCAAGCACCTGGCGACCGGGCACTACCTGGCAGCAGAGGTACGGGGGCTGCAGGGGTTTTGTCCTCCCTCACACGGGAATTCCTGCCTCTGGCACCTCCTGACAACCTGGCAGTTCCTGCCCCAAAGCCAGGCCTGGGGAGGGGAGCGGGACGGCGGCGCTGGGGTCGTTGGGTTAAACCTTGGAAACAAGGTGAAAGGCACTTGAAAGAACACCATGGTTTGGGGTGGTCTGGAGCTGATTTTACTTCCTGTATGAATTCTAGAGGCAGTAACTTCTCCTGCAGAGAATAGATGCTAAATAGTATCTTGTCATGTGGGCAGTAGAGTCAAGATGACTTTATTAACAGATGAATAAATGGTAAATGGCTGAGAGCCTTTGGGGGAAAATGAATTCAACTGTTGGTAATTTCTCTTGAATCACTGATTTTCGAGCAGAATTGTAGAACTGAGTATAAAATGAAAATACAGCCAGACTTCACACCAGTGTGAAAGAACTGCAGATAAAGAAAATATCCCATTTTATATTCATCTGATAAGCAGATTGGAAAACCAGCAGCATTTTGTCACATGCACACTTGCAAATCCTTTTCAGTAGTGATCCAGTGTAGAGCTTTTCCAGTAAATCTTGGGGTTTCTAATCAGCCAAAACAAAAACATGGTCTTACATCATGCAAGGATATACCAGAGGAAATGGCTCACCTCATCCCTGGGTAGAAGAGTGTTTGTTCTAAAAGATTTCTGCCCAGCCAGTTAATTTCTAGTTGGAAATCCCACTTGGAATTTTAAAAAAAACCTCCAAACATAAACTTGTTAACTCTCTACTCTCGCTCCTGTAGTGATTATCCTGAATGACTAAATCTCTCAGCGTGTTTGCAGACTATTTCATTCTGAATTTTTGGGCAGAGAGTGCCTGGTGAGCCGTGCTGGGTTTGGGCAGCGTGTCCTGCATGCCTGGTGGAGCTGTGGCAGTGCAGGGCTTTTTAGAACTGAGCCTGTTTCCCACTTCCACCTCTGCTGGAGTTTTGACGTGCCTGTGGTTCTGTTTCATCAGGTAAACCCTGACTATGAGGAAGATGACCTGGAGTGTCAATCCTCAGTAAGTATAGGCAAGAGTATGATCTTGCCCCTGGTTGAGGAGGGCTTGGCACAGGCCCAGGGTTTACCTGGGCAGTGCAGAGCTGGGCCAGGCTTTGTTGGTAGTGAAGAAACTAAAAAGCTGAGGACGCTCTGAAGGCTTTTAAGGCCTATCCAGAGGAGTGGATATGAACTGGATTAGGCTTTAGAGAAGAGCAGTGCATTGGGAGCTGTATTTACACATTACCTGAACCCCCCCTCGCCTCCCCCCTGTGTGGCATCTCTTTTCCTGTCTTTGTTTCCTTGAAGCACTGTCTTGAGTAGGTCTGAAAAGCAAGTTGCTCCAGCTGACACCAGATATGAAGTGTCCCTGGGGGGTTGTCCCACAGTGCTGTGCCTGTCACTTGTCTGACCTCCTTGTTTAAGAAACAAATTCCCTCTCATTGTACTTGTCACGGGAAAACAGGATAACGGGTCTAGAGAGCAGGAATGAGGGTGATCTGAGTGCCATTCCTCTGATTTTCCTGTGAAAGCAAGTCTGTGGTGTTGTCAGTAAATGTTGTTGTGTCAAAGATTGGGTGTGTGATGCTTTGTATTAACAGAAGCTTCTCTTTGGTGTCGAAGGGAACCAGCATTGCCTCAGTAGTTGGGAACAGAGAAAACTGGAACAGCACTTTCCATTGTGGATTATGTTTATTTAGTTGGATTTGATCATAGGCTGATGCAGCTTTCTTGGCCACTTATCCTGTATTATGGAAGATTTTCTCCATTTGGAGATGACAAAGAGCTACTCCTCCCCTCTTCGAGATGAATGTGATGCTTTGAAATCCTGCAGGCTGGATTTTTCCTCCTAAAAGGATTTGTCATTATAGCCTGGCCATTAAAACGCTTCCCTTGCCCCCAGATACTGAGCTGTTACCCTGATTAGTGGCATTTGGCTGCTCAACTGCAGTAAACATTAAAAATATGAACAAAAACCCACCCATAGCTTTTGTTTGGGGGGGGTGAGGGAGGGGAATCCAATATTGAGCTATTTTGTTGGCTTAACTTTTGGAAGTTAATCAGTGTTGATGTCCTTCAGGGAGTCATCCATCCTCCTGTGATGTGCAGTGAGAACATTAGTGCGCTCAGAGCTCTCCTGCTTTTTCCCTGCTCTGTCTCCTTACCACTAGGTGGCAAAAAAAGACCAGAAAGAACAGGATCAGGAGCACATAATTCAGTTCTGACGTGAAATCACCACATCCTCTAACATTCACTGCTGACAGGAGGATGTAGGCTCCTTTTCCAGCTTTATCCAAACTGCAGCTTGCTCCCAACGTGAGCTGTCTGCAGGGTTTCTGTGCACAGCTCTGTGTTTTGTTGTTGGCTCCTTATCCCTCAGGGAGCTGTACCAGAGGGGGTTTAAATGGGCAGGGGTGAGGTGCCAGTTCTGCCTTTGAGCAGCAAAGGGGGCTGCTGTTGTCAGCTTTGGGGTTGAGGTTTCCCTGCTCCCAAAATTGCCCCATTTCCCACTTTCTCATTCACTGCTCGTTCACTGCTCAGCTTTGCCAGGGTTTCACCGAGTGCCCAGTTGTGTCCTGGAGCACACACTGAAAGCAGAGCAGCTGTGCTCCTTGCTGCATTCCATCCCCTGGCTGTGGGGATGAGGAGGCAGCTGAAATTCGGAGAATTCATTCCAAGTGAGCGAATTTCTCCCCGTGTGAAGCTTCCAGATGGACTCTGGAGTTGCTTCTTCCCTTGAAGGCACACTCCCAAAGTGTATTTCTGTTCCATACAGATAGCTGCCTGTTCCCATGTGCAAAATCAGACTTGAAATGTCACTGCTTTGCAGCCAAGTTCATTGACTGCAAATATGTGAGCTTCAGAGTACCCTGAGGCACAAGCAACACCTTTCCCATATGTTTAAGGATTGCAGTGCCTTCCACCAGAACTGTGAAGGACAGGTGATTGAGTGCTGACTGCTTTGGGTGCCACCATCCCAAAGAAACTGATAAATCACCTTGAAAATTGCATCCAGGATGGAGATGGTTGTGCATGGACAGCTGGCTCCTGTGTGTCAGACAGTGAGCAACCTCTTCATGGACCAGTGATGGCTGGGAGTGCCCTAGGAAAGCTTTCGGAGAAAGTTGTTGTTCCTTTTTCTCAGTTCATCTTCATTTTCTCCTACCCTTGTGTCCTTTCATCTGAAAATCCAGGGATTTATCCAGTTGATGTCAGTCTCTTCGTTTTGTTGAAGGGGGCTGGTGTTTTGCCAGCACCTTGGGAGTAAAGATCCCTTTGGTGCCGTGGCACTTGTAACGTGTTGTGCTTGAGGGCACCATGGGCTGTGGTGTGAACAGCAAGACATCCAACCCCTTGATTAGCTTTTTGTTTCTCTTGCCTGGGATTGATAGAGGCGAGTCCCATTTTTGCAGCTGAAGTTGATTGTTTCCCAGCAAGACTGCTGATGCATTTGTGTTGTGGTGTGGCCGATTTTTATATTTGCAGCTGACTAATTACTTTGTTAGAGGGATAATTGCAATACGTGTGAAGAGCTGGTGGTGTCAGGGGTGGGCATCTCAGCAGATGTGGGTCACCTGAAACCAGGGTCAGAGTTCCCAGCGTGTGTGGGGTGAGTGGCTGGGGGCTCTCGCCTCTTCTGGCCCCGTCTGTGAGACGTAACACCCGTGGTGTGGGGTTTTTACCGTGGCTGAGAGCCATAAACCCTGACCCCGGGCTGTGGTTCCCAGCTGGACCCCGAACAGGACGCGGCGCGGCGGGGCCCGCGGGCCCAGGAGAAGATGGCCTACTCCCTGGTGTCCGTGCCCGAGGGCAACGACATCTCCTCCATCTTCGAGCTGGACCCCACCACGCTGCGCGGAGGAGACAGCCTCGTCCCCAGGTACGGCCCGGCCCGGGTGCTTCACTTACAGCCGCCCCACGCTGTGTTCTTTTGGCCTCTGGAGTTAAGTTCTTCCTCGGGTTATTGTAAAAATACTTTAAAAAAAACGCCTGAAGCTTCACTTTAGTACTTTAGATTTGAGTTATGAGCACTTTACAAATGAGTTATGATGAGAACGTCATTTTATAGATGGGAAAATTGAGATTAAGTGACTTCCTAAGTGACTTCCTTGTCAGGGAACGACCTGGGACTAAAACCCTTGGGTGTCCTATCAAGCCACTCCTGTGACCTGTCTGCATTATGTTAGTTAGGAGGTAACATCAAGTATTTAGCACTTCATTTTCTGTTGTTTACATGTCCTTTACTGTTCATGTGGTACATCTTCCTACTTCTGAGATGCCAAACCCTTCAAAGACATGTGTTCTGCATGGTGGCCCTTTGCTGTCCATTCCCACTGAGAAAGCACAGCAAATTTGTTCCACTTTAGCAACTCTGAATTGCCAGATACTCCAAAATAAAGATATCAGGGAGCTGTGGGCTGAAAGCTCCAAAGGTAAGGGAGGAAGCTGGCAGCTCAGATGCACCATCTCAGTGGAAATGTGAGGATGGGAAGAGGTTTAATGTGTTGCTGTGCAGCAGCTGAGTTACAGCAACACAATGTGGACGTGGTTCTGTTTTAAAGCAGAATCTGTTTCACTACAGAAGACTTCCTGAGGTGAATTTATGGAATGAAGTAAAGCCAGAAGAATGTTATTCCTGTTGTGGTGTGCGGCATGGATGGGGATGACACTTCTTTTCCACTTGTTCCTGCCAACATCTCGCAATGGGAACAATGTGAAGATTCCCTGGCTGGGGAGCTGACTCACGCTCTGGAACTCTTGGCTTTCTTTCAGGAACTCCTATGTCAGGCTCAGGCACCTTTGCACCAACACCTGGGTTCACAGCACCAATATCCCTATTGATAAAGAAGAGGAGAAACCCGTGATGCTTAAAGTAAGTTCTGGTTCTTTATGTAAGCACATGCCTTGACTCCTGTATTTCTACAAAGGTGAGTTGGCAGGAGTTCCAGTCCCTGGGACTCCTGGGTCTGTCACACCAAGCATGTAACAGTAACAACCAGTGCCCCTGCAAACTCCTGGATCTTAAAGGCTCAGTTTGTGGTAGTTTACCAGTTGTGCTGCTCAGTGTCTGCTCCACAACAACCATCATCAGGAGGATGCTTTTACCACCATTTACAACAACGTTTTGCCACCTCGCCGCTGTTTCTCTGGGTTTAGGAGCAGTTTTGAGCTTACACAGAGGGGTAGTGTTCTCAAAGTTTGGCCTCTGCAGTAGTCTCGTGCTGTCTGAGCAGGGTGGAGCTTTCCTCCTGTTTCGTTATCACCAGTTATGTGAACCACTGCTTTGTGCCTGCCTTGGGGTTTGATGATAAAACCTGTCTGGCTTTCAGATTGGTACCTCTCCAGTGAAGGAGGACAAAGAAGCTTTTGCTATAGTACCAGTGTCACCTGCAGAGGTTCGGGACCTGGATTTTGCAAATGATGCAAGTAAGGTTTTAGGTTCCATTGCTGGCAAGTTGGAAAAGGGAACAATAACCCAGAATGAAAGAAGGTAAGGAAAGCAGAATTGGGTTCACATAGTTTGCTTCCTTTACTCAGTAACTGTTCCTTTGAAAATTTTATCTGTGTATGCAATAGGAGAGGGATGTGGTTTCCTCCTTGATGAGATTTTAAAAAATTGGTGGTTTCATTGTTGTTGTGTGGACAGTGGAGTTTCTCAGGCCTGGTCTGTCCAGCCCTCCCTGTCCTCTGTGAAGTGAGAGCATGAGAAACGTTGTGAGCTTGGGGGACTAATCCCCAGCATACCTTTGCAAACTGAGTGTGGGAATTCCTAATCCATCTTGTGAAGACTGAACATATGACTTGTTGCAAATCCTCTGATTGTGTCCGTGAAAATGTGGCCACACAAAAAGAGCACAGAGGTGGCTGTGTCAAACCAGGGCCCGTGTGCTTCCATAGCCAAGGCCTTTTACTTGGCCTTGGCAGAGATTATCACCTGATTTATTGTTTCTGACAATTGAAAGAGCTGCCAAATAGAACTTGGCAAGAGTAGAGTTGCCCTGAAGTGATATTGCTGTCTTACTGCTGCTCTTGTTTAGCTGTTGGACCCTGAGGCTGTAGCAATGGGGGAGCATTAGTTCCTAATTTTAAGTTCTGTACAAACCTCTGAGCTTTATCCAGCCTCTAATTGATGCTCATTTTTCACTTAGCATTTAGAAAGCTGTGTAAACTTACTCTGGCATTGTTCTTTTAACACAGAATTTGCAGCCTTGTGTTAACAACTTCTGGCTTTTCTGTAGATCTGTTACCAAACTGTTGGAGGATTTGGTCTACTTTGTTACTGGTGGAACTAATTCTGGACAAGACGTCCTTGAAGTGGTGTTTTCTAAACCTAACAGAGAACGGCAAAAGCTGATGAGAGAACAGAATATTCTGAAGCAGGTGGGCCGTGCTTTTCTCTAAACTCTGCCTACAAGAAGGGTTTTTGGAAAAGAGAACCCATTAATAGAGAATCTGGGGAGGTTGGTGGGGGCTTGGAGCAACCTGGGCTGGTGGATGGTGTCCCTGCCCATGGCAGGGGGTGGGATGAGATGAGCTTTAATGTCCCTTCCACCTCTTTCTCATGTACCTTTAGAAATTTCAAGACACTGCTTTGACACTAATTGTAGCCAGGTAAGGCAGTGCCTCACAGGACTGTGTTTTTAATGCCCCTCCAGATTTTCAAGCTGCTGCAAGCGCCGTTCACGGACAGCGGCGATGGCCCGATGCTGCGGCTGGAGGAGCTGGGGGACCAGCGCCACGCTCCCTTCAGGCACATCTGCAGGCTCTGCTACAGGGTGCTCAGGCACTCCCAGCAGGACTACAGGAAGAATCAGGTTGGGAATATGTCTGTCACGTTCAGTGGCACCAGCATTGTTGGTGTGCTCTGAAGCAAAACAAAGGCTGCATCCCGCTAATGAAACCCTGCTCTGCTGTGTTTGGTTGTACAGTCAGCAAGAGATTTTGGGATGGCTCAGTTTTGTCCTATCTGGATTTTTTTCATCTCTCTCAGAGATGAAATTAATTAGCACTGGTTTCAAGTGGGATTTAAGAGAACAACAGAATTTCTAGATTTCTAGTTGTCACATCCAGGTGAATTACACGACCTTATTCACTCGTGCTTACTTCAGGCTCCTTTGAAAGTTGTCCTTTGAATCAAGGCAGGTCAGTTTTGTTGCCATGTATTAAAGGCAAACTCGTCTCAGATAAGGATAAACTGCCTTGCTGGTGTCTAGCCTGGGAAAGAGGTGTTAAATTTGTCTGTCATTTGCTTTCTTTCAAAAGAACAATTTGGATCTAATCCAGTTCGCTCCCTGGGATGTTGGTATTGATGAACATCCTACTGTTTGCTCTTATTGTTTTAAATTCTGAGGGTTAGTGACAACCCCTTTCTCCTTCCCTCTGTGTTTTGAAGGAATACATTGCCAAGCAGTTTGGCTTCATGCAGAAGCAGATTGGCTACGACGTGCTGGCCGAGGACACCATCACAGCCCTGCTCCACAACAACCGCAAGCTCCTGGAGAAGCACATCACAGCTGCTGAGATTGACACCTTTGTGAGTCTCGTGAGGAAAAATAGGGAGCCCAGGTGAGATCTGCATTTTGGAGAATATAATTACCCTTTTCCTTCTGAGAAAAGCCTGTACCTGCCAGCTTGCTCAGAAGGAAGCACAGCTAGTTCCTTCTGTTTTGACACTCCATTCCTTCCCCCCTCGGGCAGCACTCCTGCTCTGCACTGTTCAAATGGAGTTCTGGCTGTTTTCTTCCTGAAATGGAGATTGCTTCAGTCTAGATCTCCCCAGTGATTGATACCCCTTTGGCTCGTGTTTCCCACCAGGTTTTTGGATTACCTCTCTGATCTGTGCGTTTCCATGAACAAGTCTATTCCGGTGACACAGGAGCTGATTTGTAAAGCTGTGCTGAATCCAGCCAACGCAGACATTCTCATTGAAACCAAGTAAGTGAATGCCTGGAGAGCTGGTTTTCCTGGTGTGAAACAGAAGGAAGGTGCTTCAAAGCTGAGCACTCTGCTGGCATGCCTGGAGGAAGCGGGGAATTGTGTGCGGGGTCCTCTTCAAACACAGGGGAGCCGGGACTGACGACAGCGAACGTCTGTCGGGGTGTTCTCAGCCCTGCAGGCAGAAACCTTGGAGCTGTCTCATGATTGATCCAAAGGAGACAGGCTTTGCAGGAAGGTTTGCAGGCTCCTGTAGGCCTGATCCTCCTGTGGGCTCCAGGCTGGCCTCCATCAGCTCGGGAGGGAGCAGACCCTGACCCATCCCTGCCACCCTTTCCTCCCTCTGAGGTTTGGATCTTGGTCTCCAGCTCTGAGCACTGCCCTGCCACTGCTGAGGCCTCACAGCAGGCACCAGGTCCTGCTTGTCTTTGATAAAGATGTCTTCATTCAATATATACACCAGGGAATAGATAACCATTATCAAAATGCTGGGAAAGGGAAGCCAGGTAGTATTTAAAACACAAACGGGTGACTTGCACTTCTGATTCTCTTCATGAAATCATAAAGGCTGTATTTATTTCCAGCAGCACTCGATGTTTCTACATCACTTACTCATCCTTATCCTTGTATATTTATTTTTTTTTTTTTCAGTTGTGTAATCTTTTCTTTGCTGAAGAACTAAAAGTCCCAAAATCCCTTTTAGTATCAGCAGGTGATTTATTTCTGGTTATTTCACCACATAAGCCAGAGAGAAGTTTTGATCCAATTGGCATTTACAGGATACAGAACTAATATTTTTTTGAAGATATTTTTCTTTGCCAAATCTTTTCCTGGACTACTGAATCACCTTTGAACCACTTCTGCAAAGGTGTTTTTGGAAGTCAATTACATATGCCTTTAGCTTCCTTGTTTCTTTAGTTTCTTCAAATGAAAGGAGCTGAAATGTTCATTTTTTTAAGTCTGAGTGGAAAGTTCATAATCTAAATTCATTCTAACCTAAAGCTCTTAATAATAAGCCCCAATGATTTTATGTAGTAAGGTGCTACTGCTGAAGGAGTAACTGCTTTTACTCTGCCAAGTAAAAGTAGAGCAGTAAAAGCAGAATTGAGGAGTAAAAACTATGGCTTTGAATGCAGGTGAGACCATAAAAATTAGTTCCTTGTAGCTCCCCAGTACATTTTAGCAGGTGTCTGAAAAGTTGCAGAGGTTGCCTGGGTGTTGGCAGGGTGGGATGTGACCTCCCTCCCTCCTCCTGCAGGCTGGTCCTGTCCCGCTTTGAATTCGAGGAAGTGTCCAGCGGGGAGAACGCCTTGGAGGTTGGAGAGGACGAGGAAGAAGTGTGGCTGTTCTGGAGAGACAGCAACAAGGAGATCCGCAGTAAGAGTATCCGAGAGCTGGCCCAGGATGCCAAGGAGGGGCAGAAGGAGGATCGGGACGTGCTCAGCTACTACAGGTTAACAGGAGTTGGCTGGCACAGCTCATCGGGGCTGTGTGGGGAGGGCTCTGCTCTGCAGGGGGGGCTGTGGGAGAAAGGTGCTGGTTTCACGGGTGAAACAGCCTTTAGAGAGGGAGGAGGGAGTCACTCTGGGAGCTGAAAGCACAGTTATCCATGGGGTGAAGTCCAGTTCTCAGCTTGAGAAGGGCCTGACATGGAGTGATGTTTCCAGACAACTTGACAAGACACTGAGTTCTTGGCGAAGTGTGAGATCAGGTTTCTGCCCAGACCAAATTCCTGTGTCTGGGTTAGAAACCCCTGGGAGTTGTTTGACTGAGTCAATTGTGGCAATGCAGAAAGTACTGAATTATTTTTTAATAGCTATCTTACATTGAAATGGTTCTTGCAGGAAAATTCCGAATACATGGTTTTATTTGGGCCTGTTGGAGCTCCAGAGGGGACCTCTGAGTTATAATTTTTTAAAACATATAGGCTTTCAAAATAGTTTTTTTCTTGTTTAAATAGAATTAGTAGAGTTGATTATTGGTGTATATATATTGATATAATAATAATAATATTGGTATATATATTGATATAATAATTGGTAGTGTAAGTTATTTTTAGTCTACATTATACCTCATAAACGTGCTTAAAAGAAGGGTTTAGAATATGATTTGGTCAAATTCCATGGGGAGTGCTGAGACTGAAAGGAGTCTCTTTCCAATTAAACATTCC
>JAWWES010000024.1:1357757-1397115 GCA_035583135.1 Lophotriccus pileatus | reverse complement strand
GCCCAAGTTCATCACTTGGCTGCCCATTAGTCACAGGTGACAGGTATTTATCAGTGCAGAGGTGATATGTTTCCTGGTCACTCTGCTGTCCTCCTTTCCAAACTCCACAGGTTTCTGAGAACCAGTAATTCTGGGCAGTGGCTTTGATTAATGTTAAGTCTCATGGTTTCTTGCTTCAGATTTTGCTAAAAATGGGCAGCAGAAACACTCTCCAACATCTTCTTCTCTCCTTTGTGTCCTGTATGTGTGAATGTGCATTGGACAGGCAGCATGGAAGGGGTTTCACCCTTGGAAACGTATGAAATTCCTTAAAAGTAAAAACAGACTCTGATTTTCCAAACTGCATCGGTGGGTTGGGAACCCGCACTGACGTCAGAGGACAGGCACCAGTTCCTCAGCAGTGCTTGGAACTGTGCAAGTAGTGTGCAGGTTCCAGTAAACACCAGTTGGGCTGAGCTGGTGCAGTGACAACTTTCCACGTGTCCCTTGCCACGAGCTGCCCGTCTGTGCAGTGGAACGTGGCAGAGTTCCTGGGCAGCCCCGAGGTGATGATGTGTGGCTTGGCCAACATGCTGGGATCTTCAGAAGTGTAGAAGTGACTGAAGCACGTTGCTGGCAGGCCTGGCCATGGAGTAGGCAGTTTTAGGGAACGAACTGCTGTAATTTCTATCATGGACTTCATTTTTGATGCTCTGTAGAACTGTGGAACGGGCCAAACTCATCCCGGACGTCTGCGAGCTGGGTGGAGGTTTGTTTTCCTTCGGGGTGTGAGAGACGTGACAGTTCCCTTGCAGAGCTGGAGCTGTGGCTCATCCAGTGCTCACCTGGAAGTGAACCTCTGGAGTCCTTTTAACCCCCTCTTGTTTGTCCTGCAACCCCAGGCTGAAGACACGAGGATGCAGGAGATAATGAAGCTTGCACACGAGTTTTTGCAGAATTTCTGTGCTGGGAACCAACAGAACCAGGCCTTGCTGCACAAGCACATAAACCTGTTCCTTAACCCAGGGGTAAGAATAACCTCAGGCCGTGATTTATTTTTTGTTCTAGGCAGGGGAAGGGACTGGATTGTCCTTGGCGATGCCTTGGGGGCTGTTCTGATGCAAGATTGGTTGAAGAGGTCGCATTTTATTTTCATTCTGAAGCCTCAAAGGTTGGCAAGATGTTTGTTTAGGGCCATTTCAGTGTAGAAAGTTCAAGAGGCTGAAGTGGAGTGAAAAATAGGCTGAGATAGGAGCTGGGGTGTTGAAAGATGAGGTCCTCAGCAATGTTCCTCCAGCCCTGCCCCCTGCAGGAGTGTTGGCTTTGTCCTGAGCTCTCTGGGCGCCTGGCAGGTTGTTTATTTCCTGATTTCTTTCTTCCCTTCGTCCCTTAGATCCTGGAAGCAGTGACAATGCAGCACATTTTCATGAACAACTTCCAGCTCTGCAGCGAGATCAACGAGCGCGTCGTTCAGCACTTCGTCCACTGCATCGAAACCCACGGCAGGAACGTTCAGTACATCAAGTTCCTGCAGACAATCGTCAAGGCAGAGGGGAAATTCATTAAGAAATGCCAAGATATGGTAATGGCTGAGGTGAGAGCTGCAGGGATTTGCAGGGTCTGAACAGAAGTTTTCACATAGCAGTTGGTGAACATGACAAATTGATCCTCTCGCTTCGGGGACTGCCAAGAAGCTGACAGTGAGCTCTCACCATGCAAAAAGAGCAAACAGCTCCCAGAAAGCTCAGGCTTTTTGTGACCAAAAGCTTTCTGAGCTCTTGACTCATAGGTGTAACGAGGGGTTGATAATTAACGGCACAAGTTACTTCCTGGCACATGTGCACAGCAGCACATGAGTGGGATTATGAAGCAGGGGTGCCTTTCTCTGGCAAAATTGCCTTGAAGAGAATTAATTGAATTTCAAGATCACTCATGCAGAAGGTGAGTTTTACCGTGATAGTGTTTTGATGGGAATTCTTTATACCATCCCAGAATGGTTTGGGTTTGAAGGGACCTTAAAGCCCATCCAGTCCCATCCTCTGCCACGGGCAGGGACACCTTCCACCAGCCCAGGTTGCTCAGAACTGGCCTTGGACACTCCCAGGGATGGGACAGCCACAGCTTCTCTGGGCAGCCCGTGCCTGGGCCTCACCACCCTCACTTCTCCTAATATCCAGTCTTTCAGTTTGAAGCCATTCCCCCTTGTCCTGTCACTCCAGGCCCTTGTAAACAGTCTCAGCAAGATGTACCTATTGAGCTGTTTAAGTGCTGAAGGTGGAAAAGATGAGGGTGTTCCTTAGGTGTGTAGGTAACTGGGAAATGGGAGAGGTGAGAGAAGGGTGAGTGAGTGCCTCTCAGTGGGACACTGGGTGTGATCCAGGGCGGTGTATGTGCACGTCTGGTGGGATGTTTGGCCTCCTCAGCAGGGGGAGCCCCAGGATCACATTTGTCAAATCTGGCTTTCGTGCATCAGTCCTGGTAGATTGATGGAAAGTCTTCCAGAATTTGCTGTTCAGCTCGAAAGCAGCTTCCTGAGCTCCTCCACACACAGCTGAGTTGGTGAGGGGTTCAGCAGCTGCTGAGCAGAGGGGGCTGCCTCAGAGGTTTCCTTCTGCCTTTTATCCCGCTCTTTTTCCCAAACCCTGGGGGAGGACAGCCCTGGATCCCTGCAGCTGAGTGCTCAGCAGTGCCCAGCCTGGGGCAGGTCTCACTTTGCTCATTCTCCTTCCCTTCCTGGAGTTCCAGGGGGTCTGAGCTGCTCTGAAATCGTGGCCAGCTGGGTGTCAGATGTGAAGCTGATGGAAATCTCTGGTGTGTGACTTCAGGTGTCACTTTGTGCCTTGGAAGATGGATGGTGTTTGCTCAGAAGGGTGGAAGGGGTGAGCCCTGAGCCCCGGGGCAGTTCTCTGACCAGCACAGAGCTGCCCACAGCTGCATTAAAAAGTCAACTGAGGCAACAGAACATGAAATAAAAAAGCACAACGGAAAGTCACAAGTTTGTTGGCACAGCTTCTGTCTAAGCAGGCAGCTGGACTGGCTTTGAACTCCTTCAGCAGTTCAGAAGTGCTAAATTCTTTAGGAGAAAATGTCCTGCTCGTGTCCTGTCTCCCGTGAAGGCAGCACAGGAGCAGTGCCCAGCTGACCTGGTGGGCTGTGCCCCTTCTGAGTGTCTGAGGGGCAGCTCGGGGGCATTTGCAGCCCCAGATTTGGGGGGTGCTGTGAGGAGGTGCCAGGCTTTGACCTGCTGATGGAATGTTCTCCTTTCTGGGTAGCTGGTGAACGCAGGAGAAGATGTGCTGGTGTTCTACAACGACAGAGCCTCCTTCCAGACCCTGGTGCAGATGATGAGGTCAGAGAGGGATCGGATGGACGAGAACAGCCCCCTGATGTACCACATCCACCTGGTGGAGCTGCTGGCTGTGTGCACTGAGGGCAAAAACGTCTACACAGAGATCAAGTGCAACTCCCTCCTCCCCCTGGATGACATTGTGAGGGTGGTGACCCACGAGGATTGCATTCCTGAGGTGAGGGCTGATAGAAGACCTGGCCTGTTTCTATTTGAAATGTGCTGATTTTGGGTGAGAGAGGTTTGATATTGCTGAGTCTGGCCTGGGGAGGGGGTGGTGCAGGTGGGCAGTGAGCTGGGAAACTGGATTCCTTCCCTGCTTCTGTTGTCAGCACCCCCGGTCAATCTGGATAGTGAAGTTAAATCCTTTTATACTTACCCTTTAGCCATAAAATAGGAATGTGATGCTGTACTTGGTTATTTTATAAGGTTCTTGAGGCAGAGAGGTTTGTGGCTGTGCTGCTAACCTTGAACAGATGGTTCTGCAGGTCTGGAAATTATTCTGACGCTGACGTTTGGTCTGCAGTAATCCTGGACGTTTTTTATTGGATGGTGTCTTTAATGCTATTCACAGCATTAAATTTCACCAGTGGCTAAATAAAAGGAGGTAGAATTCCAAATTATTTACAAAGTTTTAGTGTGACATTATATTCATTCGTACCACCATTCAGGTTTTTATTCTTTATTAATTTTTTCCCTCTGCTTTTAGGTCAAAATAGCCTACATCAACTTCTTGAACCACTGCTATGTGGACACAGAAGTAGAAATGAAAGAGATCTACACCAGTAATCACATGTGGAAGCTGTTTGAGAACTTCCTGGTTGACATCTGTCGGGTAATGTATCTGTACCAAGGAACTGAACTCAGAAAGCTCAGAAGAGCCTATTTAATATACAACAGTAAGAATAAAACATAGCAGTGCATCAAGGCAATAAGCTCCCTGAATTCTGTGTGCCTGTAAATTTATGTGTGCCTTCTTTTCCTCATGCCTGTGGATTTCATTAGTCATATTCCATGGAACACATTAATATTTTCCTTTTTAAAAGAAAAAAAACCAACCAAACCAGAGCTGAGTGAAGCCCCACACCCTGCTCCTTTGCCCAGTGCCTCTTCTGTCCTGCCACCTGGTTTGTTTATTCTGGCCAGGATGACTGTGCTCCTTCCTGAGCAACGTTTTTTGGCAGGTCAGGACAAATTTCTTCAGCCCTGTGGCTTTTTGCCTGGGATTCCAAGTATTTCCCTGTACGAAAGCATTACACCTCAGTCCTCCCTGGCCTTCTCCTGCTCTCCCCCCAGGCACTGTGGTTCTCTCTCTCCCCCCAGAGGTGCTCTGTGCCAGAGTGACACCCTTGGCCTTGCTCTTGTGGGTGCTGGAGCTCCAGAGCTCAGAGTCCTGAACACCAGCATGGCAGGGAACTGCTGGGGCTGGAACAGTGGGAAGCCAAGCATTCCAGGCCATAAGGGTGGTTGATCTGCCTGGGTGAGCTGCTGCTGAGCTGAGGGTGGTTTGTCCTGCAGGCCTGTAACAACACCAGCGACAGGAAACACGCGGACTCCATCCTGGAGAAGTACGTGACGGAGATCGTGATGAGCATCGTCACCACCTTCTTCAGCTCCCCCTTCTCTGACCAGAGCACAACCCTGCAGGTAGGAAAACGCAGGGAAAACATGCTGCCAAGGCAGTTCTGCTCATTCCACTTGGGTGCCATTTACCAGTTCAAAAGAAACACGTGTTGTAACGGGGGAACAAATATTTGACTGTTCCTTGTGACCTTCTGCTGGAGAAATGGAAAGATTTGTAGATCAGGGTACAGGTTCTTCTGGAGAAGTTGAAGTGTTGCTTTACTTCCTTAGTGGATTCAGCTCTGTGCTACCAACACCACACAGGACATTTGGAGAGAGTTTGTGTGTCACAGAATGGTTTGGATTAGAAGGGACCTTCAGGATCACCCAGGTCCAACCCTGTGCCATGGGCAGGGACACCTCCCACTGGACCAGGTTGCCCCAAACTTTGGTAGCAAATTTTCCAGGCTTTGGAAAATGTCTGGAGGAGTGTTGCATTACAGAGCATGCCAAGATGATTGATTAAAGAAAGCATATTTTACAGAAATGCTCTAATTTCCCTTAAAAACATTCAAAAAGAATCCAGAAGCCTTAGTTGTCTCACTAAGCTTTTTCCCCTTGTTCAAAAGTTGGGGAAATGTGAAGGAGGAGCTTGGAACTCTTGTGCAGTGGCAGAAGGCAGAGATTTCCACAGCAGAGCAGCAGTGTCAGGCCGTGGCCCTAATATTTGTGTTTGCACAAAGATAATACCGTTCTTTTATTCATAAATAACTTGCTGGGAGGAGTGTGGGTGGAGTGGGCAGGTGCCTGGCAGCTCTGGCACAAGTTTGAGAGGGATAGTTGTTGAAACTTGATGCAACCTGCTCATGCCAAAGGCAGATGTTTGCAGTGCAAACGCCAGGTTTTATGGGAATCTCAGAGTGGTTTGGGCTGGAAGGAATCTTAAAGCCCATCCAGTGCCACCCTCTGCCACGGGCAGGGACACCTTCCACCAGCCCAGGTTGCTCCAAGCCCCGTCCAACCTGGCCTTGGATACTTCCAGGGCTGGGGCAGCCACAGCTTCTCTGGGCACCCTGTGTCAGTGTTTTGTCACCCTGGGAAACTCTTCTCCAAGTGTTGGGGCTCAGCAGCTCCCTTAGGCTTGTGTCTTGCCTCACCCGAGCCTGAGCAGTGCAGCAGCTGATTTGCTCCTCATGTGATTTCAGCTGCTGTTGTGTATCAGCCTCATTTGTTGGAACTTCATCAAAGAAATGAGAAATTGAGATTGTTAACCTTGTCCTTGGGGCTCTGCCCTTCTCCGTTCCCTCTGTGCCATATACCTGGGCTGTCCTGCTCTGGGTTGTCATCTCTGAGCAAACAGCATTTGAATACTCTTTTTGCCATCCTGTTTTAGCCATCTGTTAATGTTCTATCAGCAGTTTTTCCTTAGCTTCTCCATCTCCCCCTCTGTCTAGCAGGATGAAGTCACTCAGCTCACCTCTTTTCCCATCTCAGTTGATAGATGTCTCTTGTCCTAGATTCATCTTTCTTCTACATCTCGAAGTTAAAAGTTGTTTCTCTCCCTTTATTGCCTGGCTCTTGCCCACCCCCAGGGATTCTGACACCGAGGTGGACAGTTGGACCACCTGGCTGGTGTCCAGCCCTGCTCCAGCTGGGATTTTCCCTCCCACCTGAGGTGCTGCAGCCCCTCTGCCTGCTCTGTGCCGTGTCCCCAGAGGTGAGGGACGTGGCCCCTCTGCTTTTGGTCCCTCCCTGTCCTCTCTGCTGCTCCTTGTCATCCCATCCCTTCCTGTGCAAGCCTCCTCTTGTCTCCTGCTCCTTCGTGTCACGGCTTGACTCAAATTGTACCTCCCTTGAGCCAGGACCAGCCTTGCTCGTTCAAGGAACACCCTGTGCATCTGTCATGTGGTTCAGAGCATGTAAAATCAGGAGAACACAAATGTCCTTTCAGGGAACAGCTGCCCCAAAAGTCCTCTTTAGCAAGCACTGTTTAACTTGTTTGCCTCCTGAGGTGCTGCTGCCCAAGGCTTTCCTTCCCAGGTGGAGTTGGAGACATGAGGAACGTGGAGTAAATTTCCTATTTGATTTATTGACCTAGTTTAGGCAAATGAAACATCTTGGAGGCTTTTTAAGACCAAAAAGTCTTTAAGCATGCACTGAAAGCAGTATGTGGGTGGTTTCAATCTAAACATGCAGGTATTTTCAGGGCCCTTGGTGAATGCTGCTGTCTGCCATGGGTTTGGTGTTTGACTTAATTCCAGAAAGGATAATAGGTCTTTGCCTCTTAGCAATTTTTTGGGGTTTTAATTTTTGTTCTCTTTTTGTACCTTTCATAATGATGTTTGATTAATTGATCTAATGGATTTAATTATCTGATAGATTTGTCTTTTCCCTCTAACTCCACTTTTTTCTTACTAGCAGGCATTACTGTTGGCCAGAAAAAAAGAGGTATTTTTTCACTGGTTCCCAAGTCTTGTGGTCTTTGCACTGTGGTGTAGTTCCCCTAGCTGATAGAAGCATTCCATAGCTAGTAGGCACAGGCACATGGTGTATTCCCTTCAGTTTGAAATATTTAAAATACTCTTTCCTCTACAGGTAAAATAAATTGTTCTGTTAGGTAATCACTGTACAAAACCAAACAGGGAGTTTTGGTCACTATTCTTGGGCTGATGCAAGGATGAAAGAACGTGGGCATGTGTGTGTTGGGAGATCCCCTGGTGGAATTCAGGGCTGAGAACCACACCTCGATTTTGGCTGGTCTGCAGCAGCTGTAGTATTTGCCACTAACTACTACCTGTGTTCCACATTACACACACACAGCTGGTTCCTTAGTAAATTAGAATCCAGCTAATAGTGCTTGAAATGATGAGTTTTCAACTCTGGAGCAGTGCTGTCCTGGAGCCAAGTCCCATTTTCCTTTGGACTCCTGAGTCAGCTGCTGGTCAGTGCTAAAGCAAGGGTCTGGGTGCCAGGGTTGCTGATAGCCCTGATGAAACAGATGAAGGTGGCTGCTTATTTCCTTTGCTTAGTCAAGCCTCAATTACCGAGCCTTTCTGCTGTAGAAGCTCCTGTTCCATGTTTGCCTTCCAGCACTGGTTCCCACCCTTCCCATCCAGCTGTGATCGCGTGGTAGGTTCTCTGGCTGCAACCTGGAGCTGCCCAGCAAGTGTCTGCAGACCAGCTGGGAGTGACTGGTGTGCAGAGGGTGCCAGCTGGAGCTGGGGTCACCTCGAGGTGACGCTGCCCCGTCTCAGCAGGGTGAGGTTGACCCCCTCTCTTGTGTTGCAGACTCGCCAGCCCGTGTTCGTGCAGCTGCTGCAGGGGGTGTTCAGGGTGTACCACTGCAACTGGCTGATGCCCAGCCAGAAGGCCTCTGTGGAGAGCTGCATTCGGGTCCTCTCAGACGTAGGTAAGGAGTGGATGTGAGCAGAACTAACTGCTCAGGTGTGATCATCCAGAGCTTGCTGCTTCCACGTCGTCCTTCCATGGAGAAAGCACATTTCCTTCCCCCAGTGCCACTTGTGGATAAGTCGTGGCCGAGGTGTACAGAGCCAGGGCTGGGTTGGTAAATCGTCATGGTTGAGCAATAGGTGGTGTGACCGTCACATGAAGTGCTCTCTCTGCTCAGCCCCCAAACTCTGCAGCAGGGAGATAATTTTGTGCCACTCCTCCCCGTGATTTGCTCCACTTTTAGTATCAAGAGGAGTAAGTTGTGCTGGGTACGAGGCCGGGTTCCCTTGGATGGGTGGACACGTGTGCCAGCACGAGCTGCTGGGAGTGTGTGTGTGGGGACAGATTCCTCCTCCCACACTTGAGAGACAGTAAACAGCTCTGAGGTGTGAAAGCCTTTAACACAGTCCTGCACAGGTCTGACCCACTGCACAGGGACTGAGCACTGCCTTGGTTAAAATGCACTCAGAGAACCATGGAATCACTGTAAGGTTTGGAAAAGACCTCTAAGATCACCAAGTCCAACTGTCAAACAGTACCACCACCATGTTCACCCTAAACCATGTCCTCAAGTGCCACACCCACGTGTTTTTTGAACCCTTCCAGGAGTGGTGACTCCATCACATCCCTGGGCAGCCTGTTCTGACACTTGATAACCCTTTCCATGAAAAGCTTTTTCCTGATATCTAATCTAAACTGCCCCTAGAACAAGTTGAAGCCATTTCCTTTCACCCTGTCTGGGAGAGATGGTAGAAGGAAGGAGTTTGTGGAAGGAATTGCAGGTAGAGGTTTGTCTTGTTCTCGTGTTGGTTCAGGGGCTCGAGGTCTCAGTTCTCACTGACTTCACTTGTTGCAGCCAAAAGCCGAGCGATTGCAATTCCCGTGGACTTGGACAGCCAGGTGAACAACCTGTTCCTGAAATCCCACAACATTGTGCAGAAGACTGCCATGAACTGGAGGATGACTGCCAGGAACGCTGCCCGCAGGGACTCGGTGCTCGCTGCCTCCAGGGACTACCGCAACATCATCGAGAGGCTGCAGGTGATGCACTCGCCCTTCCCCGGGGAAAACACTGCCTTTCCTTTGGGGTAACTGTGAAACAATCAAACTGAGAGTCCCATCTGACCAAACCCTTTCATTTATTCAGGCAGGACGGGCCTAACTGTCCTGTCCCCCTCCTTGTAAGATTCTCGTCCTCCCTCGTTTGTCAGACGGATTTGGCAGTAACTGTGTGTGTGTTTGATGTTTGTTACCTTGCAGGACATAGTGTCAGCCCTGGAGGACCGCCTGCGTCCCCTCGTGCAGGCAGAGCTCTCAGTGCTGGTAGATGTGCTCCACAGGCCTGAGCTGCTCTTCCCAGAGAACACGGACGCCAGGAGGAAATGTGAAAGCGGAGGTTTCATTTGCAAGTGAGTTGTCTTGGGACTCCGGCTTCTTGGGAGGGTTTTTGTTGTATTTTGCTTTTCCCCAATTTTTTCCTGTACCCTGTGGAACAGGGCCCTCATGTCCAGCTTGGCAAACACTTGGTATGTTTAGAAACACTTGTAAAACACAGTATTTTGTGATGTGGGAAATGCAGTTTGTCCTTGGAGGGGAAAAAGTTGCCTGTGGGAATGGGGGAAGACTGTTTCATGTGCTGTCACAGCTAATGCTTAAAAATGCCTGTTTGCTGCAGGATACAAGTGCCAGGAGCAGTGGTATAAATGAGTTCAGTTTTGAGCTGATACCTGCCCTCACCCCAGTAATGCTTGTGAGGTGCTTGGGGAGTACATCAGGATCAGTTGTTACCATGTGCATCACCCACAGTTAGAGGGAGGGAAAGGGAAACCTTACAGGGTCATTCAGAGGGCAATTTGAGCAGATCCAGCTTCTCTGATCCCCTCCTGGAGGGGGTGGGTTATGCACAGAGTTTATGGAAACTAAGCACTGAGTAAGTCCCAAGTGCTGGGTGGGGAGGATTTTGGGTTGCACTGTCCAAGACACTCCATATGTACTTTATCCAAGCTATTATATGGGATACAGTTTTTGTACAGTTAAAGGGGTGTTCTAGAGACCATCAGGTCCTGAATCCCACTGATTCCTTGATGCCTGTAATCAGAGGGTGTTTTTGGCTCTCCTTCTGCCCAGGGTTCCTTCACAGCTTCCCTGGTAGCTGGTCAAGTGTTGAGAGAATGTTCCCAAAACGGTTGTATAATGGTATGATAATAAGACTTGTTTGCTGCATAAAGCAGTTAAGATAACCATGTGTATCTTACCCTACTTTTAGAATATTAGCACTAACCTGAGCTGTGATTGATTGCTTTTTTTCAGGTTAATAAAGCACACAAAACAGCTGCTGGAGGAGAATGAGGAGAAACTGTGTATTAAGGTATTACAGACGCTCAGGGAAATGATGACCAAAGATAGAGGCTATGGAGAAAAGGTAATGTGTTTATGGTCCATCACTCTGTGTTAAACACTGTCTCTGTTCAGTAAAGGAAAATGAAATTCCTGCTCTTTCAGCTGTTTTGTGAGTGTAAGCACTTCTGGGCTGGAGCAGGAACAAAACATTTTTAGTCAACTAATACGTTTCAAATCATATTTGAAGTTAAGCTTGTTTCTGTTGCTTTTCTACTTGAACCTGGCAAGTTTAGGTCTAATTCCTGCAGTTGCTGGCACTCCAAAAAATAAATTTTGTTACCTTTTTATGAAGGATATAACCTCTTTATCTGCTTTCTGGGCCTAGGTGGTTCTTTACCAGATCATGTAACCTTACAACAAGAGAGGGTATTTTGTAGTTCATTTTAATTTGTAAACAACTGAGTAATCTTGTTGTGAATTATAGATGGAAACTATCTCTACACCCACCATTTTTTTTTTCTTTCCCTTTCCTACATACAACTCCTTTGGTTGAGAAGAACATTTTTCTGTTTGCACAGACCTGTTCTTTATTTACATCAGAAAAGTGTGTATGCACCCATATGTTTGTACCCAGACATTGCTACAGTCAGCTGAGACTAGGATTTGGAGATTATCTCGTGGAATTCTAATCAGCTGAGGTTCTTCCCCTGCCACAGAGTAGGTACAGGGGAATACACCCTCCAGTGAAGATGCTGGGAGCAATTGGGAGTGGGGGAAGCAGTGGTGTGGGAGGACACTCACTGCACCTGGAGCAGGGGGTGCTCACGTCCAGTCCCCCTGCGCAGTTGGGGTTGGAGTTGTTGCCTGGTGCCTGATTTACAGAAAAGAAAAAGGCAAAAAAACCTTCAGAGATCAGAGTTTCATAACTGTTTGCAGCAGTGTGAGGGAGGGAGATGCTCTGCAGGCAGAGGGACCTGCAGCATCCTGGGCAGGAGGAGGAGGAGGCAGGAGCAGAGCACGGAGCTGTGGTGCCAGTGCAGGGGGAGGCAGAGCCCCGGGCCTGGGGAGGGAGCCTGGCACCTGTGGGTGTGCACGTGTGTGGGCTGGCACCCAGCACACCCAGGGAGCACATGGCAGTGCCAAGGGAGCGGGAGACTCCCAGGAAAATACCCCAAGGGCTGGGATGGCCGTGGCTGTGCTCCCTGCCCTGTCAGGAACGCTCTGCCCGCGTGCTGCCCCTCTGCTGCCAGAGCCCAGCCCAGCTCCTGCCCAGCTCTGCTCCTGCCTGGGCACTTTTTCATTTTGCAGTAGCAGTGTTGTGGAATAAATTCAGTGACTTGCAGGAATGCCCTGATCAGCTGCAGGAAAGCAGCATATCCGTGTGGGGTGAGGAGGGGAGCAGGGTCAGTGAGGAAGGGTAGCAACTGCAGGTGTCAGCTTTGAGCACTTTGTCCTTCTCTGCTGAAGGGACATACTGTGTGCTGGGGCATCACAGCATGAGGTGGAGCCCTGTGGGGACCTTCTGTCCTCTCCTTGAGGTCCCTTTACTGAGACAGCTGAGCTGGAAGGGGCTGCCTGGCTGTCAGTGCTCCTGGGCAGGAGAGCTGGGCTCGCTGATCCTCTGAGGAGAGCAGAGTGCTGATAGTTCCTTTTGCCCAAGGCTGGGGGTGTAAGAGATTAAGTGTAACCATAGACTGTGGTTTACACTTTGTTGTTAGCTCATCAGTGCACGTTCTCCTGTTAAAAACAGCCAGAGACACTGCCCAAGGTCACCCCAAGCAATGAAAACAGTGGGTGATGTATGCTATGTGTACACTATACACCACTGAAACCCAGATGAGAGCTCTGAGGGTTTTGTGCTTTTAAATGCAATCTGCCACTCACATTTTCCTAATGGAAATTCATTTTCAGGAGTCCTTGGACTTTATTCACCCAACTTTGGGGGAAGCAGGGTTTTTAGAAGCTGCAGTTAACATGCACCATTCAGACCATGGAGAACCCCACAAAATGCTAAAAATCTTTGAATTGTGGCAAATGCATTAATTCCTGAAGCAGTAGCTCAGTTACATAAGGGATCAGAATGTGCTGCCTGTGAAGTGGATTTCCGAGTCTGAAAAAGCAGCTGATTGCTCACGGATAGACTGGGAGTAGTAGTAGAACAGCTTTTGCTGTCTGGCTGTGAGCAGTGAAATCGGATTTATTCTCCCTTGTGACTCACTGAACTGAATTTAGTCACCACCTAAAAGGCAATACCTTTTGTTTTTAAAACCATCCTGGAGTATAACGATAAAAAAAAAAAAAAAAAGGAAAAAACCCTTATGCACCCATTCTAAATCCTGGAGTCCCTCCATGGAGGTGGGTTCCACACATAAAGGTGACAAAACTTACCCTTGTGACCAGCATATTAATCTCACAAGCAGTATAGTCTGTAGGTCAGCTGGGCACAGAATCATGGACTGGTCTGGGTTGGAAGGGACTTCAAAACCCATCCAGTGCCACCCCCTGCCATGGGCAGGGACACCTTCCCCCAGCCCAGGTTGCTCCAACCTGGCCTTGGACACTCCCAGGGCTGGGGCAGCCACAGCTTCTCTGGGCACCCTGTGCCAGGGCCTCCCCACCTTCTGAGTAAATCATTTCTTCCCAACATCTTCTCCAGCCCTTCCCTCCCAGTTTGAGGCTGTGCCCGTGTCCTGTCGCTGCGTGCCAGAGCTGACAGCGGCCACCCCACGGTGTGTTCAGCAGCAGAGCTCTGTGGAAGTCCTGCCAGGGGCTGTGACCGTGCTCACAGGAACACCCTGCATTACATAAGGCCAGTGCTGCTCCTGATCTCCCAGCCCAGATCAGCAGGACCTCGCCCTGCTGGCCCTGCACGTGTCCCTGCCGTGGCGGGGAGCGCGCTGAGCACACGGGCTGTGCTCTGCTGGGGAGGGCCCTGCTCCCGCAGCTGGGGCTCCTCTGCAGCGTGCAGAACCCGTGGGGAGAGCACAGATGTACAGGAGCCTGTGGGAAGGCTTAAAAATCCTACATATTGCTGAAGGCTCCTCTCTTGGCACGCGCTCAGGATGGCTCAGTGACGGGGAGCAGACTGTGCAGTATTTAATCGGCACAGAACTGCACTACACTGACAGTGTAGGCTAGACCCAAGTTTTTTACTTTGCTGAAACATGTCATTCATGCACGTCTCTCTGGGTGCCTACCAGCTGACTTGCCTCAGCTCTGCAGGGCTACATTTTAAAGCTCCATTTTTCCTGCCCGGGGTGGAGATGCAGCCCCTGCCCTGCTGCTGCTCTCCCAGCTCTGCTCGTGACGCTGCCGTGCCCAGGGGTGAAGTCCTTGGCTCCCTGTCAGCCAGCCCGCGTGGTTTGGCACAGGAACAAAGCCAGGGCACATCCTGCCTCCCAAGCTCCCTGGCACAGCATTCCCAGCAGTGTCTGTTCCTTCACCCGGCGCTGGCAGATGTTCCTCATGCCCACTGTATGATATAGTGTTGGCTTGCAGCATTTAAGTGTTAAATGATTGATAAGATCCTAACATGAAATTTGTGTGTAACTTCTCTTACTAATCCTTGCTTTCAATTCTTCCCCTTCTTTCTTTCCTGGCAGATTACCATTGAATTGGATAATGCTGAGGTTTTAATTTTACTTCTCTTCTCCAGTGTTGTTTCTATGGTGTTTGTTTTACCAGTAGCCCTGTGATCTGTCCTGTCTGCAGCCCTGAGCGTTCTGGTTTGTGTGCCTGTGTCAGTGGATTAGTGGAGTTCTCAGTCTGCCGTGTGTCTACACTGGGAATAGTTGCCATAACTAATTCTATATGTCATTAGTTGGGATATTAGTCCAAATGCAGTTAGAATATTTGGTAGCCTTCAGTCAGCTGGTGCCATGGTAGATCTCGTGAAGTTTAGGATCAGGTCTGGAGGATGAGCACCATTTAAACATCAGCATTTAGCACTTGGCCACCTTTTCTGTGTCCTTTGTGAACAAGATGTTTCTTTTCATTTGAAAAACCAGATCCTGAGGTTCAGTGGTATCCCTGCAGCAGCTGGAAGAGCCTGGGTGCAGGTGGGGCTGGGGAGGGCCAGGTCCTTGTGCAGACACTGTGGTGGTGGTGGTTTTACCAAAAAGGTGAGGGTCATGCAGTTCACCAGAGCCTTTCACTGCCCTTCCTGTTCCTCTCAGTCGGGTCTGGCGTGTGAAGCCACGTCAGGCAGTTGGAGGGTTGTGAAAACCCTGTGCTGTGACCCCGTGGAATGTGGGACTTCTGACGCTGTTTCTGTGTGAAGAGCTTGCTGCCACTGTTTGTGCTGCCTGAGCTGCTCTGGAGGCAGAAAAGCCCCGTTGGAGGGAAAACTTTAACTGAAATTCAGCTTTCTAAGGACTCTTCCAAGCCGTGTGTCTGGTCGGGGCACGGGCTCGGGGTGGAGGGAGGGAGCTGAGCTGTCTGTGCTGCTGCAACTTCCTCATCAGCTCAAAAAAACCCTGGTGTGGGCGTGGAATTTGCATAAATGTATAATATTGAGAAAATGATTGACTGGCACCTTATTTTACTGAAATACCACGGAAAAAAGAAATATTTCCCTCTCTGTGCTTTGTTTCCTGCATTCTTTCCCAAGCCAGCCTTTTATTTGGAACAAAGCTCAACCACTTAAAATATTTAAAACGTTGCTGCTCTTATTCAGTGGAGTAGATAATGAAATAGGCCATAAATTGCTTTCTGTAGGACTTAATTTTGATGTTATCCACCTGAATTCACTGGGTAAACTTCCTTCTGAAAGTGAAATCATATTGGGGACCTTGCCTGTCAAAATGGATTTGAAATCCAAATTATTTGTGACAGAACTAGGCAAAAAAAAAGTGGCCACGTGACCCAGGGTTGGGCTGGAGGGTCTTTTCTGTTCAGGAGGGCTTTTAGGGGAGGGAAGGAGCAGAATTCCTCACAAGAACAAACTGGAGTTGTGGCTCTTTTGGTTTGTGACCAGACATCTCAGGTGTGTGTCCAGGCTTCACTCTGGTTAACCCGTGGCACAGAAATGTTTTCCATCAGGCCAGACCCCTTGGATGAAGTGCTGCTACAGCTTCCCAAAATAACATGTCTCTATATAATTTTAGCTTGGAGAAACTTCAGAGAGAAACTTCAATTGTTTAATTGCAAATTAAGTCATAATATGAAACTTTTCCCTTTGGTTTCTGGCTGTAATGTGCTGTTTGTCTGCAATAAATCAACCAGAGTGTGCAGAGCAATTTAGGATTTGGTCTGGAGGCTGCAAAGGAGGAATTTTATTGCTTCTTGATGGAGCAAGTGCATGGAGGGAGCAGGTGTGTGTGTAACCATCAGCACCGAGCACTCACTGCACAGGGAAAGAGTTTCAGATGGAGTTTGAACCACTGGCAATTCTCAGAAATCCTGGGGTTTTGTGGTTTTATTTTTTTCCCCTCATCAACCCTGGAAATTGTATAAACATTTAGGGCAAAGGACACAAAAATCTCCATTATTAGTGAAATTATTGACTTCCTTTTCTATCAAACTATGCACAACTTAATGGTTTTGATCAGCTGAAATTCTCCTTATTCCCTTGGGGGAAAACTCTGTTGAAGTAACTGTTTATGACGTGATTTCGTGGTACTCCTGTGATTGTTTATGGAGGTTATTTGTCTTAGTGGTGTGCTCCAAGGTCATTCCAGTGGGCAGCGGGTCCAAAGAATAAAGGATATTAAAAATTCCAGAAGATGTTAGTGAAAATCATGATAGAATATAGGTGTTCCAACCCCCCTTCACATTTCTGTGAGTGAAGAAGGGAGTGCCCTTTGAAGTGGGTGAATAATGCTGGAATTCACCCTGATGGGAGGAAATCCCCTGCAAGAAGGATGGTGAATGCTGTGACCTGAGCTGAGCTTTGGGGTTTTGGGGGGCTGGAACAGTGGAGATACAGCAAGAGCATCTTTAAGCTCCTGTACTTGTGTTGGTTCTGTCCTGGTCTCGGGGGGTTCTCTGCTCAGAGCTTGGCTTTTGGGGTGCACTGGGGCTCCTCTGCCTCTCCTGGAGCATCAGGTGGGCATCAGGAGCTGCAGGAGCTGAAGGGCTCAGTAAGGTGGGCTTGACATTGGCTCTGTGCAGCTGTCAGGTGATGAAGTAGAAACCCCCAGGGCAGGGCAGGGTGTTGTCCTTAAAAGCCCTCGGGCTGAGTCTGTGTTGATGGACTCCTCAGTGGGCTGGAACCGCTCTAATCCTGTTCCTGCTGGAGCTGTTGCCTGTTCTGGTGTCTCAGGGAGGAGGTTCAGGGCCGAGTTAAATTCTCCCCGAGTGCCCTTGAGTGTGAATCTTCTCCCACCAGCAGTAACTAAACCCTGCTGGCAATCAGACACAACAGCTTCATTTACTCCTAATTCACTCCCCAGCCCGCTGAAAGGCCCGGGTGTGATGCAAATACAGACTTGCTGGTGTTTCCCAGCGGGGCTGCCACGGTGAACCCCACCAGGGGCCCCACCGTGGGCTCCCTGAGCTCCGGGGCAGCTCCGCTCCCTCCCTGCCGGGGCCTTTGGGATTTGTGGGAACAAATCCCACCACATCCTCGGCCCAGCTCCGTGCCCGGGGACGCCGTGGCCCCGTTTCCACCTGCAGAGGCGAGCCCTGGGTGCTGAACCCGCTGGTCTGGGCGCTGACCTGCAGGTGGCACGCTCAGGATGCCGAATGCGCTGCCACATGGCCTACTTTGCCTTTCTCTCTTTTTTTGTTCCCTTCTCCTTTTTCCCCTCCCAGCCACATTGCAGTGAGCCGTTCCGCTGGGCACCTGCCAACGTTCAGGCAGCAGTTACATAAGAGGAGGGTTTTTTTTTTTCCTGGAATTTGGGCCCGCTGCTGGTGTGTGACCTTCAGCGGCGCTTGCCGAGGAAGGCGCTGGGGATGTTTACGGGCACCGCAGCCCGGGGGCTGCTCCTGCTCCCCGGGACTGATCCCACCCTGCTGCAGCTCTGTTTCATTTCTCAGGGGGGAAAAAAGGGGTGCTCTGCTGTTTTCCCCCCACCCCTCATGGCTGGGGCAGGGGCCAGAAACTGCCAAAACAACCAAATCCAGGAAAACTCTGTAAGCACACGGAGTTTCCCGTGTAATTAGTTATTTTTTTTTTCAGATTATATTGGGGGTTTATCTGTTTTTATTCAGTAATGGCACTTTTGATGCAGCTTCATCCAGCAATATACATATCTGCAGTCCCACTCAGTAGGGTTTAGGTTTGTGGTTTTTTTTCCACCTTTTCACTTTGGTCCTGAGGTTTCAAGTAGGTGAAAAGGGAACTGAAAATTCTGGTTCAAAGGGGTTGCCTGAATTAACCTTCACTGTGCTCTTTATCAATGATAAAATAGAACTCCAATGGCTGAATAAGGTGCAAAATTGGTGCTATTTTATGCATTTTTGATTGGAACAGGGAAATGCATTAACCTCTTCAGAGCTGGAGAGCTGCACTTAGGAATTATTTTCCTTGTCGAGAGCTCACTCCAGTCATTTCTCCTGTGTATTTTGCACTTAGACAGTGCTTCACTTGTTATGTCTCGAGCAGAGGAAATGCAGGCTCTCATAAATTTTTGTGGGCTGCCTTATATTTTTTTTTTCCCCTTGAGAAATCCTGCAGCCTTTGGACCGTTTCTATTGCACGAACTGGAATCGGTGAGTGCTTCGGAAAAGGAGACTGGAACATTGCTTGTGGTTGTTTGTCACCAAAAAACCCAATCATACTTATGCCATCTTACCAGTTAATTAAAACTGCTGCTGTAAAATGTGCTGTGAAGGTTTAGTTATTGTAGAAGTCCTGCAAGACTGAGGATTTAAAGAGGAGGAAGTGGTTGCACTTGCACTGAAGGGCAGAGACTGAGGTCTCTGGCTCCTGGAAAGCCCCAGCCCAAGAAAAACGTGCTCTCTCCACTGAAAACTGTGGAAAATGAGGGAAGGCATTCCTGTAGGCAGATCCCAGTGACCTTTGAGGGCAGGCACTGAGAGCCCTTATGCCAAATTTCCCACCTCATTGTCTGGCAGTGCACAAAGTCTCTGCAGGTCCCCTGAGATAAGGGGGGGGATGTTCAGCCACGTCCCCAGTCTGGGTGTGCCAGGGCTGGGAGCAGGTGGGTGCTGCTCCATCACATCTGACGAGCTGGGGGGCTGCTTCTGCCCCCAGAAATCCCACGTGCCTGCTGGGAGGCCTGTGCCAGGACAAGGTGCTGCTCCACATCTGCTGCTGTTTGATTCATGCGGTGCTGGCTCGGGTCTGTACAGGGGGAAATGTAATGTGGGAAGTTTGTCAAAGCAGTGCAGCGCTCCTGGTTCCCAGTTATTCCCCTCTGCCCTCAAACTTCTCCATAGCAAGTCAAGTGCTTGTTTGACAAACACCTACAGATCATCTGCAGGGGCTAGAAATTTCCTATCCAAATTTTTCCTCAGTTCCACAAGGGTAACAGTGTTGGCCTTACAAAGGAGACTTGGCAAGGAAGCTACACAGAGTTTTGTGGTATTTTGGAAGAGTTATGAAGGACAGCAGCATAATTTGTGCTCTGGTCTGTTGTCACAAATCAGATGAGGTGATGCTTTTGCTGTGTGTCTTTCAAGGAAGAACTGTACTGACTGTTCTTCAAAGAGAGAAACAGAGACATTCAGAAAAGGGAGGAAAAAGTGGAAAGGGACTTGCAGCACTCAGTCTGAACAGCCATTCCCACTGGAACTCCAGCTGATACTGCAGGTAGCAATGCAGGAACCAAGGCAGAGGTTTCAGAATAACATACATCTGAGATCTCCACTCTAGTTCCTTGCATCTGGATGTACACCCTGGCTATCTAAAGCTTAGGGTGATACTTGGCTGACTCTCTGGTTGTGTTTTTCCCTTTTTATTTCCTCCTCTCTGCCAAATCTCTTCCCGCAGCACCCCAATAATGACATGCCATACACTTGGAGTTGGGTCAGTTCTTGAATTCATAGAGTTTGGGACCAAAAGGAATGTGTCAGTGATTGAACCCAACTTTCAAGGCATCTCCTTCTTCACCATTGCTTCTCCACAGAGCCAAATCATTTGAGTTTGACTGAGCTTTCTCAAAGTGCTCAGGGTTAAATGCATTTCAAGCCTTTTGCTTGGCGATCTGGATGTTTACTACACAGCTGAGTTTAAAAAAAATGGAGAGAAAAGTGATCCTGAGGCTTCAAACCCAAATGAAAATCTTCCTGCTTTTCCTCAAAAGATCACCACTCTTTATCCACAGTGGGAGCTGTTTGACTTTTCTGTGCAAGACGGATTAGATAACTTCAGTATTGATTGTTATTTTGAAAGCAAATGAAAACTTTTGTACCTTCCTCAAAGCCACAAAAGACAAGGATGGAGAGCTCATCCACATCTCATAATTTGAGATGCCATGAACTCCCACTGGAGCTGTCCCTTGCTCTGGTGGCTTTTGAGGGGACACATCCCCTGTTGAGTCAGACGAAGGCCGTTCTGGGAAGCGCACGTGGCCCGTGTTGGGGAACCGGGTGCTGGCAGCGTTTGGGTCAGCAGCAGGTCAGGGGCTGTACTTCTGTTCTGGCTGAGGATCAGTGGTTTATTGGTCAGGCTTGTGGGAGCGGAAGCTTCAAAGGAAGAGGGGGGTTTTGCACAGCAAGTTGAAAGGACCTTTCCCTGCTGCTAATAAAAAGCCCAGATGTTGTACTCTGACCTGGCCACCCACTGTGTTCCAGTTGAAAAGCTGACCACGGTGTCCATGGTACTCACCCAGCTGTTTAGTATTGCACAAACCTGCCCCTGCCCCTCAAACCATCGCTTTCTTCTGGTTGGAGAGCTGAAGTATATGCAGAAATCTTGCAAAATTACTACCTCAGGCTGCTCTCCCACCCTGTTCAATCCTTCTTGTAAAGCACAAGCTGATACTTTGCTGTTGCAGCACAAGCTCAATAATTCTTTGCTATTTGAAGCCATTTTGACTCAAAGAATTGAAATCTCGGTATTTGGAGTTTATATTCTCACTGTTTGCTGAGGGCTGTGCTGCTTTGGAGTGATCCACCTGGGCAGGGCCCAGGGCAGTGGTTTTCCTCCCTGGTGGTTGTATGGGACTGGCTCTAACGTGCCCTCTGTACCACAGAGGGAAGGCACAGGAATTTGTGAGCTACAATATGTAATTTTTCCTTTTCCAGTTAAGTTGGGAAAGCTGAAACTAATTTCATGATGATTCTCCATCTGTACTGCTTTTCAACTCCAAAATGTTACATGTATGTTTAGTTAAAATGGGGTCAGTATAACCCCAGGAATCCCAGAATGGTTTGGGTTGGAAGGAACCTTAAAGCTCATCCATTCCCACCCCCTGCCATGGGCAGGGACACCTTCCACTAGCCCGGGTTGCTCCAAGCCCTGTCCAACCTGGCCTTGGGTGTTTTGAGAGATGGAGAATCCAGAGCTTCCTTGGGCAACCTTTTCCAGTGCCCAGAAGGGAAACCTGTGTTTGGATCCCCAGTCCAGCGTGTTTTCTTGTGGCAGTTCTGTCCACTTGACCTGCCAGCTTCAGCATCCCCTTCCCTGGCAGGAAGGGCCCTCATTTCCCCTGCGGTGGGACAGGCCTGATTTCCTTGCTGCTGTTGGCTCCTTGGGAAGGGAGGAATTTTCCCTGGCCGTGGAGCAGGTTGTGCAGACGGTGTGTGCAGGCAGAACAATGTGCCTGCACTGGCCGATGACCCGGCCGGCGTTCCCGGTGTCCAGCCTGGGAGCAGGGCAGGAACGGTGTGTTCCCTGCATAAATGAGGCTCTTCCTGTTCACTCTTGGGCCTCTGGCTTAAATACTCCCTGCTTCCATTGGAGCAGGAGAGGAGTGGTTTGCACGCTTGAGAAGGTTCCAAGAGCGGTGACAATGCAAGGAAGCGCCGACCAGAGGCCGTGGGAGCTGCCAGGAGGAAAGTCTGCTAGGAGGAGAATGGAAAAAGAGTCTTTCCTGGCCAAGGAGCCTCTGCCCGTGCAGCACTGCAGGGGAAACACTTGCTCTTCTGGCTCTTTCCTAGGAAGTGGAATCTCTCTGGATCTGGTGGCCTCCCTCTCCCTTGGAGCATTCCCCACAGTGCTCTCCCAGCCTGGGCTCCGTTTGTCTGTCTGTCCTGTGGGCTCTGGGCAGGCACAGCCAGCGAGGGCCTGACACAATTTGGTGTTTGTATCAGCATCATCTGATTTCTGAGTGTCTGCTCTGAGGAGTTAAATCACTTGCCCCACGGTTACATAGGCAGCAGCTTTTGAATGTTCAGGGCTCTGTTGTGTGTCTACGCTCGACTAGATAAAAGTTGCTTGTCTTCATCTGTTTCAGTGTGATGATCAGCATTTTAAATTTGAGAAGCTGTCACCATGCAGGCCCTTATTTCATTGCTCCTGTTTGGTTCTGCATCATGTATCTTTTATCTCAAGGAAAATATGTTTATAGATGAGAATCCACCGAAAACACTTTTTTTAAACTAAAATTATAAGGCTGCTGCCTGTGTGACATGCAGCCCTGGCTTCCTGCTCCTCCTCCCCCCTGGGATGGATGTGCTGCCTTCCAGTCACAGATCCCAGATGTGTGGTCCCCAAAAGTGCTGTGGGCACCTGAAACTAAAGCTTTTTGCTTGTGCCTCGGAGTTCATGCAAAGCAGTTTGGGATGTTCAAAGGACACCTGCAAAATTTTCCAAATGTGGCCCTTTCAGGAGCAGAGTGGGAGGGTGTAAACAGTAATTATGGCTACAGTTCATTTGTGATGAATCAGCTGAAGGCAAGTGCTTTGCCAGCTCCCTTCCCCTCTCTGTTGACCACTGGATTGCTGTTGGGATGGAAGATTCTGGGAGAATGACTAATTTTTCTGCATTTTACTTTCAACTAGCTGCCGCAACCCCCCGAAACGGAGAGCCCTGTAGAGGTGTGTCACCACCTATATTTGTACAACACACAAATATTGGTGTTTAAGTAGTCCTAGTGGAGTGTCTTGTTGGTAAAAAGCCTGTGAAATGTCTGTTGCTGCGTGGTGTTAGACAGTGGAAAGAAGTAGGTTTGTTCAAGTGGCTTAATCCAATACAGCATCAGCGTGGTAGTCTGGAAATATAAAAGCCCCATGTAGATTAGTCCCAAATCTTTGCTCCTCTCAGGCCATTTCCCTTATGCTCCAAGGGAGACTCTGTGAGAAGACTCCTCTCAAATTTCCCTCCATTGGCAAAATGAGATCTTGTTTCTCTGGCTCCTAATGCAGAACTGGGTTTTCCCTTTGCCTCACATACTTAAAAACTTAAAGGAAATGGAGGTGTCAGAAGTTATTAGTGGAAGCTTCATAACCCCAGAGCAACTGGTGTCCCATTTAAAATGCCCCAGTGGAGCAGCTCATGGTCACTTCACATCTTCAGGGTCCCTGGCTCTGGAGGAATTGGATGTGTGGGAACATGTCCTTTGTGAGACACCCCAGCAGCAATTTGCATAAAACAGATTATTTTTCAAAGTGAAGACATGAAAGTTTATGGAATCTCAAATTCTTTGGAAATTCAAGGGACATCCAGAGATGGCACTGGTAAATTGTACAACCGGGTGCCAAGTCAGTGCAAATCTCAAGGGAAACAACATGAAAATCTTAGTTGAGGACAGTGTTGATTCTGTGAGCTATACAGACAGGAAGATTGTAAATATATTTTGAGATCATGAAGGAAAAAAATGCTTGTGGTGGTTCAGACTTTTGTATTTGTAATTTTTGTGGAATAGTGTTTAAATGTAAACCGAAACTCTTGAGTGGTCACGAAGGCCTTTGAGACGTTTTGGAGATGGCTCCTGGTTTAAGATGGGTCCCTGCAGAGAGCAGTTGTTCTGCACATTTTCAGATGCTTGAAAGCAGCAAAAACTTAACAGGCTTCAGGTTTGCGAAGTGCAACTTCCACTCCTGACAATTAATATCTGAAGTAAGAGAGGTTTGCTTTGGAAAGGTGCCCAGGGACGTGTTCGGTGACACCCCCCTGAAGGCCCTGGCATCAGAAGGGAACCCCCCAGGTTTTTCCAGGGGCCCTCCATGGTCTCAAACGAGCTTCACTGACCACGGGGAGATGTGTTGCAGTTCCTCCCGTCCCCGGGGGTGTGTGTCCAGCGGGGTGGGGTTGTACCTGTGTGTCTGTGCATGGGCATGTGTGGGCTGAGCTCCCGGGGACCTGTGTGTGTTCCTGGTGACTGTACAACGACACAGACTCTGTGTTTCCTCTCCCTCCAGGGGAATGTTGGCACATGTGCATGCTGGGGGGGTGATAAGGTGTCCAAGGGGACGAGTGCTGCCAGGGCCAACCGATGGCAGATGTCCTGTTTTCAGAGCTTGTCAGTCCATCTTCTTCATCCCCCCCCTTGCATTCAACTGTGACTTCCCTTAATATTCCCCCTGAGTGCCAAGATGTCTCTTGAGTGTTGTTCTGCTTTAAAATGAAATTTCTGCACGCACAGCAGGAGCTTGATCAAACTCTACCACAGAGGCAACTGGAGGATCGTAGAAGGGTATGTACAGCAGTCGAGCACGTTCAGAACTAACCCTCCACCTTTTCCTTTTAAACAGTGAAGTCTAAGTCATGTAAGAAACTTTTATGTGTTAACTGCTCTTGGAAAAGCTGAACTGGTGAGCCATGTTTATGAGAGGGGTGCTGTAACACAGCCCCGTGTGTCACATGGAAGGGGCAAGTGCTTGGCAGCTCCAGTTAAACCTCAGATCCTGGTCTAGTCCATATGCACTGTCAAAACTCTCCCCTTTGGTGGTGATCACTCAGTTATGGAGTGACATTAATCAGTGCTTGTGTGGTTGGCCGCTTTGGCCACACCAGCCCTTCATAACCCATGCTGCAAAATCAGTGTCATTAATGCCTTTCTGCATTTCTTCTGCTCTTGTAGCTGGGAACAGAACAGCAACAACAACTTATAACTGCTTCACTTTAAAATATTATTCAAGATTCTCCGTTTTAAAGATGGTAACAGGTTTCTGATATCTCTTAGAGTTGTGTGTTGCATCTGCATTACTGATACATGCACAGTAATGTTTGTGTATGACTTAGTTTACCTGATGGTGAACACGGATGAAACTGGATGTTGTTGAGTTTTTTTCTAGGTACCATATTTGATTTTTCTGATTATTGCCAAACATCTGATATTTGTTTGCACATTGCCCGCATCAAAGTGGTGCACAGCACTAACAGGATGGTTAAAGAGCTGTTCTGGAGCCAAGCACTGCAGCTGAATTAATTGGAACGTTTCTTAAATACCACTGATTTTTTTTTTCCTCCCCTCCACTTTGATCACATGGTGATATTTCATTAGCTAACACGGTGGGTTTGTAGGAAGCAAAGCTTTTCTTCCCAGATGGAATTTGAGATGCTGGTGGCTGTGCATTGCCAGCCCTCCAAACCTATGGATGAGCATGTTCTTAGAGTAGAAACAACATGCCTCCGGGAGGAGGTGGAGTTCGGTGAGCAGCCGTTCTTGAGGATGGATGTGTGTTATCTGTGTAGTAAGCAGTAAAAATGACTGGTTTAAATGCCAGTTGATATGATGACTGACAATTAGTTCAACAGCAGAGGGAAAAGGTAATGTGAGAACTCCCTTGTAACTTCCTTTTGTCGTAGGGCTCATATGGGTATCAAGTTTCCTTTCTAATCGGGACATGTGTAGAGGGAAGGTGTAGTTCAGGGATTTTTTTTGTCTGGCTTGGCCTTGTTCTGTCATGTTGCCTTCCTTACCTGCCAGACTGGGAGCAGGGGGATGGATAAAGCTCTACATCGTGTACCCAACACTCGAATGTCGCTGTCAGTCACAGGAGCTCCTCGGGGTAGGAATTTGCTGCAGCTCCTGAGCTGTCTCTTGCCTCTCCTACATGTTCTCTCTTTGGCCCGAGCGGTGATGGGAAGCGTATGCCCCTTGGAAGAGTGCTCATCTCCTTCTACTGTTGCTTCCACGGGAATTTTCCTTTTTTTTCTAGTTTTTTGGGACTTTTGGAAGCAGCTGATTGGAATGCTCTCCTCGTGTTTGTTTTACAACCTGTCTCCCTGGCACTTGCTCCCTCCCTATCTAATCCCATAAAATGCAGCTCCTGTGCTGCAGCTTTCACACTAATAATCCACAGGAACAGTTTTTAAGCTGCTGAATTGTGGTGACAAGGAGCAGGTGGTGGAAGCCCCACTTTGAGCCCCAGCCCTGCAGGGAGAGGGGCAGTGATCCCTCACCGGCTCCAGGGATGTGTTGGGCTTCTCCCTTTGGAAGCAATACCTGAAATTTGGTAAAGAACCTAATTTCCAGTCAGGTTTTTGTCTTTTTTTTATTTTGGGATTTAAGGATTTCTGGAAGTTACCTTTGTGAGTGCCAGCTTTGCATCAGAGCAGCGTGACTGCAGCAGTGCTGGAGTTCTGTACGAGCCCATTAATGCACATTTATGTTGCTCCATTTACTTATTTGTGTTTCAAAGGCCTCTTGTGAAAGTTTAAAAAGTAAGACTTCATTTTTATGTCAGCTAATATATTAAATGACATCTTGACTCTGTAGTCAGACAACTAATTTCATTTGAAATACGGCTGAAAATCAGCGACGAGCGTGTGTTTTGTGAGTGGAGATAAAGATAAGATACTTCAGTTCATCCTGACGTATTTTTAATATGAAATTATTCTTGGCTAGATTTTTTTGTTTTGATTATTATTTATATATTGAATCCCCAGAAAAGCCTCTCTCTCCCCTCTCAAGCACTGCCCAGGGTGGTGCTGCTGTGACCACGCTAGCTCCCGGTTACAATAATCCCCCGTTTTCCTTTGTGCACAAAGACCCCATGAAAACCCGTTAATCCCGGCGCGGTGTTTGTGTGCTGCTCATTGCTTTGTCCAGCTCTCGGAATTCCTGGGGTTCCTGTAAGGACTGGAGCGGGAGCAGTGCAGGGCCCGTGGGTTGTTTGCCCTGGGTGGGAGGTGGTTTGCCGCGGGCTGACGCAGCGGCTCGTGCCGGGGGGGACGTTCCGGGCGCTCCCGGGATTTGGGGTTATCTGAGGACCGGTGCCCTGTGGAGCGCAGGGCTCATGTGCCGGGATGCTGACTGCTGGCGCGAGCGGCGGCTGGGGCAGCTGCCAGCGGGGAACAAAGGGCTGGGATTCGGCGGGATCGCTCGGGTTTCCGCTCGGCAGCTGCTGGATCCCATCAGCTGCTGATGGAGGGAGAAGGGAGCACATCCCCGTGAAGCTGGTGAAATGGCCAAATGGGATCGGTGTGGGAAGATGGGATTGCTCCTCGCAGCATCATTTCTGGTGTTCCTCTGGCACTAATCCACCTCATAATTTTCTGTCGGTGCTGTACAGATGCAACTTTTTTACATTTAAGTCCGGGACAGTAGAACTTAATTAAAAAAACCCCAAACCTCTTTGGGAACAAAACCTGGCTAGATTTGTGTGGAGAGCTCTACACAAAACCTGCCGGGCTGGGAACCCCTAATCTCCCTTGAGCCCCATGAGACCCCCCGGTGTCCCAGCCTGCCCGAGCACAGCGGGAGTTCCTCGGTGGATTTTCCCAAACCTCCAGGGCTTTGGCTCCCCCTCCCTCGCCCCAAGAAGGCAAACGTTAGCGGCGGGTCCCCCCGCTGACGAACACCCGCGGTTGGTCCCTTCATCCCCGCAGCTCACGCCGTGATTTTATTCTCTCTGATCAAGGGTGAGGCGCTCCGGCAAGTGCTGGTCAACCGTTACTATGGCAACGTGCGGCCTGCGGGACGGCGGGAGAGCCTGACCACCTTCGGCAACGGGCCCCTGTCGGCCGGCGGCGCCGGCAAGGCCGGCCCGGGAGGTACGACCCGCTCTGCCCCGTGTCTGTGGCTGTCTCTGCCCGACACACCGGCACCTTACATGTGGAACATCCTCCTCTGTGAACTCCCCAAAACCGAGGAGGCTGTCCGCATGGATGACTGCCTTTGAGACAGCAAAACGAAGCAGACAGAGCTTTTTGTGCTTTCCAGAGGCTGCCTTGGGTTGGCTTTAAGTTTTGTGGTGTTGCTTTCAATAAACGCACTTAGAAATCCTGGTCAATTTAATTAATGTATGAGAAATATGCTTATAAGGATGTCAGATTATTAACCATATCTGGAACAAAACCATTTCATGGTATTGCAGAGAGACTGGGGGTTAGGATGAGGGAAAATTCCATTGGAAGTCAGTTATAAAGTGCAGTTTATTTAATTTGAGACCACTGCCAAAAAAAATCAATAGTCATAGGACCCTAGCCCGGTCTGGGTTGGAAGGGGCCTTAAAGCCCATCTCGTTCCAACCCCCTGCCATGGCAGGGACACCTTCTACTAGCCCAGGTTGCTCCAAGCCAGGTCCAGCCTGGCCTTGAAGAGAAGTGCCACCACCGTGGGGTCAATCTCAGCCTGTTTCTCATGATCACCTTTGCAGGAGGAAGCTCCGGATCGAGTTCAATGAGCCGAGGGGAGATGAGCTTGGCAGATGTCCAGTGTCATCTGGATAAAGAAGGTGCATCCAATCTGGTCATAGATCTCATCATGAACGCCACCAGCGACAGAGTCTTCCACGAGAGCATCCTGTTAGCCATTGCCCTGCTGGAAGGTGGGAACACCACGATACAGGTAGGGGAATGGAAAACTCCTCGTGGCCGAACTGTGTCGGGAAGGGAAATGTTTTTATGGAATCCAGGAAACTCGAGGAGTTTAAGGAGATGGGAAGGGAAATGACTAAATGATCTTTGACCTGTAATTTTGGGAAACATTAGTGTCTACCATGCAAAAGTGAACTTATTAAATGCTTTCATAGGCATTGGGTAACTGAGGTATTTCCTAGGGCAATATAGAGGAATGTCTAATAAAACAGCTTTGTAGGTAAGTTATTGACTGCTCTTACAAATAAGTTTAAGCCAGTGCAATGTGCTCAGACTTTTACAGCGAGCTGTTAGGTTTCAGACTGGAATTTGAAGTAAGTGTATGGTAAAGTCCAGACCACTGCTGTTCTCCTGCAGTCTTGCTGGTCTTCATTTCTGTGTTTTCAATAAGGATTTGATTTTCCTAAATGAAAATTGTGCCTAGTGTGGATTGTAATGAACACTCACCAGTGAGCTTGTACATTACTCTTACAAACAGAAGGTAAAACCTTATTGCAGAAAAACATGCTTATAAAGATGATTGTAGATGTGATATCTTACTGTTTTGGCTCTGCATGTGCTGTGTTTGCAGACTGTCTGTGGGGCTGAATCCTGACTGGTTATAATTAATCATTGAGGTTAAAACACACACTAGATCCCTACAGCAGCACCTCTTGTGACCATGCAAACTTCCCTTGAGAGAACAGGGAATGTCTTTGGGCTCCTTTGCTTGTCTCTGTAATCAGTACCCCTTTTTCCCCCCTGTGTCTATGCTCTGAAGTGAAGCTTCTTTGTAAAAGACAAAGTGGGAATTGAATGTTGGAAATCCTATGTCACCTTAAACTGCAGGGACAGGATTAACATTCCTTGGGGACAGTCACTCCTTTAAGTTTCCTGCTCTTCTCTAATGTAAAGGAAGCTGAGCTTTCATATTCCCAGCTCTCAGGGAGCCTCAGGTAACCTCACATTGTCATGCTGGATGGAAAAACAAACTGCAGCAGCCTGATGTGGCGAGATCCTTTGCTTGTGCTGGACCCCAGGAAGGATGGACTGAGCAAAGTCACCTCCCACTGTGCACAAACCTGTGCTGGGAGCAAATTTTTAGCTCACCTGGTCAGGACAAACAGGGAAACCCGCAGTCCACCTCCAAAGACACCTTTCCCAGCAGAAAGGGAGATGATTTGGTTTGCATTTGCTGTCCGTAGCTGGGAGGCTGCACAGTAACCCTGTGGTCAGGAAGGAGCCGTTGGCATGGGATGCTCGGAGCAGTGTGTGACGCCTCCGCACCACACGCTCCTGCCAGGCTCTGCTGCTCTCCAGCCTTTATACATGCATGGTGCTTCCACAAACCAGAGCAACTGTTTTCCATGCTTTCCCACTCAGGAATAAGTGCTTGTCAGGTGTCTGTAGGACGTGCTCTGGGCAGCCAGCACTTACTCGGTGCGTGTACGTGCTCCGGCGTGGCAGGATGGGCTGGGAGGGGGCTCTGGTGTAGTGTGGGCTGCTTTTAAGTACAAAATGTTTTAGGAACCAAATGACTCGTGGTGCCTACAGCTAGTGCTGGGAGCTCTGAGGGCTCGGACACACCCAGGAGCTCTTACTCATGCATGCAAAGCACACAGGAGATGTTATTGAAAATATCCCGTGGAGCGGTTGGGATGCAGATATTCCGTGCTGGAACACTCCATGGACTTGACAGCAAAAGGCAAAAAAGAAGGTTTATCAGTGCTCAGACACGTTCCCTGGCTGCCCTCTGCGTTGGTGAAACTCCTGGTGGTGGGGAGAGTGTTTTCTGGTGCCTCGCAGTGGCTTCAGCACAGTCAGGGCTTGTGGGGATGATGGCAGTGGCAGTTGGGAACAGCTTGTACTCAGCACTCTGATCTCTCAGGATTTTAGTCATGGGAGCCAAGTGAGCAGAACTTCAATGGAAAAAACACCAACCACAAAGCTTAACTTCTGGGAGAACAGCTGGGAATCAAAGCAAAGGTGGAGGCTTGCTCTTTAGTAAAATCATCAGTTTGGGTCTGTATCTGCCGAGTAATTGCTGAGGGATGTGATGGCCAAGCCAAACTGGTATCCTGAGACGGTGAACTCAGGTAATCCAGCTTTGCTGTCTCCACGTGGGAAGAGTGGCTGATGTGCTCCAAATGCAGAGGGCTCTGGTGCAGCCCAGCTCTCAGGAGAGCACTCTGGGTACTTGCTGGTCTGCAAAGCTGATGGGTTTTAAACAGCAGCCTTTGGCTACAGCACAGTAGAGATCTACTGAGGGCAGCAAAGGGATGGTCTTCCACTTGGTAGGATTTATTTTTACAAAATACACTGCAACATTTGCCTGCTTATGGAGACTAGATACACTTACAAAGATGAACCAAATACTTTGTCTTTTATCCTGATCTTTCTCTACTCTGTGTTCTTTTGTGAAGTTCTGCAAGTAGGTAGGTCGGGTTTAGCAATCTCTGCAACCTGCAGAGTGGATTTGCTGAAGTTCTTTGGCAGTTTCCAGTAAATGCAAGTGGAAGAGTCATCTTCAGTCTTTGGACTAATAACTGTGTTCGTTTTGCATCACATCCATTTGTCATTGTGAAAGTTGACCTAGCCAAACCAGCTAGCTTTGTCTTTGAGGTCTAACACAGTTTATCTTCATTTCACAATTTTTTTTTTTCCTATTATTAGCAGCTTTTGATTTATAGTATTCTGAACAAGTTCATTCTGTGCTCTGTTTGAATAATTTTTAATGAACTTCAATTACTTCTATCTACAGGCCTTTGAAAATAGGAAGCTGGTGGGTTAGGGACAGGTTATGTAAAAAAAGGCTTTTTGGCAGTAAAGCCAGAAATGTGTCACCCCTGCATGGCATTTTCTTAACTCCAGGTTTTCACACGGGAAATTAATTCGGCCTGAAGTGAAGCAGAAGGTTTGTACCAACACACAGGAACTTGCACATGATGATTGTAATAAAGTTAATAATGGGAGTTCCCGGGTAACTCCCATGAGCTTCAGTGGGAGAACAGATCCCCATGATGCTGGGAAGGGATAACTGGAATAGGTGTTGCTGTTTCATTAGGTGCAGGCAGGGCCAATATTAAGGGTAGGCAAAGTAGGTGGTTGCCAGCTCTTGCAGAAAAGCAAATCTAGAGATGTTCCTTATTCTAATTGGCAGGAGGGATTTTTATTGTATTGTTAAGAAGATTAATGTGGGGGAGAAGCAGGACAAGAAAAAAGTACTCCCGGTTTCCCTTAGGAAGGAGGCTGAGCTGGTATGTGGCACAGTGAATCCCACGCCACTGTGTTCTGCTGGAGGGGTGAATGTGGCAAGTGAGCTCTTCTGGGAAGGTCTTTGCCCACTTCTGGCTCTCTGGATGGAAACTTTCTGGGTTTTAGTTTTTGGAATTCACTTAAAAACCCTGTCAGGTTCCTTGGTAGCAGGGCTGGTGGTGGCATTGTCATGGCTGTGTCCAGTGAGCTTGTGTCTCAGCAGGAGCCCTGGATCTCGGTGGGAAGCCTGCCCTCATTTGCACGGACACACAGGCAGAGGTGGAACCTCGGGGTCACCACCAGCCAACAAATTAACCTGACAAACAGTGCAGCTCACTGAACTGCAAATTACATCAACCCCTTCATTAATTTATATAACCCTCAGCATGCACCTCGGGAGCGCTGCAGTCAGCGGTTCTGCACGGAGCAGCCCTGGGAGGATGCCCCACGCTCTCCTCCGAGGGGTGAGCATGCCCCAAATCCAGGGAGGCACCTGTCCCTGTGGTGCTGGTTTGGGTTCCCTGTGCCACAGCTGGCACTGCAGGTGCCACTGCTTGTGGAACATAGAACTGCATCCCCTTGGGAAGGGATAAAACTCAGTCCACTCCCTGCACACGAGGCAGCACAGGGAGCTCTGCTCTGCTAAAGCAACCTTGGCAAATAACTGACAGCAGAGGAAATTGCTGAGGACTTGTCCTGTAACGCTCGTCTCTCGTCTGCTAAATAAAAATTCCATGTGCCGTTACTCTGCCTCACCTCCGCGGAGTTTCGGGTTTCCTTGGTCGGTGCAAGTTAATGGCAAGTGGAGTCCCTTACGTAACACCTCTCCATGGAGACCCTGCTCCTTTAATTAGGGATCTTCTCCAAAGTCAGCTTGCGTGACAAATTACCCACACGCACACGTTGGTATTTTCGGCAGGGGAAGGTAAAACGAGGTTGATGACATGAGTTTTGTTGCGGGCGTTTTTTTAAGCGCTGCCCCAAAGTGGCGTGAGGCACGTCTGCCACTCTGGGGGGCAGTGGTGCCTTCATGCCCCTTACCCGTAGTTCTTCCCAAGGTGGGCTGCAGACACAGGGGGTGAGGTGATGGGAGTCAGCACCCAAGGGAAAAGGTGATTATTGTTCAGGGAAGAGGTGGGTTTTGCTGCTGAAGCGAGTCGCAGCTTCTGCACAGAGCAGAGAGAGGGGATGTTCTGCACACCCCTCTGTCCCCCCAGTGCATCTGTGTAGCGTGGAGTCGTGGCCTGGAGCTCATCAGTGTGTGAGGCTCCTTTGAGATGTGACTGTGCAAAAAGCCTTGTGACTTCGGGTTGCTTAAACTTCCAGAGCTCTTTGGTTCAGCCTGCACCGAGGAGCTGAGTGTTTTGTGTGCCTGACAGGGCTGGGGGCTGTGGCCGTGCTGCCCATCAAACGGGTACCAGTTTGTGTCCTTGAGCTCACTGTGGTGTTGGCTGTGAAATACCGGCACAAAAATGTCCTATTTGGTTGCCCAAACACTCTGTTTCTTTTTCTCTATGGCTGCAATTGCCTTGCAAAATGGGGGTAAAGCTTGTGCAAAACATCACAGAAGTATTAGGGAGGTGAAATGTGTGTTTAGTGACACGATGGTGCCTTAGCCTTTGTGGCTTGGACCGTTTAAATCAAATTTATTACTTGGAAGATTTGCAGCAGTGACAGATACTGGCGAGCACAGACAATTGTGTGTGATGGTAAAGGCTTTGGAGGCAAGAATATCTTTTGGTCACTAAACCTCTGTAAATAGCACTTGAGAACTTCTGGTCACTGATAAAACAAGTCTTTTAAATTTTCTGTTAATTATAGCAAGCAGAATTCTTTGATACAGTTGATGTTCTGTCTTCTGTTTTAATTGTACCTGTTTAGGAGACTACTGCCCAACCAGGAAGCTCTTAGCATGTGTTCAGCAATCACCTGTGTCTTTCACCAGTTAAATGAGTTTTCCTCAAGTACATCATAATTATTTTGACACTCTGAGTATATTACTTCAGAACATGACATAAAAAGCCAAAGATGGTAAAGACCTGCATCATGAAGATCAGCTGTGTCCTTTGCTGAAAGAGCCCTCTCCTGAATGAAACCTCCTGCAAATCCTGACCTCCTTGACACTGCTGTTGCCTTCCAAACCAGGCACAGGACCTGCACTAGCCATGAAGTCCGTGCTGAGGAAAGCTCTGTCCTGCTGCTCCACAGGAGAAGGCTCAGGACACCAGGCCCGTGGGAGCTCCGTGTCCTTCACGTGTATTTTAATACAGTTAGCACGGGGAAGTCTCAGTCTCCCACAGGTGTTAGATAACCACCAGGTTCAAAACAAACAAGCCTCACTAATAATGCAGTGTGAGGAGTCCTTCCTGCAGAGGTGACTTCATTTTCATTCAGGTCAGTGAGGTACAAAGGTGAGATGGAGTACAGGGTGGAAGAGGTGAGATGATAACCATACCACCTCGTCTTTCCACTTGAGCTACAGCTGATGCTGCCTTCTGAAGTATATTTGAGCCATCAGGATTCCTGTAGCAGATCTTCCAATCTTTTTGCCCAAAGGAAGGTTTTATGCTTGGATTTTGAGGTGCCCATCTGTGTGACTGAGCAGTGTAGGGAAGAAAAAGGAGAGGTGCTACCTCAGGGTTCAGCTGTGTCTTGCTCTCCAGTCTTGTGTTGTTCATGGTTGTTGGTACCACCTCCTGTGTGTCAGTCCTCTCAGCATTCCACCATGATCCTGGTCCTGCGAGGGGCAGGGACACAAATCACTAATTCTCCCTATTCCTCTCTATGGTATCCAGGTCCAACCTAAACTTTTAAGATGATCCCTAGCAGGATTAAAGTCCTCCCTGAGCAGGCAGAGGCAAAGCTATTCAGCAAAACAAGGTCATGCTGCCTTTTTTTTTGGGTAAGCACAGGAATCAACAAAGCGCTGTTATATAACTTCTATTTATATCCCACTTGCTCACTAGCTGCAGGCACACAAGAGTAGCTGAGAAGGGAATTTAATGAGCTCTCAGGGCTTGCTCACCTTCCAGAGCGGGTTGGAGCCAGCTTGTTTTTGAAGTGCGTCAGCAAATGAAACTGGTGGTGGGTGGGTGGTTTGGGTAGGTGGACTGACTTGTTGCTATGGTTTTCTTTAATTCCTCTGTCTCTCAACAAGATCTTACACTTTTTTTTTTTTCTTTTGGGGAGTCTGCAGACTTCCTTGTTTCTCACACCTCCACAGCGCTCTCCGGGCGGTGGGGAAGTGGGATCGGCGCTCCTGCCCCGCGGGTGTGCCGGGTGACCCGGCGGAGCTGTTCCCACTGGGGGCAGAGCAACCCAAATCGGGCTCCCTGCTGACAGCAGGGCAGGCCCCGAGGCTCCCACGCTCCGAGGCCATCTGTGAGCGCAAACCCCAAGCCCACAGTCACGCTGGTACCTGTGGTTCCCCAGCGTGCCTGCGCATCCCGGGGATCATCCCGTGTCCCCTCGTGCTCCTGGGGGTTGTGCTGGCTCTGCGAGGCTTGTTCTTGCTTTCCTCTCTGAAATGACTTCAAATTGCACGAAGAGTTTGGGTGTTGCAGTAGGAGAACATATAGGATATAAAGGCTCTTCCTGCTGTAGTTCTGCTGCTGCTGCATTTAAAGCTGGTGGGGACAGGTGAGCATTTCCACAGGTCAGGTTTTGTACGCTCGTACCCACCAAAAACACACCCCATAAGGTGGACCAGAACCTCCAGAGCCACGCAGGATGGTGTGTGGATGCCCATGGCAGAGAGAGTTTTGTCTTATTTGTGGAAAACAGAGCTGGGAAGTCCTCCTTCTGCTTTTGGGACAAAGTTTATTTTACAGTTTGCAAAAAAAACCCAGGCAATTGAGGTGTTCTGGCAGATTTTCCTTATGGGTTTATTTCAAACTGTGAAGTATGTTCAGCGTGAAATATTTCAGCTGCAATTTCCTTAAGCTATGCAAGACTAATGATATCCATCACTCATACCCAAAGTGATGGATCTTCAGCGAGCCAGGACGTATGAGAGATTTCAAGAGAGAGGGATTAGTGATATTTTAAACAAATAAATGAGGAGGGAGAGACAGCAAAGTTAGGTTGGAATTTTCTGCAGTGGAAGCCCTTGCAATATGTTTAAGCAGAATGTAGAGGGTTGGCATTTGTGCTTAATTCAGTGCTTGTGTTAGTGCAGTTCCCCTTAAAATGTGGCTTTTTTGAAGTAGTCCAGCTCTAAGAACTAGTCTGGGGGTGGCAAACTCTTCCTGCAGAGATGAAGTAGCACACAAGTTTTGCATTAGTTGGTGCTGGCAGCCTGGCTGGATAACCCAAGCGAGCTGAGGTCCCTGTAAGAATTTCTCTCTAATGTTGGAATAAAATGTCCTGAGTTGAAGCCAGATCACTGATCCTTCTCCTCTCTCTGGAGGGACTTTCCTCTCTGAAATCTCCCTAGCTCACCAAGCTCACAGGGTATTTTCTGCTGGCTGGCATTAGGGAGGTGGGGAAGGAGATGACAACAGTAATTGGCGAGCTGTTCGATGGGGCTTGTCTTTTCCTTATTCCCTGGTAATCAAATATTTGTTTTCCTGGGGAATTCTTGGGGATCTGTTGGATGGTCTGGCAGGGCTTAGTGCTGTGGTGTGGTGAAACAGCTTGGAGAGGGTGTGTCCCAAAAGCGTTCTCCGAGTGGGATCAGCAGCCAAGGGCTCGCCTCGAGTCAGGCCACCCCTTCTTGGGAGGAAACACAGCTGAGCAGATGCTGCTGCTTAAACCCAGTGCTTGCTGATAGGTTTGGGTTCTGTTCCTCACATGATCCTTCCGACAGGCCAGCTGGGAATTAGTCTGGGGCGGAAAGTCAAGCTGTTCCACACAAAGTAATCCAACAGTTATTCCTTCTCTTGGCTGGCCAAACAGTAGTGACGTTGGGGCAGACCCAGGTAACAGCACAGGGAAAGGTGTTCCCAGTACAGGTGCCACAGCACACAGGCCAAACTGGGCCAGGCTTTCAGAGGCAAGAGCTAGCAATAAGCTGCCTTCAGCTGGTTCCTGGGTTTTTTTCCCATTGAACAATCCTACACTGGGCAAAAATTCATCATTAAATGTATTGTGGATTAGTACATTTATAGTGGATTAGTCACCTGAGTCTGTGCACCTTACACAAAGGTACCTGGCTGCTGGGGTTTATGGCTTTGTTCTCCTAAGGACAGATGTCAGTTCTGCTGGTTAAAATCCATTTTTTTACTGATTGCTGCTACGGGAGTCACACTAAGGAGCATTTCTCCCTGCCCTTAGTTATCCTGCCTCTGTAATCCCGCTCCCCTGAACTGCTGGGGAGTGAGCTGAGCTTCTCTTTCACTCATCACTGGAAATTATGTATATTACATATGTCAAAGGTCTTGGAATGAAATGCTAATGCTAGGAAATGCGCCAGTTCTTTGCTGATTTATTTCTTTTTAAATGTGCTTCTGCAATCCAGCTTGCTAATGATCTGCAATATTTAAGAACATGCCAAAAAATAACCACCACAGAAAATGATATTAAAGCTGAAATGAAAAGCCAGCAAGCAAAAATAGTGTTTTCAGTTTAGCAAGAAACGTTAGGTAAACATTTCACAGAGTATGTAAATAGTCAGAAGGGGATTGGAGACCAAGTTCCTGGGAATAACTACAGAAGAGACACAAAAAAAATATCAGTGACTGGAAGTTAGTGACATAACAAGGAGCTTAATCACTTGCTTCTAACATTTATTTACCACTGGAGTAGCCTGTAGTCAGCCATAGTCCATCATCTTTGCCTTCCAAAGAAAGACTGGATGCTTTTCTCAAAAAAACACCTGACCTGAACACGGCTTTGGCTGAGTTGAGGAGGGAGAGTGAGGAGCCGCTGCAGCTCCAGGGTGGGCCAGGCTGTAGCTGGTCAGTGTGCTGCAACTGAAACTTGGCCTTTGGTTTATTTTAGATCACTTTGGATGTTAGGAGGAGGAATGGTGTGGCTGGCTCTGCAGACATGATGCTGTGCTGGTTCCTCTCCTTCCATCCCCTTGAAACAATGAATGAGTTTGTGCAGGTGGTGGTTGCCCCATCTTTGAAGATGATGGAGAGCTCTGTGGTGATGTCCTTGCCCGTGGTGAGCGTAGCTGTCCTGTGAGACCCTTGTGCATGTCACGTGCAGGTGGTTTTCAATTTAATTTGGTGGCTGTGTAATTAATGGCCATCACATTATCTGGGATATTGTCACCTCGGAGCAGTCGTGGTTCGTTCTCTCGGCTGGTCGACGTGCTCTGGAGCTCTGTTGTGTTTTGGTGAGGTGTGTGGACTTGTCAAGCTGTTTGCTGAACCTGGAGTCCCTGGGGAAAACCTCATGGGCTGCTGTGTCAGGGCTCTTGTTCACTGGAAGTGACTGGTCACAGTCATTAACAAAACAAGGGTGAAGTAACGTGGTTTCATATTACGTGATTTTAGTACTCCAGGAATCCCTGACTGGGTTGGGTTGGAAGCGACCTATTTCCACCCACCTGCCATGGGCAGGGACACCTTCCACCAGCCCAGGTTGATCCAAGCCCCGTCCAACCTGGCCTTGAACACTTCCAGGGAAGGGACAGCCACAGCTTCTCTGGGCACCCTGTGCCAGGGCCTCCCCACCCTCCCAGGGAACAATTCCTTCCCAGTACCCATCAATCCCTGCCCTCTGGCAGTGGGACGCCCTTGTCACAAATCCATTTCCAGCTCTTACTGCTGATGTCTGAGGTGTGAGATGGAGCTTTTACCTCCACTTACCTTTCAGGCTCCTTTGGTACCTCGTACTGGGCCAGCCAGACACAGCCCCTTGTGGGTGTTGTGGGTCACAGTTCCCTGCCCTGCAGGAGGCTTTTGGGAGATGCCAAGCCCCAGCCTGGTGGTGACTGACTGCTCAGGGCTGGCAGATGTCAGGGGTATGTTGGAAGCTCTGTTCTTCCAACAGCCGTACGAGTGTGGAGGTTGGCTGTTCCTCCACACTTGCTCTTTCAGCAGCCTTGCTGTGGTTACAGGGTGTCTGTGTGCAAGCAGGACCCCAGCAGACGGTGCTCTAAAATGGCCACTCCATTTCCATTTTAAAAAGGGAGACTTTTCCACTTTTTGCTTTGAGGCTATATCTGTAAATAAAATTTTAGGATTTCTGTCATAATTATCACCACCCATTACCTGCTCAAGCGCAACTTGCAAGATCACACCTCTTAAAATACAGTATCTTTGATAGCTGGCATGTGGTTGATTCATATGTGTGAAGGTGTTAGGCATCCTGACCTAAACTGAAACAATCATTGTGTGACACCCCTTGAGTGTAAGTACAGCACTAAAAGCTTTACTGGAAATGCTCCTTTCATTTGGGTGTTTTTCTCTGAAGAGCAGTGGAAAGTCAGTTAAGAAGCTTGAAAGGACGACAGAAATCAAGTCTGTCAGCAATAATTACTCTCATACAAGGTATTTCCTTAGTGTGGTTCATTAAAAAAAGCTTTTCCTTCACCACAGGTTCATCATCATCTGGGGATGTGCAGCCAGGTGACAGCGGGTGACCCCCAGCACTGCCTAACGAGCAAATAATGGGATGTTTTAGAAAGTGGTTGCCCTTTCTAGAGCCCATGGTCTGTGCTGGTCTATCTGTAAAGTATTATTATTATGTTTAATACTGGTAGAGTAAAAGTTCTAAGATTCACTTTAGATGCAAAGTCTTCTTCTGTCTGTCCTTATACCCACCAATAACAGACTTAGTTTAGGCTTGGCTGCCTAAACAGCCCAGTTACTTGGGGGTTTGGTTACTGGTCAGCAGCTCAGGGAAACCAGTTAATGCATCTCTTGGTTGTGATTGTA
>JAWWES010000024.1:1340344-1351937 GCA_035583135.1 Lophotriccus pileatus | reverse complement strand
CCACCTTGGAAAAAGGTCTGGGGAGGAGAGAGGGCCTTGAGTGATGACTGGCAGTGAAATGGAGCAGGTAGAGGGAACCTCCCAGGCTCAGGAGAGCTTTGTGACCCACACTGAAGGGCCTGCTGCGTGTTGTGTTTCAGCCTCTAATGGATGCACTCTGTTATTGGATGCACTCAGTTTATTGCTGCTTGGCTTCTGTACAATGTGAAGCCAAAAAGCTGCTCAAGAGAGCAGCACGTTGAAAATAAGCCCTGGAAGAGGCTTAAACTGCTTGTACAGTGAACCCAGGGCAACCCCCCACGCAGTGCAGTTAGGGATGGATGAACTTAATAAACACTATCACCCAAACAGCAGTTTGGATGCTTTTTTTCTCCCCTTCCCTCATGGCTTTGTCACTCTGCTCACAGAATTTCCTACGCTGCCAGAACAACAAGACAAACTACAACCTGGTGTGTGAGACTCTGCAGTTCCTGGACTGTATCTGTGGGAGCACAACTGGGGGGCTTGGACTGCTGGGGCTGTACATCAATGAGAAGAACGTGGCCCTGATCAACCAGACCCTGGAGAGTCTGACTGAGTACTGCCAGGGGCCCTGCCACGAGAACCAGGTAACACACACACAGCTGGGAAAAGCATCCCCCTTCCTTGCCCCCTGAACCCCAGCTCTGCTGGCCTTGGCTCTCTCTGCCACACTGGTGTTGTCTTAAAATGCTGCCCACTTGACTTGCCCTACAGGTTGGGGGATTTTTTTCCTTTATAAACCCATCATAATCAACTTCCCTTTCTCAGGGCCTCCTCTGAGGAGTCAAACCTCTCAGAGCAATAGAGATTTGCTTTGCTAGGATTTAAGCTGTTCTATTAGATTTGACAGACAAGGGAAGCGGGGAATTTTTGCACTTGATGGAATCTCACAGAATAGTTTGGTTTGAAGGGACCTTGAAGACCATCCCAAGCCCTGCCATGGGCAGCCACACCTTCCACTATCCCAGGTTGTTCCAAGCCCCCCAATATACTGGGCAACCTGTGCCAGTTTCTGCTTATTTTCTCCATTTCCATGCCACTTGAACCACAGTATTGTCCATAAAGACTGGGATATGACTTTTCAAAAAGCCTTTGAGTATATCAGTCCTTAGAAATGCCTTTGCTTTGAGTACTCCAGAGGGATCTAGAGCAAAGCTAGACACAGAGTGGAGGTGACAGTGGTCAGATGAGATCACATTTCTATGAGAGAACACATGGGGCTGTGCATGCCAGGTCATGACAGTGTCCTTTAGATCAACCAGGTGGACTAAAACCCTTTAGATGAAGGTGTGGAGCTCCATGACAGAGCAGGGCTCTGGATTTCGAGGCCAGCAAGCTGCTGTTGCTTGAACATTTTAGTTCCAGACCATTCCAGAAGAGGGTTCAAGGGTAAGCAGAAGGTTATGGAAATTCCCAGGGCTGAAGTAGGTGTTGATTGGCACACCTCAAATAAAGAAAGCTCTCCCTAATCTCAGTAAAACAGATTCTTCCGCGGCTGCGTGTCCAGCCTGGCACTCTGGCGTGGAAATGCCTCCTTTATCAGCTGTGGGGCTTCCTGAGGTCGAGGGGTTCCAGCAGGACCATGGCTGAGGAGAGGAAAAGCTTGAAACAAAATACCTTAATCTTTTGTTTTCCACTGCCTGGAGCTTTCTGTCCAGTTTATCCGTCTGGAGGCGATGACAGAGGGGACTGCAGTTCTGGCAGGGTCACCAGCCCGGGCTGTGTTTGTGGTGTAGACAATTCATGAAGTCTGATGAATTTTCTTTGGCCAGAACTGCATTGCTACTCACGAGTCCAACGGCATTGACATCATCACAGCCTTAATTCTCAATGACATCAACCCTCTGGGAAAGAAGAGGATGGACCTCGTGTTGGAGCTGAAGGCAAGTGAACGTTTTGTGCAACTCACGTTCACAGTAAGATGAAACGCAGTTTTATTGTTGGAATTACGTGGGTGTTTATTATATCCCAATATTCCTAAGTGCCAAAAAATTATATACTTCAAAGAGCTGGAGGCAGTGCCCAAAGATTGTTTGTCACAGGTATTTCATCTTTGAAATGATGACATGGAGCCACCAGTTCTCACAGGGGGATGCAGCAGTGAAGAGAGGCTGAGGAATCCTAAAATAATTTCCTGTTAAAAATTTAAAGCTGATGAAAACTTCTCTGTTGTCACTGAGCTTTTACATACACAATGGAAGTGAAATTTCTCGTGTTACAACTAGTTTCCTAATACTTTATTGTTGTTGTTTAATCAGTTGATGTTAAATCATCAACAGTTCTTTAGGGCTGCTCATATTAATGCTGAAATTATTAGCCCTGGTGCTGGTTTCAAAATACAGGAGCAGGTTCCCTTCTAGCAACAGCAGTCCCAGAGCACTCTTGCTTCAGCCTCTGTGTTTGAGAAATATTTCCCTTCTGACTTACTGCCCTGCCTTACGCTGCAACGTCTCCTTGTTTTCCGTTGCCGACTCACACCATTATTATGGGTAATGTGGGTTTTTTATTATTGTAAATAAAAAATGCTTTTAGACTCAATTAGCATTATACTTCAAAATTAAATCCTTTTATTGGGTTTTATTGTCGGGCATGATGGATTTTAATCTTAATTGTTCGTATTAAAGTAGTCTGGTGCCTTGTGGTAGTTTCCCATTTCCTCCCCGTGTTTCTTGGCGTGAGGAGGCTGCAGAGTGAGCTCCCTTAAAAGCAGCACAGCACGTCTGTGCCTTTAGCCCTGCCTGTCCCTTGATTTAATCAGCAGCATCTTCAGCAAAGCTGAGCTGCGCCACTTGGCAGCTCAGAGCCTGTGGTGATGCTGCAGCATCCTTAAAACAAAGTAACACAGGCTTGAAACAGCAGCCGTTTAGAAATCTTAAACCTTGACTTGGGTTCATTTGGTGTCTCCCAAAAAGTAGGATTTGGGAAATAAACTGATAAAGGTCAATAATTAAAGGAGAGGGAGGCTGGCAGGTGAGGCTGTAGGAGCCCTGTGGTGGCTGGCAGGGATTCACATTGGTTTCCTGTGGCTCACAGTTGTACACTCAGGTTCTGAAGCCCCTCTTGGCACTGGCTGTGGTGGCACTCCAGCTGGGTACCCTGGTTTTTTGGCTCCTGGCAGTGATTGTTGTTTCTCCCTCAGAACAATGCCTCGAAGCTGCTCTTGGCCATCATGGAGAGCAGGCACGACAGCGAGAACGCCGAGAGGATCCTCTACAACATGAGGCCCAAGGAGCTGGTGAGTCCCTGGGTCACTGCCAAGCTCCTGACTCCATTCAAGCCAAGTACTCCAGCACTGGGGGCACTGGGATGGCTGTGTCCCCCCCAGAGGCGCTGCAGGAGCTCACTGGCAACTGGAAAGCCTTCCAAGGGGCTGGTTGCATGAGTGCAATATCCAAAGGGAACGGCTCAGCCCAGTTCCCAGGTATCACAGGTGATGAGGCAAGTGCTGTGGAGGAGACATTCAGCATCCTGTCTAAGGCAGGGAAGGAGCATCAGCTGGCACTTTGGAATCGCAGAGTCATCACAGAATGGTTTGGGATGGAAAGGACTTTAAAGCTCACCTTGTTCCACCCCCTGCCGTGGGCAGGGACACCTTCCACTAGAGCAGGTATCCACACGTGGAAGTTATTTGCACAGGGGACAGAGAAATGAAAATCCCTTGTGCCCTAAGCTGTCCAGCAGACCATGGCAGGGTTTGGGGCTGGTTAATGTGTTACCTGGTGCAAACACAACCAGGCCATGCCCAGTGCAGCTGTAGCGCTGCCGATGTGTGTCAGAGCTCGGAGCTGTGACCAGAGGTCAGGACGTGACGGAGCCTGAGGAGAGGGTGGCCCAGAATGGGGGGAACCAAAGCTTAGTTTCTTGTGTCAGTGAGCTGGGCTGAAGCTGAGGTCAGGCCTCCTGGTTATCCTGGATGTTGAGAAACATGTCCATCCTCTGCTGCCCCTGACCCTCTTCCACCCTTTGCCTAAGCCTCCCCTTCACTGGCCTCTGTGTCCTTTTCTAGGTGGAAGTGATCAAGAAGGCTTATCTGCAGGGAGAAGTGGAATTTGAGGATGGAGAGAACGGGGAAGATATTGCAGCATCTCCAAGGAACGTGGGACACAACATTTATATCTTGGCTCACCAGGTAGAGTTTCACCTGCAGCTTTTGTAGCATCATGAGTCACAAACTGGGAATAGTCAGAGTCTGCTTTTCCCTGGAACTGTTTTCATGGCTCATCTCTGGGACAAACTCACTGCACGTTCCCTTGTTATCAGGGCAAATCCCAATCCTTAATCAGAAACAAAAATTCTATAATACAAGAAAATCTAGGGAATTTTCTTTTATAATGGGGAGCAGGCAGGCTCTGGACTGAGTTTCTGAAGACATGTGACTCAATTCTTGGCAGCACTGAGCAGCAATGTATTATTTTTCAGCTGTATCAAAGGTTACTTTATACTCCCAAAGAAATTCTACTCACTGATCAATTAAAGTGTAAGCAGAAATCTCAGTCCTTGCCATTTCCTCTCTCTGCTGGAGCCCAGCAGGGCCGCTGTATTGAGAAAATGTGTGTTTGAAAGGTAAAAAACCAAAGGGGATAAAAACATATCTGAAACTACTTAATATATTGGTGCTACATCTCTCACTGCATTAGAGACTTCTTGTTCCTGTAGCATCTGAGCAGACAGCCCATCACTCTGCTGCAGGATGGATTTGGAGCATCCAGCAGCATTTTTGGAGCACTTCTCTGTGCATCTGCTGTTCGGTTGATGCAGATTTTCCCTTTGTCCCTGCCTGGATCTTTGGGTGATGAGCACCCCTTTGGGTTGGGGTGGGTGGAGAAGGACAGACCGAATGTGAACGTTCAGAAAGATTCCCAAGCCAGGCAAAGGGTAGGAGAGGGTAGGGAAAACAGGAATACAACACTGGTATTAAAAAAAATACATATTTGAATCACTCTGACTTGCTCCCAAAATAGAGCTGCAGGGTGTCTGGTTGGAACAGAACAAGCCTTCTGTCAACTTTGCCCTTTCCTAGCAGCTGACTGTGTACTATTTCTTTTTTTATGCCAAAAAATCAGAAATTTAATATCACAGAGAGACATCTGGTGTCTCCCACTCCCTGTGCATTCCTTTATTTTAGTTGGCTCGTCACAACAAAGAGCTGCAGAACATGCTGAAGCCGGGAGGTCAGATCGAGGGGGATGAGGCTCTGGAGTTCTACGCCAAGCACACGGCGCAGATCGAGGTACGGCAGCGGAGCCTGCCGGGAGGGGCTGAGCCCCCGGGGACAGAACCAGTGCAGTGAACCCTGTGGGCACTCTGTGACCTTCTGCCTGCACTGTGCCTGTGTGTGGACTGCCATCCCTGACACAGAATATCCCTGCATTTAGTTCTTTGCTGGGTGTTCTGGCAGCGGCGGGGGGAGCTGTTCCTGAGCTGTCGTGTGTGGGCTCTGGGATGGAGCTGAGCAGAGCTCTCTTGGCAGCACAAGTGTGGCTTCACTTCTGTTACAATTTGGCCGGTGCTGTTGCTGAATCCATGAAGTTTGTCAGAGCTTTTGCCACTCTTTCTGGATTCTGATGGCAATTTGGCCTCATGTACCATCTAAGAGCTTTGTAAAAGTAAAATTCTCATAAACAGGGAGATTTCCCTGAGAAGCTGTGGCTTCTTCATCCCTGGAAGTGTCCAAGGCCAGGTTGGACGGGGCTTGGAGCAACCTGGGCTGTTGAAGGTGTCCCTGCCTGTGGCAGGGAGTTGGAATGCCATGAGCTTTAAGGTCCCTTCCAACCCAAACCATTCTGTGCTTATATGACTTCACCAAACTCTCTGATAAGCAATACAGATATAACTATTATTCCTCACACTTGCTTGTGGCTAAAATTTACCAGCCTTCTTGAACTGGGTGACCACATTGCTCTGAAACCCATCCCAGCTTTGGTGGAGGATCCACTGGGCCCCTTGGAAATCCCAGCTCAGACCAGTACTGCTGGGATAAGACCATGGCATTCAGTCTTGGGCCAAAAGTAGATCTGCCTTGAAAGGTAAATTAAATTAAACCTCTGTCAGGCTGCTGTTGCACAGAAATTTGTCCAACTTTCTACATGTTTGAAAGAGGAGAGAAAAAAAGAAATGGAAGCTTTTCAGAGGTAGGCAGGACTCATGGGGCTGCCCTTCAGATTGTCAGGTCGGACCGTACCATGGAGCAGATCGTCTTCCCCGTGCCCAGCATCTGTGAGTTCCTCACCAAGGAGTCCAAGCTGCGGATCTACTACACCACCGAGAGGGACGAGCAGGGCAGCAAGATCAATGACTTCTTCCTAAAATCAGAGGACCTCTTCAACGAGATGAACTGGCAGAAGAAGCTGCGAGGTGGGTTGGCGTCGCCAGAGGCACCCGCGGGACGCTAGGGTCGGGGTTTGGGGATCTGGAGCGCTGACTGGGTGGCAGATGGTTCCCAGGGTGGCACCAACCTCGATAGTTGTTTGCAAGAGCTGCTCCTCTGCATGATGGCAAGATGCTGTGATGAAGGCAATGAATGCTGGAGCAATATGGACCCTCTGGAGGGGAGCCAGGGGAGAGCGGGAGGAAGGAGCACAGGTCGTCTTTTTTAAGATCCAACAGGAAGGAACAAATCTGTGGAGGCTTTGCTTAAATGAGAATGTGGCAGGGAGAAAGGGAGAGGACACAGCTGAAGGGGCAGTGGCCTGTTCTCCTTCCCTGTGCTGAATTCCCACGTGTTCCAGGGAGGGGTAAGGATGGGTGATGCAGCAAGGTTGGACTTGATGATTCTATGGACTTCGGCATCTCCACCAGTGGAGCTGTTTAAGAACAGGTTAAACATGCATTTCCCAGTGATAGTGAAGTAGAACTGGTTCTTTCTTTGGGCAAGGAATTAACTGACAGGCTAATAAGTCACTCCCAGCCCTGTCACGATAAAATACCTGAAAGCAAGCATTTTCAAGCACTGATTTCCCTCTGAGGTTCCCACTGGCAGCTAGAAAATCCTTTTTAATGATATTTTAATTCATGCACTGCCACCACGTCCCCCATAAACTTTCTAACTCATTTGCTTTGGGGTTTTTTTCTTTTTAAAAGCTGATTTCTTGTTTTACTGAAGGCCAAATGTTGCAGCTGAGGCTCAGCCTCATGGGCAGTGGTGAGTGGTTAGAATTTGCCAGCAGTGACCCTCTGAAATGTGAGAGATAAGGCAGTAACTTCCTGCTCCTGTCAGCCACTGCTGTTCCCCTCCTGTGCCTCAGCTCAACTCCAGGTTTTAGTTTGAGAGCACAGGCTGGTCTGGAATCTCCTCCTAGGGTACACGTGGGAGTGCTGCCTAAAATCACCTAAGAGGTCTGCCAGAAATATGGGAATATATATGACATCCTAAACAGATTGGCAACTTCAACAGCATCCATATATCCTGTTAGATTTTTATTTCAGCTTGTTTCTGAATTCTGCTGTGAGCTTTTCCTTTGCTCTCTGATATCTAAACACTCTGCCTCCTTCCAAGGAGGGAAAACAGTTTCATCCTGTCTTTGAGAGCATTTTTAATAGATTTTTTCCACTACTCTAGATTTGAGGAGGACACAATTTGCTGTGTAATAATCAGGGGATTTTGCCTGGATGCAGAGGGAATTACTGCAAGGCAGCTCCTTGCCTTCCTTGTCATCTTACAGTCCACAACCACTTCAGACAAGGAATCCTTTTGCTTTCTGCCTCTTGGTTGTGCAGGGATTATTCAAATCAGGAGCCTTTTTTGAGAAGTGTGTCTGTGGAACAGGAAGAATTTCAGTGTGCAGCTGTTGGACTGTGCATTGAGCTCTCTGCAGATGTGCTGGGTCCTTTGCCCCAGGGCAGAGGGAGGGTCAGAGAGCTCCAACCTGTGATCCTTCTGGGGCTATTTTGGGCTGTCACCAGCAGAAAATTCATTTTTAGGTGGGCAGGGTCTCGTGCAGGTGAGCTGCTGGCAGCAGCAGAACACAGAGGGATGGGGCTGAACCTCACCCTTCATTTTCCTCCTCCTGATTCTTCCTGGGGTGACTCTGAGTACAAAGTATAGTATTAGGGGAAGCCTGAAGTCCTTGATCTCTGCAGTTTCTGAACTTGTTCTCTGGCTGCAGCTAAACCATGTCTGAATCATGAATCTTTTGCCTTTAAAACACCATGTAGGAGGAAACTTGGAAGTTCCCCTCAAGAATAATCAAATAAACCTCAGAACAAGCCATGCAAATTATTACTGTTGACGCTGTGCTTTTGGGCAAACTGAAAAGAAACTGAAGTTTTGGTGGAGATAATTTTCTATATAAGTTTTTTTTTTTTTAATCTTCCTTTTAAAAGAATTGTTTTGCTCTTTTGCAGCTCAGCCTTTCCTGTACTGGTGTGCTCGGAACATGTCCTTCTGGAGCAGCATTTCCTTTAACCTGGCTGTCCTCATGAACCTGCTCGTGGCATTTTTCTATCCCTTCAAAGGAATCCGAGGAGGTACCAGTATTTAACATACAAAAATATGTGAACAAAGAAGGCCCAGTGAGCCAAACTCTGCCCCCCACCTCGTGTCTGTGCATCACTGTTGGCTTCAGTGGGAACAGGGGAACAGAAATTGGCTTTTTTAATTGCCTCAATTTAAATTGTGCTGTTGTTACCCTTTCTTGAGGCATTTGTAAGGAAAATACAGAGCCGTGCTTTTTCCTAGGGGAAAGAATTATCCAAGACAAACATCCACCTTTAATTACTTGAATGCTCTACTTTGGTTTAAAGTTCTGCAATTAAGTATTGAACTGAAAATAGGCAAAATTGTCGTTTTCCTTGAGCTTGCATTTTATTAATGACATTTTCCACACAGTTTTCCTGGTTCTGTGAGGCCTCTGAGTGCTGGGGGCGGGTGACACTACCCTGTGTTGCCAGGGGAGGTGTTCAAGGGTGAAGTGACCTGCCCTGTGCCATTAGAAATTGAGTAGAAATACTCAAATATTCTGGTGAATCTCTATTGTGTGTATTGGTGTAAAGGGAATGCCCAGGAGGGAGCTTTTTCCTTGTGTTTGGGGGGTTTACATCCTGATAAAGCCTGTCAGAAGGATATTTTAGACCAAAATCCCGTGTTCCTGAGAGGAGGAAGAAAACAGTTTTACCTTCTGCCGTCAGTGCCATCAGGGTTTTGAGGGTGCCCTGCCCTACATATTTGAAATTCTTTTTCAGGTAACATTATGACAAAATCTCTTCCTCCACTAGTTAGAATCAAAAAAGTAAAATAAATACATGTGTATCTTATATTTAGCTTAAAAAAAAAAAAAAGACTCTTCCAAACAGACTGTTTGGGGGAAGTTGTCAGTGTCTTGAGTTGCTCAGACACGGTGAACTGAGCAGCTGATGAGCATCTGACAGTAGCAGAAGCTGTAAAACTTCTGACTTGAGGAGCAGAAACAAAACTGGATGCCTGGAATTCAGTCCTGGAATGGTGAGAATTCCAGAGACAGGGAGAACTTCCTACTGGCTGCACGTTCCTCCTGCCTGCGGTTGTGTAATGACCGCCCGTGCTCCCAGCAGGGCTGTGGTGTCGGGTTGGGTGCAGACACGTGGGGAGTGACCAGCCCTTGGCTTCAGGTGCCAAGGGCCAGGACATTGTTCCCAGTCTGTTCCCAGCCTCTCCCTGTCCCTGGGAAGGAGAGAGGAGCCTGTGCCCTGAGCCCTGCTCTGTCCTGGAAGTCACCTGGGTCCTACTCAAGTCCTGGCATTGTCCTTGCTGGACAGCCTGAGGTTCCAGGCTGGGCCTGGATGGGTGTTCAGGCAACACCTGAGGACTTCATCAACTCGTGCAACTCGTGAGAGCAAACATATTCCCGTGCTGTGTAACAGCTGGGATGCTCAGACACCTGTGCAGGTGGAATCCTTCAGGATCTGCCCCTCCTGGCAATTCCTGAGTCATTCCTAACTGAGCTGCCTCCCGTTTTCCCCTCTCCCCTCTCCGTGCCGTTGCTGTTCCCGCTCGGGTGAGTCCATGCCAGGCTCTGCCCCTCGTGCTGTGTGACAGCTCCGGTGGCAGCGCTGCTCCGGGATCCCAGACTCCCTTCAGGCAGCAGAAACAGCTGCTCAACTTTACGCTTATTAAGTTTTAATTTCCATCTATCCTCTGCTGTCTTTATTAATCTACAGTGATTTGGAACAAAATTAAATGGCTGCTCGTGGTAGTCAGATGAGAGTAATATTTCCTAAGCTGGCTGAATTTGGGAGGGGGAGGATAAAGCCTCATGAGGATCCTGCCAGTAAGACATAAGTTCTCTGAGTACATGTTTGCAGAAGGGCGGCAGAGTGCTGTGAAAGTTGGGGGGTCTGGCCTTTCTGTCTCTTGAGGAACAGGTTGCTTGAAGACAGAAATTATGTCAGTTTTCAGAAAGAAGTACCTTATTCTGCATAAACCCGGGGTAAATGGTATTTTTGGCTGAACATTTTTTATGGCTCTTTCAGGGAAGTGTATTTTTAGAACACGGGCTCGATGTTATGTAAGCAGCCAGTCTCATGGGACAGTCGAAATAGAACCTGGAACAGCAAGAGATGACAAACACTGGTACGAGGGTTTGACCAAAGGGATTTCAGGATTCTCTGCTGTGGCTCCAGGCCCAGAGGAGTGTTGGGTCCAGCCTCACCTGCCCAGGCAGGGCCTCTGCAGAACATGTCTGCAAAAGGCCTCTCAGCATTCAGGTGTACCAGTGACGAACACAAGAATGAAGAATCCTGTAATACTTACCATTTACATAATAATTTAGTAACAGGTTTGTAATTAAGATCTGCTGAAGGCATTGGGCTCAGATGTCCCACTCGCCGCTTTGAAATCAGGAATGGCTGCGCACGAGGCTGGAGGATGTCCCACCAAAGACGACACAAACGGCATTTATTTGGTTAGTTTGGTTACAGAGGTGTTGAAATGGGTCTGTTTCCCCCCACCAGGCACCCTGGAGCCCCACCTGTCGGGGTTGCTGTGGACAGCCATGCTGATCTCCCTGGCCATCGTCATCGCGCTGCCCAAGCCGCACGGCATCCGCGCCCTCATCGCCTCCACCATATTACGGCTGATCTTCTCAGTCGGTTTACAACCCACTTTATTTCTTCTGGGTGCATTCAACGTAAGAACTGAGTGGGCTTTGTTGATGTTCTCTTGCGCCTTATGTAAGGGTTCCTCACCTGCGCGTGGAGACGGCAGGCAAAAATAGCCTGGGACGTTGTGCTGGGACTGGTGGGAGGAGTAATCCCCTCTTTGGGCTCTTCCTACCAGAAGGGCTTTGCTGTTGTTCATTTAATCCTGGTGCCCCAGGATGGAGACAGAGCTCTAAGGTTTTGCTCAGTCTAGAAACAGCTCTCACCCCAGCCAGAAACGGGGAGTGTGTGAGCTAAAGCACACGGTTATTCACCCCAGCTTGTCTCTGTTCGTGGGCTGAGCTGCTGAGTTTATGGGGTTGTGTGAGATTCACTAAACGGTGCATTGTATCTCATAGGAGAGGCTGAGGGAGCTGGGGGGACTCAGCCTGGAGAAAAGGAGGCTCAGGGGGGACCTTCTGGCTCTGCAACTCCCTGACAGGAGGGGGGAGCCGGGGGG
>JAWWES010000024.1:1295348-1333095 GCA_035583135.1 Lophotriccus pileatus | reverse complement strand
TCTCTTGCTCTTCTCCTCCTTCTCTTGCTCTTCTCCTCCTTCTCTTGCTCTTCTCCTCCTTCTCTTGCTCTTCTCCTTCTCTTTCCCCTCATCGATTCCTGGGCATTTGTCAGAGTTATCCCTGTTATTTAGTGTCCATTCCAGAACGGTTGTGACTTCACCAAGTGTAGCAGCCTGTAGAAATGAGTCCTTAGAGCTCCTTTTGCTGGTCCCCAGCTGGCCAACACTGAGGGTTGTACTTGTGTCCCTCTCGTAGGTTTGGAGAGAGATAAGTTTGACAACAAGACGGTCACGTTTGAAGAGCACATCAAGGAGGAGCACAACATGTGGCACTATTTGTGCTTTATTGTGTTGGTGAAAGTCAAAGATTCCACAGAATACACAGGACCAGAGAGTTACGTGGCAGAAATGATCAAGGTGAGTTTGGAGTTTTGATGGGGTTTTTTTCAGATCAGCCCAACCTGACGGAATATGTGGTAGATGTAGTTTGATTGTATTGGATTTATTTTGTCACTGTACTTGTGACTTCCCAGCCTCCAAAACAGTCTGTGTGTGCTGGAGCAGTGAGTGGTGACAGCCAGGTAGCCTCCCTGGTTTGAAATCAGGTGAAGAGAAGCTGTTCTGTCTTAAATCCACATTTAGGGGGAGTATTTTCAACCTGGTGGAAGTGTCTGAAGCACAACAAACAGGTTATAATCTGTCCTGGTATAAATACCACCAACTGACTTGTAGGATTTATTGTCATATGATTTGAGCTTATTATTGGAAAGAACTACAATTAATATCTACTCAATTGGAAGGGCTTTTAATGAGAGAATTAAAAGCCTTGTCTCTGCCAAGCTGTGGGTTCAGAGCTCGTGTAATTAGATCCGAAGCCCCAGTCACTAATTTGCGTGTCTTCTGGCTGGGCAGCAAGAGCTGTTTGATTTATAGCATTTCCAGTGGTGATTTTTTTTAAGAGCAGAACACTTTTCTGACTGGCCTTTAGCTCTTCTGCCATGAGGTCCCAGCAGCCTTTGAGTGGGCGACCCGCCGTGTCCGGCCAGTCCGTAAATCCCCCGAGACCTCGGGCGGGTCAAACCCTTATTGTGGGGTCACCAGGGTGTCCATCCTAGTTCTGGAGTTCTGCCTCAGTAATGAGGGCTTAAAGAAATCTTGTGAGCAGTCACCTGATAGAGGATTAGCACAGTGAGATAACCAAGTGCATCACTGCTGCCTTCCAGCCTGGCTGATTATACTGCTCCCCTTCTTTATCCCCCCACAGCATGCATGACTTCAGGGGGAAGCACTGCACTTCTGAAGTGTTTTTGCTTAGAAAAGACAATTTTGCATTGTGGTTTTGCTCAGAAAAGACAATTTTATGTTGTGTTTTTGCTGCTGTTAAAACTGGTTTTAAAAAAAAGTTTCAATTAACTACCGGTTTATTATTTCAGATTCCTTCAGATAGAGTTCAAATTAGATAAGAGCCAAAAATTAGTCACTGAATATGTTTGCATGAAACACAAAAACTGAGAGAACTTCTATCAGAGTTCCCATTCATTAAGTGTCAGCAAGGGCTAATTACTGTGTGGATGGGAAGAGGGATAAATTATGCATAGCCCAAGTGTCTCCTGCAGATGCAGTTTGATGTAACCATGTGCTCTGGGTGGAGGTTTGGAGCGTGTCTGTAGCTGGTGGGTTGTTTGCATTTCATGAGCTGGTTTTCAGTGGATTGCTGATGGATTGCTGACAGCAGGGTCTCCCCAGGTGCTGTGGAATGGCTGGGGTGTGGAACAGGAAGGGGGGTTGGTTGTGACACAGCCCCGGCGTGTCCAGGGCTCGGGGAGCTGTGTCCTGAGTGGAGTTCTCAGCAGCCCTTGTGTTCCTCAGGAGTCACTTGGCAAAGCTTATTCTGAAAATCAGGAGCAGTTTCTTTCCCTTCTCCTTTAACATTAAAAACATCCTTTTCTGCCCTAGGAAATCTGGGTGGAAAACACGATGAATCTGTTTCTCTACCAGACCTGTTTCAGATCCTTCTGTGAGAGTCAGGAATGTTTTTTTCTGTTGAAGGTGTATTTAGGGGTGACTTGGGGCCTGGTCCATGTGTTACTCAAGCTTTCTGTCTTCATAAGAATCCCAGGCTGGTTTGGGTTGGAAAGGACCCTCAGGATCATCCAATTCCAGGGACACCTTCCACCAGCCCAGGTTGCTCCAAGCCCTGCCCAGCCTGGCCTTGGACACTTCCAGGGATGGGGAGGCCACAACCTCAGCCTCTCCAGGCAAAGTCCCAGGAATCCAGAAGGACAGGCCAAGGAAAAGCCTTAAATAAGTGTGTGATTCCCAAGGTTGAGATTCACCTGTGGAAGTGCTGGGATCCAACGGGAACCCGTGGTTGGGTCATGTCCCCAGCCACCAGACTCTCCTGGGAAGCCTCCTTAGGGATGGCTGGGTTTTAAAGGGATTTTCTTCCCGTGTTTCAGACTGAAGGTGGCACTGTAACATCTTGGATAGTGACAAAGATGGGGCATGGCTCTGCCATGGGCTGGCAGGTGGGACCACTGCTCAGCTGCACTTTATTCCCATTTTTAGGAGTTGAGGGTAGGAAACATCACATGCCCAGATCATATCCTGTGATGGCACAACACACCTCAAGTGTTTCACCTGTGCTCTGACTCCCAACAAAATACCTTGAGAAAACTCTTGAACTTATGCCCTTTGACAATTGAAAGGAAAAAAAAAATTAAAAATATAATTTAAAAAAATTCCCTTTGCCATTTAGTATTTGTGGGTTGTTCCAACACCACAGAAGAGTAAAAAAACATGAAGAATTTAGGAGACTAAAATTATATGCACCATCAGTTTGTGAGTTGCATCCAGTGCTTCTTGTACAGTGCTTTAAAGATATTTTAAGCACTGTGGTATCAAAAGAATCCTGGACAATTTCATTTATGGAGGTTAGTGAATATTCAGGAGCTTTGAGTGATCTTGAGTTTTGATGTTTTCTTGACTAAAAATAATGTGTGTAGAAAGGCAGTTTGCAGGATTCCCACTGTACTGGATATGGCAGAGCTGGATCAGGCCCATAGTGTTCATCCTGCACCCTGCAGGAGTCTGACCCCACATGAAAAGAAAGTGTAGCCTTGAAAATCAATGATTAACTACAATTCTTCAGTGAATTTTATATTTCTTCATGGACAGAAGCTCATTAAATTAAAACACAGCATGTGGAAAGAAATCAACAGGTCCACTTAAAACCGGAGTTGAATGTTTAGAGGCATTTTGAGCACTGTAAGACTGACCAAAAAATCCAAACTAGAAAAAAAAAAGAGCAGTGATCTGACCTGAGCAGGCTGGGACAGTGGAAGGTGTCCCTGCCCATGGCAGGAGGTGGGACTGGATGTGCTTTAAGGTCCTTCCCAACCCAAACCCTGGGGTTCTGGGATTCTATAAACCCAGATCTGCTGCACTGCCAGTGCTGATCTGTGGCTGGGAAGTTGCAGCCCTGCAGCTCCCAGTCCCGTGGTGTTGCCCTGGCCCCAGTGTGGGGCTCTTGGTGGGTCTGTGATGTGGGGATGGTTTGCTTTGGTCCTGTGTGCGTGGGCTGGGCTGCCCCGGGCTTGTGGCTGCACGTCCAGGCTGTGATAGGAGGCTGCAATTCTCTGTAAATAGGGATAATATTCCCTTTCATCAGCAAGGTGAGCATGAGCCTGCTGTGATAGATGATGTAAAACTCGGGATATCTTAGGAATCTTTGCTGGGAGTCCCTGGAGCAGTGCAAGGGGGGAACAGGCTGCTGGGGAAGCTGATTGTGCGTTCACACCCGAGCTGCTGCCCTGACTCATCCCTGCCCTGCAGTCCCTTCCCTGGGAGCCTCGTGCATGTCAGGAGATGGCAAATGGATTTCAGCAGCTTGGCATGGAGCAGCTCCCCTTTGAAATGCATCCTTGAGCCACCTCCTAATATGGATTTAATAGCACAGGCAGTGCTGCAGGATGTGAGAAAACATCTCTTGGTAGCAGAGATGCTCTTTAATTCCCGGGGCTTATAAAGCTCTCCTGACTGACCTTCCCACCTGGCTTCATCCCTCCAGATGGGCACTGCAGGCAGTGGGACATGAGGATGGATCCAGGTCCTGTGAGGGGTGTTTCTGTGGGAAGGATGCTGATGGTGCTGCAGAGCTGGCAGCCCAGTGCCTCCCATGTTTCCCAGGAACAAAGGCCCCCGATTCCTGTGGCTTTGTAGTCACCAGGGAAAATCAGGTGATGTCTGAATAACACCCTGTGTGTGGGAGGGGGGATCCACTTATCGCCTTGGCCAGACATTGACATCCACACCCAAATGACTAATGTGAACTCGCTGGAACTCCCTGCAGATTAGTTCATTTAAAGGGCTTATCTTCCCATCCTGCCTTGAGAATTCCTCCTGGATTTCTCTGCCTTTGCCTGCAGTTGCTGTGGCAGCCTGGCCAGCACAGCTGTCACCGGGGCCTTGGCAGAGCTCTGCCAGGACCAGCTGTGTACAGGCACTCAGAATACGTAAAATTTCTCACTCTGCAGCTCGATACATAGAAAACCACACAGGCACTAGGGTTTGGTGTGCATTCCTAAGCTGTCTGCAGGCAGCTGCACGGGCTGTCACAGCACAGGCAAATATTTGCATGCCCAGCTCTTGCATAGCCTGAGCTGCACCTTGATCCGGGTGGGTTGGAGCCGCTGTCGGGGGCTTTGTGACACAGATGTGCTTATTAAAAAATAAAGGCTGCTTTGGAGAAGTTCTCAGCACAAAGCTGCCTGCTGAGGCTCCTGCAGCTTCCGCAGCTTTCTAATCCAGTCAGGATCTGTGTCATTAACACCCTTTGTTACAAAAATTAGGCAGAGGTGTGAGGGTTGCCCAAGTTCCAACATCCAGAGCGAGGCTGCTGAGTCCCCATTCTGGATTGTTGTTGTTTGAAAACGAACCATTTACAAATAGGAGTGATGGCAGAGATACCTTAAAGGGATTTGTAATAGAAATGAAGGCTACAGACTTCCTTTTTTGCCCTAGTTCACCTCTGTGTAGAAACCTAGAGATTTAAATACATTACTGGGCTTTTTTCCTTGTCTCTGGAGGTCTGTGCTGTAAGAAAGTGTTTCTGATTCCTGGTTTGAGTGTGATTTGTGCCAAGGCAGAGCCTCGTGGTAACCAAAGACAAGGTTCCATCAGTGTCAGTGTCAATACATCCTTCCAGAAGCGGCAGTTTGAGTTGATACCTCTCCTGAGGAGTTAAACATCAGCCCTGACAGTCTCTGTGCTCTGAAACCCCCCAGGAGTGTGGGATTCCGCACCTGCAGGAGGCTCAGGTGATGATGGCTCTGAAGGGTGACTGTCCCAGGCTCCCCATGACATGGAATTCAGCAGGAGGTGGCCAGGGCTGGGTTTGGGCTGCAGCACCTCCAGGCATGGCAAGGGTAGGCCACGATGCTTCAAACTGGGACATTTCAAAAGAGGCTTAATGGATTGCAGCAGTGGTGAAAGATGTGTACACATGAAATTAGAGTCTGAGAAAGTGTTAAAACTTAGTTCTGTTCCTCTGACACTTGTGCCTGGAAGTCCTGCACTTGGGGGCAAAGTCAAATAGGAAAGATTTGTCATATCGATAGTTTGCAAACCAGTAGAGAACAACCCTTGCAAATAACTGTTCCAGATGAGGAAAGTGGGGGTTTGGGGCTGCCACTGATGCTGGTGCAGACTGGGAGGGCAGGAGGAGGGCTGAGGAGGTCAGGCTGTGAACTGGAGCTGACAGTGCTGAACTTGGTGGTATCCTCCCAACAAGCTGCATCTTGAGATACCTGGCCAGAGTTAGCCAATATAATTATAGGGTTAAACAACCAATAATGGCAGAGGCATGGAGGAGCCAAGAGGTGTGTTTGGCAGCAGGCCTGGGCTGCTGGAAACACTGTGTCACAGGCACGGGCTGAGCTTCGTGTTCAGATAGGGAAGGAACTTGTTCCACCCTTGGAATCATCCTTACAGTGCAAAACAGGAGCTGCACAGGGAGAAATTGTTGGGCAACCTCATCTTCCCCAGCACTGGAACAGGGTGGGGAGAAGCTGTGGCTGCCCCTGGATCCCTGGAAGTGTCCAAGGCCAGGTTGGACGGGGCTTGGAGCAACCTGGGCTGGTGGAAGGTGTCCCTGCCCATGGCAGGGGGTGGAATGGGATGAGCTTTAAGGTCCCTTCCAACCTGAGATTCCTGGGAGGTGTGTGAGCTGGCTGCCCTGTGGTGGGCTGCAGGATGCTGCCAGTAACCTCACACTGGCCCAGTGCTTGGTTTTCTCTAATAAACCACCCAGTATCCATGCTGGGAACCTTGGGCATCCCCACTGACCAGGCAAGGGTTTCCCTTTGGCTGAGGGTGTGGAAGAAAAGGGCCTGGAATGCTGTGTGTCCCAGGTTCCCTGCTCTGCACCGCTGTGAGTGGCACTGAGGTATTTAACCTGTGGCACCAGTGAAAAGGAGGTTATTACACCATAAACCCTGTGTCATCAGCCTCCTGGTTAATGACACGGTGCATGTGAGGAGCTGAAAAGGCTCTGAGTGTGGAGGAGCGACAGAGGGACAGTGCCAGGTGCTGGTTTTTCTGCAGAGGGGAGAAGTGTAGCTCTGTGGAAGAAGTGATAGTGAGCCCTTTGCAGCAGAGAAAGAACCTGCTGTGGGGCTTTTTCCAGGAATGACAGGAAAGACCCAGGAGGATTCCTATCTCACCACAAACAAACAGATTAATTTTCGAAGTGCTTCACAAAGCTGTTTATTAGATGTGTGGGTCTGATTTTAACTTCATATGACAGAAACTGAAATTTGCTGCTGTCACCTTCCCCTGCTTGTGTTGAAGTAACAACTGGATGAGACACTCAGTGCTCTGCTCTGGTTGATGAGGTGGGGATGGGTCACAGGTTGGACTCGGTCTTGGGAGGTCTTTTCCAACCTGAACGATCCTGTGATTCTGTCAGTGATGCTGCTGGGCAGCCTTTGCCGGCAGCTGTAGGGATTTATTTTGGAGAGCATCGAGGTAGCCCTTAGCACCCCATAACTGTTCTGCACAGGGTAAATGGACACCCAGGACAGGAGCAGCGAGTCCTCAGGGCACCAACAGCGGGATGAGCCCCAATCCCTGCTGTGAGCACCGTCCCGTGCCCCGGGAGCAGAGCTGGTGCTCTCCTGGCACGGCTCACGCTGAGGTTGCCTCAGAGCCTTTCCTAGAACCAAGCGTTGGGCAGAAGGCGGGAGGAGCCCGTTCTCAGAATGAACCGCCCGTGCATCACCAGCACCGCTTCCTCTTTTCACGTTTCCAGGCGTGGACGGTCAGCAGCACCCCCGTGTCTGAGATGGAGCTAGATATTTGCTTTACAAGAGGGACTTTTCCAACTTTACCTAGAAAAGAGCTCGCCCGGAACCCGGCCCCTGCGGTCGGGGGCTTCCGGCAGCGGCTCCGCTCGCTCCGGCTGCTGCAGCGGGAGCTGCCGGTGCTGGGAACAGGGAACCAGGGTGCAGTGGGAGCCCTGGCAGGAACAGTGCAGAGCAGCCTGGCTGGGTGGGTGCCAGCAGCCCCTCGGGGGTCACGGGGCAGCCCTTCCCTTCCCGGCTCCCTCGGTGCCTCCGAAACGCTTCCAGACGCGCCGCGAGGGACGTGGCGCCGTGTCTTTAAAGGCTCCCCGTGGGTGTCGAGCTGAAGTTCAGCAGAAACCAGATTGTGAGATGGAAATCTTTGATTGCCCCTTGGATGGCAGCGTTGTCCAGGGCAGTGTCCCTGGCCTCCCAGCAGTCCTGCCCAGTTCTGTTGGCACCAGCTCTGCCTCAGGCATCAGTGCTTGTTTGTCTATAAGAAAACACCCTCAGCCCCCAGCAGGGCCAGGGACGGGTGTTTGGGCCACAGTGTGTGTCAGCAGGTTGGTCACATCCAGCTCCTCTCTGCAGAGCTGGGGGAGGCTGAAGAAAGGCTGAAGGTTTCCCGTGGCAGTGCAGTGGTGGGATTGCAGGGTGCTGTGTGCAGGAGGTGTGCCCCTGTGTGCTGCAGCTGCCCTGCTGCCCTCTCCGAGTGAGCCCTGTTCTCCAGCTTGGCAGGGGCCCAGGAGGGCTGTGAGTGTCTCCATCAGCCTTCACATTCCTCAGCTCACCTTTTGGGAATGAAGAGAAGAATAATACTTCTAGAGCAAGAAAGGAGCTTCAGTTTCTGTCTAGAAACCTCAGGACATGGGCCTGAGGGTCCAGGCAAACCTGCAAATACATATTGCATTTTAGTCGAATTTGTCTTGTCCTCGAAAACCTCCAGCCTGGAGGAACAGAGGGCTGGGAACAGTTGGTTTAGTTTGTTTTCCCTGGGTGGGGAGCTGCTGGACCCCAGCACAAGTGTTGAGCTGCCCTCTCCTCCCTAATGAGGGTTTTACTACAGCTGGAAGAAAGCAGTGAAATGTTGCCTGTTCCCACTATTAAACCTTAATCGTGGGACTGGCATTCCCTAAAGTCCAAAATATTTTGGCACATGTCTTGATAAAGGCATGTTTTTTTGGTACATAGGTTTTTTTTCTTTTATTAGCAGAAACCATCTGCCCTGTAAACAGAGATCAGGAGCAAACAGCCTTCCTGGCAGTTCTGCATCACGTGGGGATGCTGTGGTGCCTGCATGGGAAAGGGCCTGCTTTCTGCCTTCTCATCCCAGCAAGAGGAAACTCCAGGCACATCACAAGCAGCTAATTTAAGCTGATGAGTCTTGGCATCGCATCTGAATTGCAGAGAGGATGTGACTGTAGCTCTGTGTAGAGGTGCACAGCCCTGCTTTAAGCAGGGTGGATACTCCTGGGAATGGGGAGTGGGCTCGAGCTGGAGATTTAGGCTGGGAATGGCAAAAAGCCAGAATCTGCAGTGCCCTGAAAATCAGCTGAGCCCAGTGAAGAGCCTGTCCAGCACGGTGGGGTGCACTTTGGTCGCTGTTACTCAGCAGAGGTGATTATTTTGCGTTATTGCAGTCACCCATCAGCAGCTCTGCTTTCTTTAAAGCCTCACCAGCTGTTGCAGTGTCACCTGTGAGACCACACACAGCCTTATCTCAGCCAGCCCCAGTTTAGCTTCCATTTCAGAGCATATCTCCAGCGTGGGAGGAGAACCAGACTAGATGGGAAACCAGTTTGCTGTTGAACTGTAAGGTGTCAAGGCGCAGTGTGCACCCCTCCTCCTCTCTTGTGGCTTTCTGTTCCGCTCCTGCTTTTATTTTTAACGTCTCTGGCATGTACACAGTGCATGTGTGAGCCTCTGTACGTGCCCATCGAACTGAGATTGTGTCCACTGACACTCCCAACAGTAGTGAAAAGTGGAATATTGGAATATTAGGACGGCTGAATGAAAACTTTCCTATAGGCAATGCATTGTAATGTGTCCGTCCCGTGTTTTAGACTGAACCAGTCAGAATGTGATTTCTTTTTTCATTAGAAGGGGAAGTATTTCCAACATGGAAGTATTTCCAGGAAGAACAAGGTTTCTTTCATCAGAAAGCACAACCAAACTTTGCTCGACCAAAAAAAGCACACCAGCTTTATTAGCAGAAAATGTTCCACAAACACAAGTGAAAAGCTTACAAGGTGGCAGTGGATTTCTGGCAGTGGGAAATGCTTGTCCAGTGAAATGTGGGCAGATTTAATGTCCAGGGTTAGTGCATTTATACTGAAGTGTCTGTGAAGGGGAAGGGGCTGGGGGTGAGTTGCTGGGAGGAGAGGCTGGCACGGAGCTGCCCTCATTTCCAAGCTGCAGCTCCTCGCTGCCCGAGCGGGCGATCTTGCAAACTTTCCAGTAAGATGCAAATGCAGTTAACTGAGAGACTGCAGAGCTGTGTATCCGAGGAATGGCCTCGTGTGGCATCAGAGCTCGCACTGTGCAGTCACTGGGGTGCAGGTTTTTCCCTGGCAAACACTAACTGTGACCTGGTGTTGATTCCCAGGAGAGAAACCTGGACTGGTTCCCCCGGATGCGGGCCATGTCCCTGGTGAGCAGCGACTCAGAAGGGGAGCAGAACGAGCTGAGGAACTTGCAGGAGAAGTTGGAGTCCACCATGAAGCTTGTGACCAACCTCTCTGGCCAGCTGTCAGAGCTGAAGGATCAGGTAAGGGAGCGGCCGGGCGGCCTCACATCCCCACGGGCAGGACACAGCTCTGCCAGCCTCTCACACTGAGGGGCGTTTCACAGCTCCAAGCTTCTGCAAACCCCAGGGAGAACTTGTCTAAAGTAACTTAGGAAAGAAGTGAACAAGCCAAATGTCCCTCCAGAGCCCCGTGCCCCAGCTGACCTGCCTGGTGCTGACCCAACCAGCATGTCCCAATGTGGGCACCTCCACAGGGGGGAAATTGCTTTGGAAAAATCAGCACAAATTAACTTAAATCAGTCCTGGCTGGGGCAGGGAGCCTGTGTGTGTTGTTGTTGTTGTTGTTTGGGGTTTTAACCCGAAGACCTGAGCACGCTCCTGTCAGTCAGAGGGTGTGATACTGATACAAGGGCTGTGTCACTGCACGGACCTCAAAACCCACCGAGAAACTGGAGAAGCGCTCGAGTGGTTACTGGTGCTGGTCCCTCCGTGCTGTCACTGCCTCTGCAGATGTGATTTGGCTGCTGCCACACTCCAGCCTGCAGCACAGCCATCCCCACGAGATGCTCTGCACTGCACCATGTGTTGCTGCTGTGTGACATGTGAGTGCTCCACAGACCTCGGGGTGTTTTTTTGGCGCAGCAGGTTTTCCACAGCAGGGGTTTGAGGACTTGTGTTGACTCCTGGCTTGGCTGGGCTCGAGGGCATCATGGGGCTGGTTCCCAGCCCAAACCCAGTGATGGCTTTGTCAGAGCCACAGAGAAAGCAGGGCTTGAGCTCGTGTTGTCCATAGGGATTGCAGCTTAATGGGGAGGAACAGGGAAAATGCTGTTGCCTGCGCTGGCGGGAGCTGTTTGTGGTGGCTGCTTATCTTTGTGCATTAATAACCTGAGCCAGATGGTTCAATTAGTTAAATTTATATAGGTATCAGCACTGGATAAGATTAATTGCTGACTTGCCCCCGTGGCAGTCGATGGAGCAGCCCAGGGCAGGAAAGGCCCCGCAGCTTTGGGTGTTATCTCCTCAGACGTGCCCTGCCTGTCATGGCACAGCTCTGCCAGCACTGATCCAGCCCCGCTTCCCATCTCTGCTCGGGCTGGCTGGGGTGCTCCATGAGCCAGACGTGAGTCTCTGGAAGGCAGTGCTGGCAGATCCCAACTCCCTGCCTTCCCATCACACTCCACAGCTGGGACCAAGCTGGGCCCTTTTCCCGAACGCCCCGTGGAGCACAAGGAAGGGATTAACATGTGGGACTGGGAGCAGACAGCCTCGCTGCTCTGGGCTGTAATTAGTCCTCAGGCACTGTGCCACAGAGCCCCTTGCTCCAGTTGGTCTGAGGATGGAGGGCAGAGGCAGTTGCTCTTTTGTCTGGGCTTTAATACTTGCCGGGCAGTGGTTTTGCTGTTTTGCCTGGAAGCAATTATCTTGAAACATGTGTCTTGTGTCTCCCTGCTGAAGGGTCTGACTCAAAGTGGTCTGCAGTCACCAGGAGTCTTTCCACCGGCCGCAGCCAGCGCTGGCTCACGACACATTTATTTCTGAAGCTTGCAGCCCTCTTGGCTGACCAAGCACTAAAACCCCTTCTCACTCTTTGTGAAGATAAGAATGAAGGGTTTAGCTTTTAGAGAGCTATTTGACTGTAAAAGCAAGAGAGGAAACCAGCTTCATTAATGTGGTGATAGCTTTTAGGAATTCCCCTAAGTACCATTATTGAGAGCCCTGCCGAAGATGCAGGATGCTCCAATTATGTGCCAAGGCCAGTGTATCCCTCCTCCTGATCAGGAACTGTCTCCAGGAAAAGGAACTAACTCAGGGAACTTTTATTTGTATTTATTTTCTTGTAATTAAATAAAGGGAAAACCTCTCATTCATTTGCTCTTCGAGCTCGTTAGCTTTGTGGAGACTGTAATTGTCAGACGCGAGCTCCAGCCCGCCTGCTCTCCCAAGGTGCACCCAGAGCCATTAAAATCCTGATCGCTTTAATTCTGTGCAAAAAGATTACCCCAGAATTGTCTGCAGCAGCGGGGGATTAGATGTAATCACCCAGAAATCCTCCCCGGCGCCGTCTCCGGTGTGGGAAGGTGTGAGGTGTCGCTCCCGGACACCGACCTTGCTGGGCACGGCCCCCCCAGCCCCGGGACCCCCGAGCTGTGACTCGGGCTGGAGCAGCACCGTGGGCAGATCCTCTCGTGCCCCTCCCCTGTGCCCTGCTCCTGGAGTTGGCTCCAGCTCACCCGGGACCTTTGGAGCGGGGCCGTGGCCCCGGTGCAGTCACAGGCGTTATCAGGAGTCTGGCTCGGCCCAGATGAACCCCAGGACCCTGGGGCTGTGTTTTGATCCCATCAGCACTATTCCAGGGACTGGAGATGCACTGTGCGTGGCTTTTATTGCCTGTTAGCCCAGGTGTGCTCTCACTGGAAAGCTTTTGCAAGAGATTCACTCTGCAGGTAAATGTGATGGCAGTAACTTGCTCCCTCCCGCAGCCCTGTGCCCTCCACTCAGGCACACGTGTCGTGCAGCATTAATAGTGTTCTGCATTAACACTACAATTGCATTTCTCCCTCTTATTTATGCTTGGTTGCTTTATTCTTCCCTCTTTTTAAAGCCCCATCTTGTATGAACACCTGCATCAGGGTGCATTGTCCCCTCTCCACACAGCATGAAAAATAACCACTGCAGTCCCTTTTCATTATTCCCTTTTCTTTCCATTTTTATTCCATGCATCCTCAGAATTACTTTATTGGTGGTGTGAAGTGCTGACTCTTGGTTTGCTCAGTGAAGCTAATTAATGTAAAGGGGCATTTTTGAACCAAGTCCTCGTGGCCTCTTTGCATTCCCACTTGTGGGTTGTCTTAGGAATGGTTGAAGGTTCAGCAGGGAGTAGCTTGTGTGTGTCCAGAGAGGAATGGGAAGGTCCCTTTCCTCCTGTTTCTGTTCCCTGTGAAGCATTAGAAGCCTTTTGTGGACAGAAGACTCCACAAGTGCGGTGCAGAGGAGCGACCTGGCCCCAGGAGGCTGCAGTCATCCTGCTGGAAAGGGAAAACACCAGCTCTGCCTCCCCTGGGGTCAGGCAGCGAGCAAGGTGCTGGGCTGAGGTCAAGTTTAATTATGGTCTCAGGAGGAATTATGGTATTTCTGCCCTTTCCCTGGTGGTTAAATGAGTGTCAGTGGACACAGAGTGAGAGCCGTGGGGTGCACAGCCTTGCCCGGCCTGCGGCACACGGAGGGACCTCTTGCAGGTTGCCCAGAACTGCATGTTTGGACCAATTCCATTCCTCCCAATGACCTCCAGACCCAAGATCAGCCACCAGGCAGCCACCCTGGCATGCCAGGATACCCTGCACCAGATGGGAAACTATCCACCAGTGCTCAAACTGGGGGTTTTCAGTACACTCAAGTGGTTCAGTGGCAAACGTGGTGGTGGTGCTGGGTTGATGGTTGGACTTGGTGGTCTTAAAGGTCTTTTCCAGCCTTAAAGATTTGTGACTCTTAAGTGTGTTACAAATGAACCAAACATGTCCCTTCTTTTGGAGTTACTGCCACAAGCAGTTACACTGGCTGACATTTGTCATTAAATGTCATAAAACTGAAAAATTAGATGGTGAATGTAAATGTTGCCGTGATCCAGCTGTGCCGTGATCCAGCTGTTCCCTCCGGAGCTGTTCCTTACGTGGCCTGTCGGCTTATGTAAGCTGTCAGGAACCTCCCAAACTTTCAAAAAGCCAGAGTGGAGCGTTGGATTGTGGCCATTTCTCCAGATCAGTGCAAACAAACCTGATCCATTTTCCGTTGGTGGTTGCCCCGATCAGAGGAACGTTATTCTCTCTGCTGGGAAGCAGTGACGAAGGTGGGGCTGCCTGGCAGGGAGGTGGTTAAGTCCTGCCTTGGCTTTTGGCAGATGGGAGGGATGTTGTCTCGCTCCGGATGAGACCGGGAGCGCTGGAGTCCATTCCAGCAAAGGCAAGGGTATTCCCAGCCTGACTGGAGGGCTCGCCCCTTTTTTCCGCCCTCTCGTCTCGTCTGCCTCGGCTGCTGGACCGGTTACAAGGAATTTCTAACGGGGGAGGCTCCTGCTCTCCGCACTAATTCCCGCTGGCTGCAGAACAGTAGCCAGGCCCAGGGCTGGGCTCGGGGCTGGAGCCACCCCTGCCCCGTTCGCAGCGGGCAGGGCGCTGTCTGCGGGCAGGGCTCGGGGGAGCCAGGCCGGGCAGTGCCAGCCCTGGGGCGAGTGACGCACGGGAAGCGCCGGGGCCTAATGAGCAAACTTGTTAATTTTCCAGATGACGGAGCAGAGGAAGCAGAAGCAGCGCATCGGCCTCCTCGGCCACCCCCCGCCCATGAATGCGAACCTGCAGCAGCAGCAGCAGCCGGCGTAAGCCCGGGGGTCCCGGCCCCCAAACCACCCCCCAGCCCCCAGAGCCCCCCGAGGCTGCTCCCTGTACGTTCTGTGCATCCTGTAAATACCCTGGTTTTATACTGTATGTATATGACTGCTACTCTATCCAGTTTGGGGCGTACGGAGTGTAATTAGAACTGCTGGCACGGGACGGAGGTTAAACTTTGTGCCAAAACTATCAAAATTGCCTTTTCCTTGGAAGGACTAAAAGAGAGCACCTGAATTGCACTTGAAAAGATTATTTGACTATGTGACATGTATTTTGTATTTAAAAAAAGAAATAGAATAGCTAGTATTTATGTTTTTATACAATTGTGCAATATGAATTATGCAATCACAATATATTTGGAACTCCTGAATGTCCTAAAGGGAGTGCACATCTTTGGATCTGGTGTGTTAGTACAATGTAATAAATGGTATAAAAATACAGGTGTAAATGAGGCTGCTGCAAAATTGTGTAACTGGTGATTTTTCATACCCTTGGACATTTTTGTACCATGTGTGTAAATATCTTGCAATGCCATATCTGTTGCCTCTTCCTCCCAGAGATAACGCTGGGACTCCGTGAGTTTGTTCAATTGGTATCAGGTAAAGCAAAATATTATTTTGAAGCTTCCAAATGAGGAAAGCAAGGAGGTATTTTTCAAGAGACTTCTTTAGAGTACTGAGGCTAGAAGAGCTCAGACACCGGGTTTTTTAAATGCTAAGATTTCTTAAAGGGAACTTTTTATGCAAAATGAAGTTTGGGATGAGGATGCACTGCTGGCGAGTCGGTGCAGTCTCCCAGAACAGATCCTGAGGCTGTCCAGGCTTTGCATTCTCAGTGTGTAGGATCCTTTCCTTCTATTTTTTCATTAGAGACCTACGTGCCTGCTAAAGCTTTAGCAAACAGGCACTGCACCGACTGAAACGTGTCCTGTAGCTGAGCACTGACGTGTGTAATGCTTGTGTGAGAGCCACTGGTTTGAGGCTGGTCTGTCCCACCCCTTCCTCTCCCTTTCCCTTTCCATTCAGTCACTTTCTTTGGTTTCTGATTCTCCAGAGTGTGAAAGGAAACTTGTCGGGTTGTCGTTTGTTTTTTTTTTTCTCCGATCTGTTGCATAGTTTTATACATGGACCTCATTTTACAGAAGCTGACTTCTTGCAATACTGTCTACAAAAAAAAAAAGAAAAAAAGCTACAGACAGAGCTATGAAAATTTGTAAATGCATAAATATAGGTATTTAAATAAATGATGCAAAATACTCTACGGAGAGAGGCTGCTGGTGGTTTGTGTCCCTCCCAGGAGCTGTGTCGCGCTTCCCACGCGTCGCGGGGGCCTGGCAGGTAAGGACGGGGCTTTTCCCAGAGCCCACGGGGGCAGAGGTTGGTTCTTTTAAAACCAGAATGAGTCCTTGCTCCCCCAACAGCCAGAGGCACTGGTGCTCAGGGAACCTCACCTACAGTCACCCCGGCTGGGGACTCTTCACACTGATGGTTTAGGCTTGTGGTCCTCAGGCTGGAGTCTGAGAGAGTTAAAAAACCCTCCAGCTCCAAGTATGGTGTGCACAGGAGTGTTGCTGATTGAGTGTATTTGATTAAGATGTAGCAGGAACTACCTGGTACAATTAATCATCTTTAATCTGGTAAGTGCACACAACTGTCTGAGGTGGGTGCGTGTCCCTAGCACGGGTCATCAGGAAACCTCAGGATGAGGGCACGGGAGGGAAGGGAAGGAGGGCAGCCTGACCAGCCGTCTCCGAGCCAGAGATTTATCAGAGAGATTGTGCCTTCTTAATCACATTTATTCCATATATATCTCCTGGTAAATCTGTCTTCCCTCTGCAGCAAGGTGTATGCAGAGGGAGCGTGACGGATGCAGCTGCCACCGGGGTTGTGCAATGGAGGAACAGGATTTCATTTTCCCTGAGCAGCAGAGACACGTATCTGACTCACTTCTTCCCTTCCTGCCATCCAGGGATGAGCAGACACACACAGATCTGTCGGGTTCCCGGAGTGCCCGGCGGTCAGGTGAGAGGGAGGAGGCTGTGCACAGCCCGACAGGGATCCCAGAGGAATGTGCAGTGTTGCCTCATCTTTACCCTAAAAAGGCAAAGCCCCTTGTGCCTCAGCAAGGCACGGCCCCAGCCCAGTGATCCGTGTGACGAGCAGTGGGGTGGAACCCGGTGTTTGCTCGGTGGCTGTGCCTTCCCAGGAGCTGTGGGGAGATGCAGAGAGGGAGGTTTTGTCCCTCTGGTGCAGCTGCAGTGGTGAGGGCAGCAGAGCACGGCACCGCCCTGGCAGTGGGGACGCACTCGTGCGGGGCAGGGGGTTGGCACAGGGAGTGGCACGGATGGTGTCCGTGGTCACACTGCACCCCTGGCCGAGCAGAGCCGTGTCAGCTGCTCTGCAGAGTCACTGTTGCAATGACATTTCACACACAACCATCACATCTTTCCTTTTTTCCTCTTGCCCTCTGGTTTTCAGTACTCTCTCGGGCTTTTCTTTCTGGCTGAGCTCCTCTGCCCATCGTGGCAGCAGAGACGAGGAACAGCCTGAAACCTCCTGGGGTTGGTGGTGGTTCTTGAGGTCAGGGCTGTGTCAGGATTTTCCTATTCTGGACAGAGATCTGGCACCTCATGGCAACTTCCTGATCTCAAGGAAAAGCTGTGTGACGGATCTGTTTAATTTCCACATTTGGGGTATTCTTTTCCACAAAAGCTGAGTATCTCTTGACATCACAAAAAGCTTTATTCACAGTTGTTGGACTGTTAAGTGAAAAAACCCTCCACAACATGAGGTAGGCATCTGTAATGATCACTGGAGTTTCTTTAAGCCTGGGAGGGGGAGCATCACCTCTGGAGATGCTGTAAGATGTGGCACATAGTTCTGGTGTCCATCTCTGCAGAGAGGTTTGCAGTGGCATGTCAGGGACATCAGCCAGGAACTGGACACGGGGAGTCCTCCAGCAGTGTCAGGTTTGGTGTGTGCTGTTAACAGGGTGAAACAGTGTGGGCATGGTGAAGGGAAAGTAAGAAGGATGCCCAGATTTGGGAAAAGGTGGTTTGTGAAGAACTGGGATCGTGTAGCCTAGAAAACAGGGACAGAGGAAGACAAGGTGATGTCCCACGTGCTTTCAGAGCACAGGCAATGTTTGCTGAGGATGTGAGAAGGAACTGCTCAGCTGAGCCCTGGAGGTTCAGGTCCTGCACGGGAGGGAACTTTTTGGCTCTGAAAATGCATCCCTGACGTTATTAATGATTTGGTGCCAGACAGGTGGCAGTTGGTGTAAGGATTGGATTGAAACTGGGGAGGTTCCACCTGCCTCGCACACACCTGGAGTTCTGCTTTGGCATCAGGTTTCATTGAGCAGGACTGTTAAAGTTTGGGAAGATGATGACTTGTTCTTTTAAATAAGAACTTTCATTTGGAGGTGGAAATGAAAGTGACCTTGCGAAGAGGAAGGAACAATCCGAATCTACCAATTCTGCTAATAATGGAAAGTCCTGCCGGGGAAGGATCTCCGTGCGTTCTCCGATTTGCATGAAGGGCTGGCTCTGTGGAGGAGCGTTCTCTCCGCTAATGAAGCAGGTGACATGCTAATCAAGGCAATGCAAATCCCCGCTCTGAAAGCAGGGCCCCGGCCCCGCCACAATGGCAGAGCCCAGCCTGGGCCTCGATTCTGCAGCAAATTGGCGGAGGGCAGGACAAAGGACGGGGATTGCGGGCTCCGTGCGCGCGGCGGGGACGCACCACGGGGTGTGTGTGATGGAGACCTCGGCACATAATGGGGTCCTGATTGATCCGCGCCGGGGGAGTCGTCACACAGCTCCGCAGAACAATCCCCCTCGTCTCCCCGAACGGGAAACGCTCCTGCACACGAGCTTAATGGGGGCTTTTAAATTGCCCATTGTATTTCCGAACAAGAGAAACTTATTTGGAGTGCTTTCCTTTCCACGTCTCCAACACAAGCAGCTGAAGACGTTGCCGTGTGTGTTCTCCGTGCTCTGCAGAACCACTGGCTGCTCCTCCAGGCAGGCACAGGATCCCAGACCGGGGCAGGTTGGACGGGGTCAGGCTGGGTCACCTGCTCCAAGCTCTCTGCTCATCGCAGGGCACATTGCACGGCGCTGCCCAAAGCGAGGTCTCCAGGGGTGTCCGCAGAGCCCACCCCTGCCACAGCAGCAGAACAAGCTCCACCTCAAGTACCCGCTCCCACGTGGACACAAAGGGCCATAAGCTCCTGCTGACAGGCTGGGGTGGCTCCTTGTTTTCCCTGGAGACTGCCTGGCCGTAAGCCAAGGCGCCCAGGTTCTCACACTGCAGTGGAAGTTCCGTCCCGAGCTGTGAATTTCCTGGCCCCGAGGAGCGCAGGGCGTAACCTTTACCCTGAGCACGGGGCATTTCTGCCACGAACACACTGACCCCTCTTGCCAGTCCTTGAACTTGGGCAGGAAGAGCTGTTGATATTTGGAGGAAAACCAGGACAAATACTCCGTCTATGTGAAACTGGCATTGTAGCTGAGACATAAGGAGTAACTTCTGGAGAGATGCTGTACTTCTGTGTCCAATTTTTTATTTACTACCTTTCCAACCTTCTTTCAGACTAAACATGTTAATGAGCTGAATGTCAAAACCACCGACGAGTAAACTGAGTTGTCCCATCCAGTAGGCTGATGTTGGTTTGTTTTTAGTAACTAGCAAGGATGCTGGAAAACCCCTATAAAGATTTCATTTTTAACAAAAAGTACCAAAAACTCCACCAGTTTTGCATCACAAAGTTGTGGTTAAAGTCAAGATTTGAGTCAAGAAGCATGTCTGTGGTTTTTGTGGGTGGATGCCTCTCGGAATGACTATCAATCTGTCAGAGGGAGATCTGCATGTCATCTCTGCATATGACAAGCAAAATCTGCAGTGACAAATATCTTTCCAGTCCTCGGCTGCGCCGAGCTCGTACCCCTCCTGCCATCCACGGTCGCCAAGTCTTGTCAGCACGTAGTGTTTGAACCCACTTTTTCTTTCTTCTAAACTGAGACAAACAGAGGAAGGTAAGACAACTATGGAGCAGTGCTCTAGGGATGCCATCAAACACCACTGCTGATGTGCTTAGTCACACACAAATCCTGATGTGCACACGGGAGAGGTCACGGTGGCCACTTCTATCACACCAGCCTGCCCAGTTTTGGCTGCTTGTGCAAGTGCTTGCAGTCCTTCTCTGCTGCAGCACAGGCGTGAGAGGGACACTTGGAAATGAAATGGTGTAAGGCTGGAGGGGGCAAAAGTGAGAGTAACTCAGGACCAAGTCAAAGTAGCTCTGGGAGTACACAAAAGAGAAGTTTTCAGAAACAAATCCCAGAGAATCTGACTTAGAGCTTAACTGCTGGTAGGGAAACGCCCAAACCTACACAAGGACTCGCTGAAGAGAAGACTGAGAAGGGATCTCATCAATCCACACAAAGAGCACCAAGGGGTAGCAGGAAGATGGCTCCAGATGCTTTTCAGTGGTGCCCAGTGACAGGACAAGGAGCAATGGCCATCAACTAAAGCACAAGAAGTTCCACCTCAACATGAGAAAGAACTTCTTTCCATGGAGGGTGGAGAGCACTGCAACAGCTGCCCAGGGAGTCTCCTGCTCTGGAGACATTCCAAACCCACCTGTGTCACCTGCTCCAGGGGAGAAATGGGAGCAGTTTGAGCCGGTGCAACACAGGAAAAGGGCCTGAAATGTCAGCAAGAACCACGAGATGGGAAGAGCCCCCTGTGCCTGGCTGGAGTCACGATCCCAGGACGCATTTGCAGGCTGTGTGAAAACAAGCTGATGGCTGGATAAATTGCCTCAGGGCAGGTGCTTCCCCAGGAGCACCAGGGAGCAGGAAGAGCCAGGCCCATTTCCAGTCAGCCCTTCCCTCCAGAAGCACTGTCATCCCTCAGACCTGTCTCACGGCTTTCTCACCCATTAGTCCTCCTCAGCTGGCTCTCCTCACCCTGACACTCAGCCCTTTTTTTTTTACCCCTTTCACTCTCTCATCTCATCTGAGCAATGACTTTGCAGCTCTCGCTTGCCCAGAGCCCTTCCCCTGCCTGGAAATGGTGCCTGATCCCAAGGGGATGGGCAGGAGCAAAGCTTGTTCCTGGGCCTTATTGAGGACACGGGTTTGTTTTCACTTTCCTTTTCTAGCACTAAGTAAATACACAGAACACTGAATGTGAAGGCAGCACAGAGTGGAATTCCATATCTGTTCCATGTGTTCCAATATGACTCCTAAAATAGTGGAGATGCTGTGTTATGATTTCCATTTCCCTTGTGTCCATAACACTGTTCATACGCCACAGAGATGGAAACACAATCTGTTAAGTCTGTAAGGAACTTTTCCTTATGAATGATGGGTGCAAACATCGTGTGCAGTTAAATGACAGGAAGAGAATTCCATCCCCTCGGTGTGAGCAACGCCGAAAGGAGTTAAAACCTGCAGTTTGCCTGTGTTTGCACACCATGGGAGTTTTCACATCAGTTTAATCACAGGATGATTCATTATTCATCAACCACTATGATCAAGTAAAATCATGGAATCATTAAGGTTGGAAAAGACCTTTCAGTTCCTCAAGCCTGGCCATCGACCCAGAGCCAACACCACGTTCACCACTAAACCATGTCCCCACGTGCCATATCCAGATGGGTTTTTTAACACTTCCAGGGATGGTGACTCTTTCACTTTCCTACAAAGCCTGTTCCAGTGTTTTATAACCCTTTGCATGAAAAAAATTCCCTAGTATCTAATCTGAACCTCCCCTGGTGCACCTTGAGGTTGTGCAGTAGCGCAGGATCCAAGTCACAGAATATCTGCCAGTGTCCAACCCCAAACTGGTGGGAAAAGTGCCCCACATCTTCGAGAAGAACATCTCCACGCGGTGGTAAATTTGGTGTAGACCTCTGCAACGTGTCCCTGTGACTGAGTGACTTTACTGATAAATGTACTTATTGCCTCTAATTTGAATTTTTGCTGCCACTGAATCTCACTCCAGCATGAAAGGTCAGCTCAACAGCCAGGAGACTTCTGCAGGGAGCAACCTGGATTGCGTCCACTTAGCTCTAGAGCCGACAAGAAGATTAAGCTATTTAAACCCAAAATGCAGATGCCTGGAAATCCAGACTCACCCTGAAGACACCCCCAAACCTCCAGCTGCTCCAAGTCTGGAAGAAGCCAGGATTAGAGCTACGGAAAACCTCAAACAGGCAGGGCTGGCTGGGCAGGATGAGTCACCCACAGGGAAATGCTGCTGATGGGCTCATCCTGAACGTGCTCCCAGACATCCTGCTCTGCTGCGTCAGGAGCCTTTCTCCCAAAGGTGTGTGTCTGTGGTTGGCAGCCAGAGCTTGCTCTGCTTTTTTCCCTAAAATTAGGAAGTGGGAGGAATAGAAGGAAATGGTGGCCTCCAAAACCTGCTCAATGTAAATGTTGGGAAGAGAGATGGAAATGCAGGTTCTTCGCAGTCCTTTGATGTCAGTGTAGTCGTGGCCACTTCTAAGTTTCTTCATGGCCTTGTGAAGATTTTCTGCACGAAGCCAACGTGTGGGTGGATAGATGGATGGCCCTGAAGGAGGGGGTCTGGCTTGCACCATCCCAAATAAAACTATCCATTTACTAAGGGAATGCTCTACCAACTGCTAATCCTCAACACTGGAACAGGCAGCCCAGGGCAGTGGTGGAGTCACCGTCCCTGGTGGGACTTAACAGATGTGTAGATGTGGCACCTGGGGACATGGGTTAGTGCTGGGTTTGCTAGTGCTTGCTAATGGTTGGACTCAAGGATCTTACAAGGCTTTTCCAATCCAAACAATTCTGTGATTCTGTGAAACCTGAATCATTTCCACAAGATGCCACCATCTTCTGAAACTGTTCTGCTTTGCATCAGGTAGCATTTACTGGACTGAAGAGAGCAGTGAGTGCTCTGGTAGCGCTCCAGGGAGCAGAGCTGTGTGCAGTTGCTGTTTCAGGGAATGCTGAATCAAAGCCCTTGGCTGTTGCCTGCAGCAGGCTCAGACTGCAAGGCTCACCTGGGGAGCAGGGCAGTGTCACAGGGTTCAAAGGAGGGCACATCCAAGGAGGAATGAAGGAACTGCTATCTCAGGGATATCTTGCTAGTTAGAGCTTTTACCTGGAAGAACTAGATTAAAATCTTCCCTGGGCAAGAGAGGGCATTGCTCCTGGTTCCCATGTTGGAGTGCTGAGTGGCTCCTCCGTGCTGCTGCCCAGCGTGTGCTGCGGTTTGCTTCCCACCTCGCCCCTGGGCAGAGCTCCCAGTTCTCATTCCAGCATGGACAAAAGCAGTTGGAAGTGTGCTCCATGCTGGCCAGAGGCTACATCCCTCTGCCAGAGGCTCTCCTGCCTCCCAAATACAACCACCCCACTGCCTGCCTAGGAACCAAGACCCCAGACTCGGGGTCTGAGTTGGTGCCTACAAGGTAAGAACTGAAACACAGATTTTTGGTTTTCAGAGCTTTTGTCAGCCTAGTTCCTGGTCTTTCTGTGGGTCTAGTACTCAGTCTGGCAGGGCAGGAGGGGAAAGTCTTGCTCCTTACATCCTCACCCTAATTCTGAGCAACTGGAATTGTGAAGTAAAAGGGATGATTACATGCTGGTAAAATACCTACAGTGCTACCCCCTCCCCTCTCTGCCAGCGTCTCTCTTTGGGAGAGCAGAGTTACCTCAGCCTGTGCCAAACCCCAAATCTTACACAGTGGAAAAATGAAGAGGCAGAACGTTACATTTTCCTGAACCAAAAAAAAAAAACCCAGAGGTGGTGCATGAACTTGTGCAAGAACAGGCTGGGCAGACAGCATGAATCAGAGGGCCTGGTGACACCGTGGAGGAGGAAAGCCCTCGTGGCAGGCAGCCAGGCTGAGGCACAGCTCCTCCTGCGTGCATTCCCGCAGCATCCTGGCGTGCATTCCCATGTGTTCCCGCAGCATCCTGCCCGACAGACCCCTTCAGGCACGGATGAGTAACGGTGGGAAGCTGGTGACCAGTGTCTTCCAGCCAGTGGGGTCGTTTGGGAGCACTGTTAACTGTGGTGCTCCCTGAAAGGGAATGGCCCTTAAATTCAGAGCTGGGTTTTGGCTTGCGATTCAAGCGTGTCACCGACGAACAGGAACTGTGTGTGACGAGTAACTTATGTTAGCAGACCAGAAACACAAGGTTGCCACCTCCAGAAAGGAAAAGCACCTGGTTTCGGTTCTAAACGCCCTGGAGGGCACAGCAGGGCCGCAGGAGCAGGTCCAGCCCCTTCACTGCTCCCCACTGTCACTGTCACCTTCTCCAGGGGCAGGTTGAATTCGGCCGCCTCTCCCCTCGAGCTGGTGAGGCTGTGCACAGCTGCTGACCTGGCTCCTCACCTTTGGACACCGTGTTGACGGTAAATACGGGATGAGTGACGTCTGTAAGTTATTGTACTTCCATTACACCCAGTCCTTACTACACCTTTTTGGGGATGAACTTAATTTTTAACTCAAAATGAGCCGATATAAACCATTAGCCCATCAATCCTGCCTAAATGACTATAGTGGGGCCTTCTGACACATACACAGGTGTGTGTCAGCTGTGGGGAGGGGTGTGGGGAGGACAGGGCCTGTTCTGCTGTGGCTGTTCCACCGGCAGCCAGGCCCAGCGGGGCCAGGCCGTCCCCACGCAGCAGCGCTGACCGTAAAGGTTAAGCTGCCACAGACTATTGTACCCAGAGGCACTGCTTGGCTGGGCTTTGCAGTCTAATTGCCACTGACCCCGTGACAATGAGGTAATGTCTCTGCCTCCCGGGTCAGATAAATACTGCTCATTTTATAACCACCAGACATGTTACTGAAAAACAGATAGGAAACGACCCAAAGTCCCATGATCAGTAGAATATAAACCCTACTACAGCTGGTGCTCCTGTCCTTCACTTGAACGCTCAGGGGTTTTTCTCCTGACTCAGAGTCAGTCCTTGCCCAAACCTGGCCGGGGATGCTTCTCCTCAGGTGGCCTTGCCAAAACTAAGAGGGGAAGGTAGGAAAATGCCCGAGTGGAAGGACGTGATTGGTAAGAAACAACCCAGATAAAGATTGTCTTCAGTCAGATTTCTAAACCCCAGCCACCAGAACAACCAGGACGGGAATTCAAGTGAAGAGCTGTGCCAGGGACCAACAGGCAGAACCTTCATGCCAGCTTGAGGGAGCTGGCCAAGTCTCCCTGAACTCCCCAGGTTCAACCCTGGCCGGTGTGGCCACGGTTCAGCCCAAAGTCCTCCTTCCCACCTCTCTCCCTTGCCCCGCTACAGCTCCATAACCACCGGGCCTTTGAAGATAAGTGTGGGGTGACGCCAGAGTGACGAGGAGGACTTTGTCCCCCTCCTGAGAGACAGAGCCACAGAGGACAGTGCTAGCCCTCACTCCCAATCCATCCCTGCCCCAGAGCCCTGGGCTGAGCCAGCCCCAGCCTGCCCACCTCGGACAGTGGCCCTGCCGCTCCCAGGGATGGGCAGGGCAATGGCACGGAAAGCTGAGTGTTGTTTTTCTGGAGCAGCAAAGCAGCTTTTCTCCCCAGTGCCTCCAGAGCCACAAACACCATCCTGTGTCCTCAGTGCTGGGAAAAAACAGGGAGAAGATAAACCCGCAGTCTATACCTGTTTTAATCTTAAACCAGAACCTCTGCGGGGTTTGGAGAAATTAACCCAGAATGGCTTAGATAATCATGTCCTTTTCATTGAGACATTCTTATTTTATATAAAATACGCCCAAAGCTGATAGCTGGTTTCACTACTATTCAGATTTTCTCATCTACTCTGCTCTACTTTTGATTTTAAGAAGTTGGAGACTTTTTTTTTAAGCACTTCTAAGATGCTGAACGAAAAATATTTTTACTATTTCATTCCTGATATTTACAATAATTTTGGCTTTTCAAGTGTTTAATTTAAATTGTTAAAGCATTTCTTAATATACTATATATCAAGATGCCCCCTATATATATATATTGACATCCCCTGATTGTACACTGGGACTGTTGCAAACGAGTGGTTCAAATTCCAAACTCAAAAGCTCAGGATGATTTTTTTCCTCTCCTTCACATTAGTTTTTGGGTCCTGTTTTAAATTACCTTTTTCCCCCACACTGCCCATGACTCAGCAGCACTGATTTGCATCTGGCTCACACTTTGCACAGAAGCTGCAGAGAAGGGATTTAAATACGAAATGGCCAATTATTTCATAGACCTTTTTTGTCCTTCTCCGTCCCTGTACTACCGATTTCTTTTCCACATGTTTTGATGGGAAGGGAGATTCCTGGCATAGGATGTGAGGAGACTTTTGCCAGGTTTCTCCATATTACTATCACCTCTGCACCAGCACTGCTGGGATTTGGGTTTCCCTTCTGCACTATGGAAAAAGCTTCCTGTTCGTTATGAAGACACACCACTGATCCACTTTTTGGGCAATTAATAGGCTCTAATAGGTTGCTTTCTCTAGCTGCCAGCAGCTCTAGAGCAGGAGTTTCGTATCCTTTGTACATCCCCAGCCTGGTTTGTTCTGGCTGTGTAGGATTGCTCACTATTAGTCACGTTGTTGGCTGGAAGGCGCCGGGTACCGCAGAGCGAAGGTCAGGGTGAGGGTGAGCACAGCGCTGCCAGTTCTGCCTCGCTGCCTTCTGTGTCCTCTGCTGCAGGAGCAGCCAGTCTTGCTCCCAGAAAACACATGTATTATAAAAAGTGGCCATCAAGTAGAGGAACTGGTGCAATTACCAAAATATATTTGGCAAAGTTGCTGGTACTTGCAGTAATCATTTGCTGATAACACTTCAACATTTCCTTTTGAAGTAAGGAGCCCCACATTGCACTAAACTTCCTTTATCAGGTTTTATATTTCTATAAGTATATTAATATATAACAGTTATATACCCTATATCATTTTAATTATATTATTGAATATAATGTATATATTTAATATACATAAATATCTTCCCAAGCCTCTGCTTACTTCCATGGAAGTTTTAATTGTTGCTAAGGAGAAGAATCGATACAAACTCATCTCCACCAGCTCTGTTTGCTTACAGAATCAGTTATTAATAGTTATGGATGTATTTATGGATGTAATTATGGATGTAATCCCCCTGTGTAGCACATCCAGGCACTGGCCAGCCCCTCAAAGGTTCGACTGCACGGAGGGGACACCGGGATGCAGGAGCAGCTCCCAGCCAGGACACCTGCCCAGGTACACCCACGTTTAACCCACTGACAGTTCTGGTGTGAGGGAAGGGCAGCAGCAGTTCCTCCAACCCCCTCGATATCCCAGAGCCACGTGAAAATGCGGCAGAAAATCTTTTCCCTCTTGGCTTGGCACAACCTCTCTGTTTGATTTAAAAAATGACTGTGCTGGGGATTTTTCTCTTGGTTCTTGTTAACCATCACTGCCTTTCCCTCGTTACTGGAACAAACACGAACATTTTGAACTACATTTCATACTGTTTTTAAGAGCGACCGTGTCAGACGCTTTTGCTGCGCGCTGACAGGGCTCAAGGAGGTTTGCATAAGGCATCATTTATAAATTAAGAATATTTTATTTAGGAGATGGAACAATTTGCAGGCTTATATTGGGGAAATACAACACCTGCAGCAGATTAGGAAGCACTGAATTAAAAACCATGAAAGGTTTCTTTCTTCAAGGAAGGAAGACATCGATTGTGCTAAATTACCAATTCCTGCTGAACCACGATAATGCATCAGCTGGGGCAGAAGCTGCCTCTAAGACCAGCCTGGAATGCCACTAATGGCACTGACACATCAGACGTGATGTTACAGCCATAAATCTCCCACTGGCTTCCAGATATATATAAGTCCCACCACAAAAAGTCTTGAAAATCACATCATCTTTGCAAGCCCGAGTCAAGTAGATCAGTCAGATCCCAAGTAACTGCAATTCTGCACTGATAAATAATAAACTGCAAGGTAACAGCCTGAGAAATAGAGCTTTTCCTGAATAAGCTACTTTTTTTTTGAAATTAGATTATCTATAAAACGTTAAAAAGCAATATTAGTTTCTGCAAACTGAAGTTCTAACTGAACTTTTTTATTATTATTGTGAAAAGTAAAACCTAATGTAATTACAGGGATAACACTTGAATATTATGCAAGTGCATGCTTAGGCCTTTTGGAAAGAACACGGTCTCACATGTTCTTCTATTTTAAATGCCTGCTGCACCTCCCGAAGTCTCTGGGGAATGCGCTTAGCAAAAGGTGAGCTCAACATTTCCAAAATAACCCACTCGGCACGACTGTACTCGAAAATCAGCGCCGCGCCAGGCTCAGCACAGCGGGCACGGGGAGCCCGGGGGACGAGGGGGTCATTTCTCCTCCGTGCGCTGCCCATGAGGCAGTCCTGGGGGCTGACTTGTAAAACCTGGCAGTGCTGCGTTTATATTTTATCCTAAAATGGATGAGGACAGCCCGGCTAGCAGCGGGCCCGAGGGACGGGCGGGGATGAGCAGCAGCGGGTCCCTACCCGGCTGTTGGGGGGCTGCACCCCCTTCCCCACCCCGTCGAACCCCAAAGCCCCTTGGGACCCCGGGGCGGACCCAGCTCGTTATTCTGGGGGGGTTTCTCCAATTTTGTGCCTCCGGGCTGGGACAGGCGGCGGGGCTGGAAAGCCCCGCGGGGCGGCTGCCAGGCGGCGGCGGGGGCGGCAGGAAGGCGGGCGGACACGGGCCGTGCCCGCGGGGGACGGACGGAGGGAGGAGGGAGGGAGGGAGCGCTGGCCGCCCGCCCGCCAGCGACACGCCTTGGCCGCCCGCCCGGCCCCGTGCGGGGACGGGGATCGGGATGGGGACGGGCGGGGAGGCGGCGCTTCCCCCGCGGGGGCGGCCCCGTCACGTTCCGCTCCGCATGGCCCGGCACTCTCGGGGCTCCGGCCCGCCCTCAGCGCGGCACCGCCTCAGGGGCGGCGGGGCTGCCACACGGCTGGCGAGCCCTCACGGACCCGCGGAGGGGATCCCTCCCCTCACACACCGTGTGATTGATCCCTCAGGGACCCGCGGGGGGGGATCCCGCCCCTCACACACCGTGCGATCCCTCACGGACCCGCGGGAGGGGATCCCGCCCCTCACACACCGTGCGATCCCTCACAGACCCGCGGGAGGGGATCCCTCCCTTCACACACCGTGTGATCCCTCACAGACCCGCGGCAGGGGATCCCTCCCCTCACACACCGTGCGATCCCTCACAGACCCTTCAGCTCCCTCATCTCAACACCCCCCCTCGGCTTTCCACAGAAAATTGTGTAAATTCCTCACCTGAGGGGACACACGGTGGATGTCTGACCCGGACAGTGTTCCTGCTGATGTAAGAGCGTCCTGCTCTGGAAATTTCACGAAATGGCATAAAATGGATGTAAAATTTCCTTCTTTGCACCCACACAACCTCACAGGGAAGAATTTCTTTCTAATATCTAACCTAATTTTCCCCTCCCTCAATTTTTACCTTGCCCTGTCACTACAGTTCCTGAGGAAGACTCTCTCCAGCTTCCCCTTGAGATACTGGCAGGTTCCAATACTAGAGATCTCCACACAACCTTCAAATTACCTCCAGGTGTGACTGGTGACCCTCCTTCACCCACCTGTGGTACCTCGCTGTCCTGCTGTCTCCACCTGGGTAGTTTTTTTACACACACAAATGGCTCCTTGGTCATTATTGTCCCCACCGCTATCACAGCTGGCACTGTGAATCCCCAAATGATTAATGTACAGACACGAAACACTCCTCAAAGGCCAATTCTGTGGCTGCCAAATCCGGGACTGAAAAGAGATGCCTGTGCAAAATTAATTTGGCTTATCTCTGGGCATGGATTAGAAATCTTATTAGATATTCATCTCCTGCTTTTTGCACAGAGCCCTGTCTCGCCGCCGAGCAGAGTGGATGGTGTTCCTTAATGAATAAGGATCAGTGTTCTGCTTTACCTTTGCTACTCAGCGTGGCCTGAGGCTGTAAGAGCCCCAGGTGCCCCCAGCCCAGCTCTGGGGCACATCTGGCCATGCTCGTGGCCTTCTGCACCGTGCCAGGAGGTTTCATGGGCACTTGCAGAGGGTGGAGGAGCAGTGAGAGTTGGAAGCCTTAGGACCTGTCCAAGCTCTGAAAGGGAACTGCCAGACACTGGGCTTGGGGGCATCAGGACTCTGTCCTTCAGACTGTTCCTCTGCCTTCGCCTCTTATGGCTGCTTGTGCTTACATCCTTGCCTGGCTCCCAGTCTCTCTTGCGGCCCTACCATTGCCTACCAGTTTCTGGAATAAATGAGTTTGTGGTAAAATGAGCAGCAGTTTCTGGAATGCAAGTGGAGATTTTGTCCTCCTGCTGCTCAGCTAGAGAAGCTTCCACCCCAAGGGTCCCCGGGAACACAAGGAGGTTAAATGTCCCATCTTCAGTCCAAGTGCCTGGACTGAGCCCAGACCATCTGCAGTTGCAGAGTAGAGCCTGCTGGCCCTCACATGGATGAAATCCTTGAGGGAATTAAGCTGGGAGCATCTACCAAACTGCTGAGAAGCGAGCAAGCTGCAGCTTCTCAGAAGCTTAGCAGTTATCAGCTCATCAGGTAGATTGCTTTGTTAAAATGGCAGAGCTCACCCTTCCCTCCACTGCCAGGCTTTGGGTGCAAGGCATGTTGAACAGCATCAGACCTTTCCACAGAAAACAACTGTAGAATTGTTTTAGCATGGATAAAATATCCCTGCCTGCCTGTTTCTTTGGTTGAGAGAACCAGCAAAGCTTTTCAAAGTTATAATCAACTTAAACCAGGGCGTTTATGGTGGAAAGTACTGGACAACCTTTGTGATCAGTGTTCCAGTCCTGTCTGGAACATTCGTGGAAGCAATAAGAACAGGGTGGCGTGCTAAAGATGCGTGCGGGTTATTGAGATAAATGTCTGGAAGGAAAGTTCAATCATGGTGCTTTTGTGACCTAAGAAATCTTAATGACAGGCACTATCCAACAATGACAGGGGTGGTGTGCCAGCGGGGAGCGAGGCCAGAGTCCAGCAGAGAACACGTCTGCCAGGGAGCCAACGCTGCCGTGACCTCTGCCCGTGTCCGTGAGCTCAGCAAGCGCCTCTGTGTTGGACCAGGCACATCTCACAGAGCAGACCAAGCTGTGGGGCTGAATTTGGGTGAAACAGGTAGTGAGAGATCCAGCTGTCCCAGCTGGGAAAGAAGCACTGTGACAGTCTTTGGGTATGGGCACGTTCACACCAGGGAGGGAGGGAAAGACCCATGGAAGCAGAGTGACACTGAAGTGCTCAATGTTTTGACATTTACAGTCCTTGTGGCTTTGCAGGACAGGAGGGGATGGGTGCCTTTAGAAAGCTGCCTGCCATGGCATGTCCTCCATACCAGCAGTTGGTGTGTCAGGGAACCTGTTCTTACTGAGATACTCTCCATATTAAGTCGTGGGTTGAGTATTCCCAGCATTCTGCTAAAAACCTTACTTACTGTGGCTGTAAATCTGTGTCTCTGTCAATGATTTATGTGCTGGAGTTGGCTGTGTGTTGTGACTCCCCACACCCAGGCAGGAACCTGAGGTGCTGCTTCAGGTCAGCCCCAGGCTGATCTGAAGGTCCATCAAGCAGGTCTGCAGATACATTATAGTCAGAGTGTGATGGAGGAGATAAATCTTTATACAACTAGATATATACCGAGATACAGCCACGTCTCCTCTGTGCCCAGTGATGATGAATGTTCTTGTTTGGGTAAAGTTGTGCCCTTCAAAAGTCTGTCTTGTGACGAGTATCACAGATTTGATTAAAAATCTCATGCTCTTTCTGATGAGCGTGGCTCACATAACAAAATAAATCTGACAGACAATTGGCTTGCTAATAAGTGCAATTAAGCAGTATGGGGGCTTGGTTTTATCACAGTTTATTGGTAAAACCACAGAATATTTTATGAAGCCGGTTTCACGGAAATGAAATGATTGATAGTTTTGTCGAGGAATGCCATGGAAATCCTTTTGTTTCCTGGCTCAGAAGACACGCTGTTTTTCAGTGTGAAGGAATTAATTTGGCTCCTCTTTGTTATGCACCATCACTTGATGAACCCCCAGCCCAGGGATCTCTGTGGGGTAGTCCCACTTGAAGAACCTCCCCAGTGGGTCAGATAAAGTTTACATACATACATCTGCTTGTTAATAATGCAGTGAGAAATCAGTCAGGATCCAAGAAAAATTATCCATCTTGCTTGCCCTGTGGAGTCTGGAAATGCTGTAGCCCCACGCTGGCATTGTCTGCAGTGCTGAGAGGGAGTTGTAGGAGGTGTTGTGACTTCACAAAGATGTTTTCTGTTATTTCTGTGTGGCTGGTGATCTTCTCATCAGGAATAGAGATTGAAACCTAACAGGGACCTGAGCTCTGCCCAGTCATCTTCAGAGTACTTCGTGTTGAGGAACTTCTACAGGGACTCCAGCGTGCTATTTTTAGGGCACGTTTGCTATTGAAAGGAAATACTTGCTGGAAATACAGTAACTGTATATTAATTTTGAGATAATTTTGAAGAGATGGGGAATCCATAAGATATTGTGCTGTCTTCTCTCCACAGAAGCTGAGAAATGGGAGCAATTGGTGAAATAAAGCATAGACCACCCCTCTAAAAAAACGTTCTGTGAAGTCACCTTGAACCCAGACAAGGGTGACAAGCAAGAAATAAGGATGGTTTGTAGGTCATGGATTCATCAGAGGGCACAGCACAGAGACAGCTGTTAGCTCAAAACTGCCCCTGGAAGGATCAGATTAATCGTGGAAAAGGGAAAGGAGAGGGAGACAACCTTCCCAAGAGAGCAAGCGCAGATACCACGAGAGAGGAGCAGACAGCTGGTTGTGTTGTTTTTCAGGAAAAGAAAACTTCACCTAGCCAGAATCATAAAAGGTTGTAAAATCAAAGAGCCAAAGACTGGAAGGGCTTTGGTAAATATTAATAAATCAAAACCTGCATGCTTTTAAAGACCAAATGAAAGGCTGTTGGTAAGGCCTGAAGGAAGCCAGCAGGAGCCTTTGTGGCGATTTGAATGGCTGCAGGTCAGGACTTCGGCACGGGTTTGGCAAAGGGCTCCCGGCAGAGGGGTGGCAGTGCAAGAACAGGCGGGAGAGGAGTCAGCTGCGATGGGGATGCAGGCGGAGGGGCCCGTTCCAAAGGTGGCAAAAGCATCTCCCACCTCTCTAAGTGAAGGATTGTCAGTTCCATTTTTGGACTCTGTCCTCTCTTGATGATTTCGCGTTTGCACGGTGGCTGTTCCTGCTTGTCTTCACCTCAGCATTTATTTAGCAGCAGGGTACGATTATCTCGGGGCAGCGCTCCGTGCCTTTGACATCCCTTAATTAAACTATGACATTTGCTAACTACGGAAAAGGAAAATACCGAAGGAAAAAAAACGCTCACTGCATTCTCATTAGACCACATTCGTGAGACTTTGGGTGCCACGCAGGAGAACAGCACAAAGGATGTTTTTAATGAGCTTCAGTAAAGGTGCCCTTGCTTTTGGTTTGTCTCTAATTGTACGAGCTTTGATCTTGACTTCTTCAAGAGACATTTCGCTGTGCACTGAGATAGCACTGACAGACCTGAACAGTTTTGCTTTGTCCAGTTTCTAAGAGATGAAAAACCTTCCACTGGAAGATGGTTCCAGGGAAAGTTTCAGCGAGCAGCATCTTCAGGATCTGGGCTGATAATTATCTACAAACAGGTCCTGCAGAAGGAACTGTGCTCAAGGGATACCTAACACATGCACTGGGACAGGTGAAATCAAATGTGTGACTCCATGGACGTGTTCTGTGCTTGGCTACCCTATGCAGGGGCAGGAAGGCTTTAGCCATGCAGGAGAACAGCTCAGGAGTATTGCAATGCCATGTAGCTGCACAACCCAGCTCATGGCTTGGGACTTCTGGGCCAGTTCACTCGCCCTAGATTATGTCTCCAGTAAGACTGGAAGCCTCGTGGGAGGGAATTTCTGCATTTCTCACTCAGGGAGCCCCGACTCAGAGTGAGCACCGGGCCTGCCTGTTGAAATCTGTTTTCTAATATGAATCATTTAGTGTTTTTCTTATTTGTAAAGCAAGAAACAAGACACAAACCTGAGGTAATTTTAAAGCTGTTTTTAAATTAATCTTGGCATTTTGCAGCTTGACAAATCCAAAGCCTCTGAAATCATTGCATGGCTGTAGCAAATGAAGTTTTTATTCAGGAGAGATCAAGTCTAGAGGTTTTTGTGTTTCCAACCGTGACTTTACAGCTAAGGCTACCAGGAATTAAGCTTTGTAGGAAGAGACTGAGCTCACCAAGGGGAGAGCCTTCACTTCAGAGGGAGCTCAGGCTGCCTTAAATTAATACTCCATTCACCAGAGCCTCTGATTTGAGTTTAGGGGTAGCTGGCATTAAGGCAATCCTGGAGAATGTCTATAGTGTAAGAACAGCCGCTCTTAGGCTGTGAACCTTCCTCTTCCCAGCAAGAGCACAGGATAAAACCTGCTGAGACATCCTTGGTACCCTGCCACAAGCTCCCTTCTCCGGTGCCTTTTCATCTTCCCTTCCATGAATATTAACAGCAGTTCTTTCACTCTGAAAGACTGCAATGCTAAAATCCAGCCAGATATGCCTGCTCGAGTCGCAGCAGCGCTCACTCAGCCTCGCCAGGCTCCTTTTTGCGGTGGGGCTGCTCAGTCAGACCCAGACAGCCGTTGTTTTGCAACGGAGACATGGACATATAGGACACTTGAGCAATCAAACACGCCGGTGACTTCTTGCCATTATTGAACTGGGTTGGATTTAATCAACAGCAGCACCGTTTGCAGCGCTGCGCCCGCCAGCGCCGGCGCTTTGGAGGTCACCGGCGGGAGGGAATGCCAGCCTGGGCTCCGGGGCTTCCCTGCCGAGAGGCTCACAAAAGGCAGGGGAAAAAAACTCATCCTGAAGCTTCACATACTGTGTCGGATAAAGTTCCAGCATAGTGAAAGTTCGCTGCAGTGTCTGCAGCTCTTCATCGTGACTCAGTGGAAAACCTCCTTTTTATTGGTGTGAGTGAGCACTATTAAGGGGCAGGTCTGCAGCTGAGGGAACATCCTGCTCACAGGTACAGCACTAACCTTTAGAGGTGCTGTGAAAGCACTTTTGGTCCCTCGTCTCCTGGATGTTTATTTGCTCCTTTTTTTTTTTTTTCTTTGCTTTAGCTATCTGCAGATTCCTCTGACGAAATTACTCAGGGAATAAATCACTGCCCCATGAAAAGCACCTAATCAAACAGATAAGTCTTGTGTTTCACCCTTGTCTCTCTCACTCCCACACATGACTTTGCATGTGAATCTTTAAGACCTGTATGCCCTATATTTTTTTCACTCTAATGCTGCAATTAATCACATTACATAACCAGCCTACTGCTGTTTCTAATTAAATTTTTCGGGGGGGGGGCCCCCGAGAGAGAGAGGGAAGAAAGAACCCTGCATTTAAATACCGTGAAGGGTCTGTCTTGAAATGACAATGCCAGGAAGCGGCGAGGGAAGGCTCCCTCCATCCTCCTCCTCGCACCCCCGGGAGCTGCGGCGCAGGCCCGGCTTATGCAACATCCCACGCCGGCGTCTGACTCACGCGCGCTTACCTCAGCGGGGACAGCCTAAAAATAGGGATTCATTCTTAACTCTGCGCAGCCGGGCTCTGCCTCGCTTCCAAGAAGACCCTTGACGGGACTAAAATAGAGCGAGTTCCGCGCTGTGTTTCCTGCCGGAGGTGTCGGCGCTGCTCCCGTGTGCGCTCGGCGTTCGGCCGGGCTGCGGGGCGGCTGCGGGACCCGGGGCACGGCGAACGCAGCTTTGGGAAGGGATGCCGGGCTGGAAGGATGTGAAACCGGCCCTGGGCTGGGTGGGACGAGGTTGCCGATCCTGGAGTAGGGATGTGCCAGGGACTATGGGAAGAAGCATCTCTCAACTCCCCCCTGCAGCTGCAGCTGAGACTGGAGCGCTGCCCTATGTGCACCCATGCCCCCTCCTCGCTCCAGGGTGCAGAGGAGCCCTGTCCACCATCACCCTTCCAGCCCTCCTTGGGAATTGCCCAGCACAGGATGGGGCTGACACAGCTCACTGTCCCCAGCACAGGCAGCGATGGCACATCCTTGGCACATGGATCTTCCCACCTTTGCTGTAGGAGCACTGTCCTGGCTTTGCAAGGCTCATGGCATGGCCAGAGCCCCCACACGTGATGGGTGAGGACCCAAAAGCTCTGCTTTCAGTTTAAAACAAAGCCATTTTGCAGCTGTCCCGCTGGCTGCAGAAGGATCAAAGTGCAGGCAAGTGTCTCAAAAGTCAGAGCAAGTAAATTTTCAGATTAATTAGAAAACTTAAAAAAAATACAGCAATTGATACATCACTCCAGTGAATTTTCTGGCTGGCCTGAAGAACAAATTCTAGACCTTTGGGTCGGTGTACTTGGCACCAGGCTGCTTCCCCTCTGCTTTCTCAGCTCATGAGACTTATTTACAGGGTCTGGAGATGGTTTTTTCCCCTATAAATTCTACCTTAAAGAATTTGAGAGTGAAAAAGTGATGTGTAAAACCATACTCAGTTTGCTTCCATCTGCCTTTTTGAAAACATCCATCCCCTGGTTCCAGAGCTGACCTTAACGTGTATTTGTAAGGAATTGTAACCAGATTATAATGAACGTATTTACTTCCAAAAAGCCATGTAAAGACTTATCTTCTTTAGCTTTCTATCCTCCCTGAAGGCACAGGCACGAGCGGGGCAAGGAGGCTGTGTCCCTGTTATTTTGCCTCAGGCATCTGGTCCTGCTGCAGCCATAAGCTCAGCCTCATCCTGTGGCAATCAGCATCATTCACTTCATATTTTTTTTTTGCATGGCAAGAGCAGCAGAGCTGCCCTTCCTGGCCTGAAGAGATGTGGGATGATGTGTGTATGGCCAAGACACAGTCACACGGAGCAGAGGGGGGGGTTTGGGAATGGCTCAGTGTCGGGGGGTGATGGCAGCACCACCTCCTTGCAAGGTGAATCCGAGCTTCTGCTGCACAGACCAAGAGTTCAAGTGGAATTTTGGGAACTGAGGTGGCAGAAGGCTTTGATGCCATGTGGATGTCTGAGGTGTTTCCCTGATTGCTGCTAAATTGAAATCTGTTTGATGTGATTGAGAAAGAATGCAAATTGGCCTTGCAGGAAAGCCCGGGGAAGAGGAAGGAGACAGTGGGTAACTGTGAGAAAGAGAAGATGATAAGGAAAGGGAGGAAGGAGTGAGAGAGAGGACTATTTAAGGAAGCAGGCACCTTGAGGGGAAAAGCAAAGAAAAGTGGGACTAGCATAAGGGACAGCAACAAGAAGCAAAAGGTTGAAACATGCAGAGAGCAAAGCTCAGAGACCATAGGACAGAGCAAAGGAAGAAAATTAAAAGAGAGGAGCTGATTTATGACACAGATAAGGCAAACCAGCCTGTGTTTTAACAGCATGGCATGGCACATGTCCTTCATCAGTGGAGCAGAGCAGGAAAGGGTGTAGCTCAGGGATGCTGCTTGGGAAGTGCTGGAGCCTAATTACTACCTCCTGTTATTTGGGACAAGTGTTTTAAATTTGCATTCTGCCCTGAGAGGCATTGCTCCCTCTAATAATTTCAAGTCTTGGTTTGGAGCTGGGAGAAGGAGATTTCGGAATAGCATCAAAGTAAGTCATGGGCCTCGGAGGTGGGAGCAGAAATGGTACGAGCGTGGTAGGAACCAGGTGCTCGGGTTTGGCTTTTCTTTAATGCTGGCTGGTGGCCAGAGGAGAAACCTCTTCTTGTGCCTGCCCGGCCACCACCTGAACTCAGAGCAGGGAGGGTTGATGGAGATTCTCCTTCATGGTGGATTTTCATACCTGTGGGACAGATTCTGTGTTCCTCTGTGTTGGTTGTGCTGCTCTGTGTCGTGTGAAACAAAACTAAACCAGGCAGAGAGTCCCACAGGAGTTTCTGTTTATATGAAACTAAGAGAAATGTCCTTGATGCTTCCTACAGCATCCAAACAGTTTGTTGTGACAGAAAAGATACTAAGTGGAGGAGCAGGACTGTCAGCACTAGTAAAGCCTGTGAGGTGGATGTGATTAACTACAGACTGGTTACAAAGGTTGGAGACATGGGACCAGCATCCTTGGTGGTTTAGATTAGATGTTTGGAAGAATTCTTTACTCAGAGGCTGGGGAGGCCCTGGCACAGGGTGCCCAGAGAAGCTGTGGCTGCCCCATCCCTGGAAGTGTCCAAGGCCAGGTTGGAC
>JAWWES010000024.1:1263776-1295248 GCA_035583135.1 Lophotriccus pileatus | reverse complement strand
TTGCCCAGAGAAGCTGTGGCTGCCCCATCCCTGGAAGTGTCCAAGGCCAGGTTGGACGGGGCTTGGAGCAACCTGGTGGGAGGTGTCCCTGCCCATGGCAGGGGTGGCACTGGATGAGGTTTAATATCCCCTCCAACCCAAACTGTTTTAGGATTCTATGATTCTCTGCTGCAGTTTTCACAGCAACGAGACAGAAATGAAGGAGGTGAAGTCTGGTCCTGAGGGCTGCTCTCTCCTGAGAGCCTACGGAGAAACCAGGGCTGGGAACCTTGTGGCTGCCAGTGGCCTGAGGCAGGGTGCTGCTCACCAGCTCTGTGTGTAGTCCTGTTGAAATGGGTGATTTTTCTCACAGAGAATGGCAGTGATACTGTCCTGTTTTCCTTGTGAACGCAGTGTGGTCTGACGCTGCACTGGTTGGAGGCCAGAGAGTTCCCAGGTGCTTTTGCCAGGTCTTGCTGTGATCCATGTGTATCCCATGCACAGTTCCCACTCCAAGTTTCCTAACTGGGCCATCAAATAAACAAACACAGCATAAATCCAGTGTGGGCACTAAACTCAGGCTGGAGAGCCCAGAGAAATCACTGCATTGCTGCGAGGTTCTGTGCTGTAATTGCAGGGAAAGGGAGGGAGTTTGAAGTTAATGCAGGAGAGGGGAAAAAAAGCTGATGCAAAACTGAAAAGGAGGAGGGAGACAAAAGCAGGGAAATTCTTGCATCTCTTTATTATGCATTGGACTCCTTATTGCAATTCATCCAGATTCCATAGGGCACAACCCAGAGGGCCGTGGTTATGTGGGAATGTGCACGTGGCACCCTCAGTGATGGGATTCTCAAGTGCTCTCTGCAGACAGGCAGCCTCGTGCTGGGGGATGTGGTGGCTGAGGGGCACAGAGCTCCCCTCTGGCTGGAGGGGACCAGGGCAGCTGTGCCAGGGGTCCCTGCTGGCAGAACTAAGCCTAGAGGCAGAGCTTTTCAGCCCCAGTGCTGGTGCTGGAGCCCTCACAGGGTGAGGTGGTTCCTCACACACGGGTGGTCCGGGGAGGTCTGTGCGAGCTGTACAAGCAAACCCCATCAGATAGGGAAGGCAGAGCAGCTGCCAAGCGGTTCATCTGCTGATGGCACTGGTGTTTGGCCCTCTCCCATCCCGCTCGGAGGGCTGTGCTGGAGGGTTTGTCAGCTGATGGCTTTGTTGCCTGTGGTGTGGTTGAGCAACATGCTCAGGCGTTCAGTCCTGGCTGGGTAAGAGAGTTTGCTGGCGTTACTGTGAGTAGAGGTCTTGTTGCAAGCACTGTGGGAAGATATAGGCTGCCACCCCCCCAAAAACAGCAGCCAGTTCCCCCAAACTCTGTTCATGACTTGAAGGGAGTGAGGATACCTTGGGAATACAACATGGGTATAAAATTCACCCCTGGTGCCAGCGTGGTCCTGCTCAACCTGCTGCTGTCACACACGGAGCTCCACAGGTCGTTCTGCCACCAGCACAACAGAGCAAGTCACCCTAGGGCAGGTTTTACTCAAACCAAATGCTCCCAAGGAGTCTTTTCCGTTCATTTCTGTAGAGCCAGGACATTCCATGAGGGTTGCTGCTATTTCTCTACAAGAACTGCTCGTCAATACTGATATATCTAGGACTGCTTCTTGATTCTGAGTATGCTGCTGGACAGAATTAGGAGAAGCTCCCCAGAAGTGTTGCTGCTAGCAAAGAAATACTGGGATGCATGGCTATTGGGGGGGAAAAAACACCTTTCACTGAGAGCTGAGATGTGGCAGCCACAATTGCAAATCTTGGGAAACCCATCAATCTGTGCTAATTGTCATATTTATGAACGTTTTAGGGAAAATTATTTTGGGGTGAGAAGCTGAAAAGTTGTTGACTTAATGTAAACACTGCTCAGCAACAACTAAACCGTCAGTGTGTTATCAGCATTATTCGCGTCCTAAATCCAAAGAAAAGCCCTGTACCAGTGACTGGGAAGAAAATTAACTCTGCCTCAGATGAACCCAGGACAGATGATGGTGAAAGCTTCTTCAGGCATTATATTATGTTCATTTAATATCACATGCAAACAGAGAAACCTGAAGTGGAAGCTCAGAAAAACCCCAGAGAAGTGTTCCTCTGTCTTTTCCTCATCCTTGGAAGGGAGAGGGAGGGGCGTGCTTAGAGACTGTAAATTAGCTTGTGGAGTCTCCTGATGAGCTGAAACTTCAGCCCACATTTCCAAGACTTCACGTCTTGAAGGGCAACTTCTCCCACTTGCCTGACTTTTGTCCCTCAAACGAGGAGGTTTGTTCTGCATCATGTCACAGAGATGAGGCTGAGAGTGTTTTACTCCCACTTGCAAATAGGCAGTACGTGGGCATTTCTCTCCTGGCCCTGCCAGGGGACTGTGGCTGGGTGGATTTGGCAGTGCAGGTGCTGGAGCCCTGAGCATTCCTGCCTGGTTTCACCTGCTCCCCTGGGGCTCCCCAGGCACCGGGGGAACAGGGACTGTCTGGCACTGGGTGCTTGCTCAGCCGCTGTGATTCAGCTGTTGATGCTGTAGTTAAACGTGGTTTAATATCTGACTTGGCTGCTGTACTTTGATTAAAGAGAAATCTCCCTGGCCCAGCAGCCCGTGTTTAACTGGCACGGGAGGCAGTGCCTGTCCCAGCCGTGGTGTGGGCCCGTGGCCTCGTGGCACAGCTGGCCGGAGGCTCCGGCGGCTGCAGGAGCTGGCGTGGCCGACGGAAGTCATCTGGGAAGGGTGCAGAGCATGAATCAGTCTGGATGTCTCTGCTGGTTTTCTAGCCAGAGTCTTCAGGCAAATATGTACTTTTGCATCATAACAGCTGCTGCCCTTTCTGCCAGTTTCTAACACTTGCGGTCGCCGGCTTGGCTCTCGCACATCCTTCCACCCAGTGTAAACAAATCCCACCCATGTTATGTTTCTTAGATGAAAGCAAAGATCTGTGTGTGGAGCGCTGAGCGGGGCTGGGAAGCGTGGGATCCGTGCTGCTGAGTCATGTGGTCAAGCGCAGTTACTGGGAAGCACGTGAGCTCCACACCACCCCACCCCTGTCCCAAACCAAGGCTCAGAGGTGGGACTCCATGATCTTGGAAGTCTTTCCCAACCTAGATGATTGTGTGATTCTGTGAACCCCAGACTCGAGGTGTTTAGCTGATGCATTACAGAAGGGCAATGATATTGTTAATGCAAAGTCATCCTTGTTTAAAATAAGGAATCGAGATGGTTTTGTGGTTTAATCAAGCAGCATAGCTACAGGTTTTCCTGGGTAAAGGCATTCTTTGTCTTCCTGCTTTGGGGTCTCGGAGAAACTGGAGTCCTAGATGTTTTCTGATGTCTTGTGTCTGTGACTTGAGGGAGCACTAAGCAATTATGTCCCTGAGTAATAACTGCTCCAGAGAGAGTGTCTGGAGTGAAAAGTACATGGCAGTGACAGGCAAGATGCTGAGTGGTGGTTGGGAAAGGTCAGGGTGGTGACAGAGCAGATGAGAGGGAGCTCCAGATACCGTGGTGAGGAGCTGCTGGAGCAGGAACTCTGCAGTGATCCCCACAGCTTCTCCCTGTCCTAAGAGGAGTAATGTAAGAGCTCCTTTTCCTTACCATGTTTGTATGAGCTGCTTCTGTTCTAATGATACTCAGTATTTGCACATCTTTTTCTCTCTCCAGTAATGACTGGGGGCTTTATTGACCTTCATATCCTGCGCAGGATTGAAGCCTGATGGAGCCATCACAGGGGTGCTGACTGGCTGTGCTGGCGTTTGTGGCTGCCTGGAGGGGCATGAAGGAATACATTTGAGGAATGACAGTCAGAGCTTTCCTGTGAATGTCCCTCTCCCTTTATACAAAGGGAATTCCCTGCATTTGGAAAGACTGTTCAGGCTCAGGAACTGCAGCCAAGATCCTGAGACAGGCAGCAAAGGTCCCGGTAGCTGTGATGGTAATGAAGGAGCAATAGGGACACTCTTTCCCTGGCAGCAGTCCCGAAAGCATTGCCAGATCAATTCCCAGAGAAAAAAAAGGCTTTATACCTCAGAACAAATGGCCTTGGGAGGCAGTTAGTGCTGGAAAATTGGCCATGGAAAAGCTTGCTGTAGAGAGGTTGGTGGTGCCACTGTCTGGTCCCAACCTCAGGAGCAATATGAATCAGGAGCAAACCAAAACTAGGGAGCAAGGGAGGGGTGGGGAAGCAAATGGCAGACATGAGAAAACTAATGACAGTTTTGTGTTATGTTTTGTGTCATGAAAGGGGTTGTTTTGAGGCCTTTTGCATTTTCCTTTGGGTTTTCATGCCCCTTGACTCTCCTGTGAGATTCACACCCAGTGTGTCCCAGCAGTCCATTGCCACGAGGAAGGTCCACTGACACTGTGGTTTGTGCACAAGCACAATCCCTTTACCATAGGTCTGACCCATCCTGACTCCATAGAATCACAGAATGGTTTGGGTTGGGAGGAACTTTAAGCCCATCCCATTCCACCCCTGCCATGGGCAGGGACACCTTCCACCAGCCCAGGTTGCTCCAAGGCCCATCCAACCTGACCTTGGACACTTCCAGGGATAGGGCAGCCACAGCTTCTCTGGGAAACCTGTGCCAGGGCCTCACTACCCTTTCAGGGAAGAATTCCTTCCCAGTATTCCATCTATCCCTGCCATCTGGCAGTGGGAAGCCACTCCCCCTTGTCCTGTCCCTCCAGGCCCTTGTCCAAATTCCCTCTCACACTCCTGTGGGCCCCCTAACCAAGGAGATGTGCATCCCAGCTGATGGGAGCCTTCAAAGACACATCTCAAGTTCAGTTGAGATTTTCCAGTGATTTGAAAGATTCTTCCCAGAAAATGTTCACTGATACAGAGGCACTGCCTGGCCACCGTTGGCAGCACCTCGGAGTCAGCCACAGCCATTCCCTCTCTCCAAATGCAGGAAACACAAGGGGAAGAGACTCGCAAAAGAAAGCAAAAAGCTTTTTAAAACGATGGGGATTTATGTGTTGTTGTGATCCCTCTCCTGGTTCAACAACAGCCAGGAGCAGCCGGCCAGTCTGCACCGTTAAATGTCAGGATGACTCAAGTGGCGTTGGGATCCGCGGGGTCAGGAGGGGGCAGGTTCATGCCCGGGGCACGAGGCTGCTGGAGGTGATGTCCTGGCCAGGAGACGAGCCACTGAGCTCCCTCCTGCCTGCCCTGCTCGCTGCCCACTTGGCACTGCAGGCCCCTTGGAGCTTTTGGAAGGACGCTGGGATAACCTGGGCGTCCCAGCCGTGCACTTGCCCTCCTCAAAGCCAGCTGTTGTACCCAAACACACGGCTCAGCCTCGGAAAGCCTTCCAGCTGTTGTTTCCCCTTGCTCTGACTTTAGTGCCTTTTAAAATGAATTTTATTTAGATTTCCTCCCATAACAATCCCCACCTAAAATGCTTTGCTGTCCCCTTGATACCCCAGGATCTGAGGGACACCAGGCTTTGCTGGAGTGAGGGTGGGGAGGAGCTTTGAAAGCAGAGCTATTGATTAAATAATTAAATGGATACAAATGAGCTTTTCTTGGGATTTGTTTAGCTGGTCCTTAAATGGAGGAAAAATAGGTGGCCTGAGAAGACCAGCGTTGTGCCTGGTCTCATTCCTGTTTGGAAAGGGTCTTCAGAATTTCTCACTGCAGGAAATTGCATCACCATAAATAATTTATTCATCTTTCTTTAGCAAAGAGACCTTTTCTCTTGGCATTAGAGGCCTGTCCTCTGGCAAACCCAGCTCCCTTCCCCAGCCCTGCTGCAGATTTGCCACCAGTTCCAGGTTGGATTTCTCTGGCTCCCACTGAAAACAGTGTCAGGGTCCCCCCATGGTGAGGAGAAGCCTGGGGGTCTCATGGTTCTGCTCCCACTGCAGGACATGGTGGTTTTCCGTGGCAGCCTCGTGGCATTGCCCTGTGTCTCCGTGTCTCCCAGGAGGGCAGGGAGCCTCTGGCTCCATGAGGGTGGTGGATGCACTAGTTCTTGGAATAACGTGAATGTGATTGATGAGATAATCTGAATTTAGGCAGCAGAGCTTTTAGCAGCTTTTGGAGAATATTTGTGTTTGCTGATGAGGTCCCTGTGTGCTGGGGCAGTGCTGCAGGCACCGCCTCGCATTCTTGGAGGTGCTTCAGGAGCCGCTGGGCACCGGAGGGTCCATGGAAAAGGAGGATCGCAGCCCTGGCATGCCACAGCATGAGCTGGAGCTGTGCTGACACTTCCCACAGCCCGGATCTGGCCGGTCTCCCCGGGGTTGGCTCTCATTTTGGGTTCACCTGTTAAAAAGTGAGACTCAGACACCTCATGAAATACGATTGGTTTTGTCTGAACACGCACTCTTGCCTCTAAAGCTTCTTTGGAATTATTTTTTAGCATTAAAAATAGTTAAAACGGAAAAAAAATTGCAGAGAGATTTCAATATTAAAGCAGGGTACTTCCTACTGTCTTTTCCCCCCTTTACAATTTTATTTTGTGCTGATGGGAACTGTTTGGAAGAGAGAACTGGAAAAGTTAATCTTTGAATAGCGAACGTCCCTGAAGGGAGAAAGGGGCGGGGGGGGGGGAAAGGAAGAATGGTCCTTTCAAAGAATCATTGACCTAAATTGCACTTTAATGCACATACCACGCTGTCCACACCACCTACGTGTCTCCAGGAATCCTGCTCAATAACAAGCACTAAATGTTTAGTCATTTCCTGCAGCACGTTTGCAGGAGCCGGTGGCTCCGCGCTCGCATGTGTCAGTGCTCGGCGGCTCCAACAGTTGGTTTCCATATCAGCAGCTGCTGGCTTTCATCTCCCGGTGGGAAAGGTGCCACGGCCAGCCCAGGTTAATGTTTCAGCCGCCTTTCGCAGCAGCTCCAGCGAAGGCCGCGGTGACGTGGTGACACCTCGCCCCAAACCTGGCGTTTCATCCTCGCTGTGGGAAAACCTGGCTCTGAAACTGAGCGGGCTGGGCAGCAGAGAGGGGTTTTTCCTTTCCGTAGCGGGGCTTTCAAGGAGGTTTTATTTCTGTGTTTATGAATCCTGTGAGTTTATGGGCTGGGTGGCAGCGAGTCGTGCAGGAAATAGCAGAGGCTGCTCCGACCCGCGCGGCTCTGGCTCGCTCGGCCCCAGCTGCCTGCCAGGGATCCCCGTGTGTCCTGCCTGCTGCCGGTCCCAGGGCCCCACTCAGGGGGTCAGTGCCCCCCACATCCACCCCAGCTCGCCCCCTCCTGCATGGGGGTCAAAGCATCACGAATTTACATGGGCAGGTGGTGATAGGACAAGGGGGGATGGCTTCAAACTAAAAGAGGGGTGATTAAATTAGATATTAGGGAAAAATCCTTCCCTGGGAGGGTGGGAGGCCCTGGCACAGGCTGGCCAGAGAAGCTGTGGCTGCCTCATCCCTGGAAGTGTCCAAGGCCAGGTTGGACGGGGCTTGGAGCAACCTGGGCTGGTGGGAGTCCCGTGGCAGGGGGTGGGACTGGATGAATTTCAGTGTCCCTTCCAACCCAAACCATCCTGTGGCTCTGTTAATTTCATAGCCATCAGCCCAGCTGTCGCTCACCCCTGCAGGGATATGATCTTACCCAGAGAGGTTTGCAGCTCCTGCGTTGGCCTTTCAGACGGGCAGGGGGATGGTTTCTGCCCAAGGAATCAAGGGCTGGATCCTCTCACATTTTTAAGTGTCTCTCTTCAAAATGGTGGCTGCTTCTCACTTGAAGTTCATGGGAACAGATGGCTGGATCTCAGAGACAGGAGTTACAAGCTATAGGGTGTTTTTCACCACATGTCTTGCTAGTTTCCCTCCTAAAAAAAAATCTGTGTGAGAGCCCTCCCAACATGACAGGCCAAATCTGACCGTCTGTTAAGTTCACTTTACGTAATCTCAGCGCAGAACCGAGCGGCCTTTAACAAACCAGGGAGGGCTCCTCGCTGGGAGCTGGGAGCGTCCTGCAGGACCACCACACCCCGAGCCAGGCAGCACCTCTGGGCTCTTCAGGTGTAGAGGGGAGGGGGGATGCTCCCAGAGCACCTTTCCCACGGGTGACGCGTGTGCGCGCTCGGGGCACACGGAGGGCTCGTGGCGTGGTGTGTGCCCGCGGCACGTCCCACCAGCGCCGTGGGGCTCATCCAGCAGCCAGAACACGCCGAGATCTCACAGCTCGAGTAAGAGCATATGCTCCGGGAGACCTCGCTACGTTGCATAAGCCTCCCCATCGCGGGAGCTGGCTGAGCGAGCGCAGCACATGAGTCAACAGCACAGCGAGACTTGTGCCGTGGGAGTCACACCTACTCTTGGCTGCAGAATTATCCAGAGAAACAGAAGGTTAATAGGAACAAAATAAAGACTAAGGAACCCTTAAAGGTTAGTTACGGGGTTTGATTCCACTGAAAAGAGAGGGAAAAATGGGTCAAGCCGAGGGTAATGCAAGGCTGTGGTGTCTGTCTCCTCAGGAGACAGTTCAGGTTGGATCAGTAAAAATGTGATCAACGAAACATTTATATTTTCAAATGATCAAATTTTATTATATATCAAATGATCTAGTTCTAGATAATCTAGATAATGAGGGTCATTATTGATTGCAGAAAGAAAAAGTCACTTCACTAATGAGAAAGAATGTGGAGTGAGCTCCAGGATGCTTGGGAAATACTAACACTTCATGGAAGCAGTTCTGCGAGGCAGGGAATGACTCCCCAAAGCGTGTAAATACAGGCAAAGCGAGCACCTGACCTGGAGCATCCCTACCAACAACACATTCCTTGCCTTTGCTTCTGCCTCCAGAGCTCCTTGTGTCTGTGGCACTCAGAGAGCCTGAGCATCTCTGGTCCCTGAGGAGCAGAGCTCGTGCCCCTGTGCAGCGCCAGGGGTGGGATCCACAGAGGAGGGACAGAGAGGGCTCCCCAGTTCTCACCAGTTTGGCCCCAGTTTAGTGCCTAAGGACCCCTAAGGACCTGGAGCTGACTGGTCTGCTGCAGTTTGCAGTTCGAATCACCACTCTGTTTGGCTGATCTGATCCAAAGCCCACTGCAGCCAGTGGAAAGCCTCCCAGTGGGCTCTGGGGCAGGACAGGAAACAGGGATATCCTGAAGAGATGAATCCACCAGGTTTCATTTTATAAAGATGCTCCACTGAGTAAAACTTGTCCTGATACTGAATCCTGACTGTAGGCTGGGGTCAGTTTCCATATGAATTAATTTGGGGCACTGCATTTGTTCAAGAGAGCAGAAGGGCCTCATGGACCTCAGAGGAAGAAAAAGAGGGAACGCAGAAGGTTGTGTTTAGTTTCTGGGATGTTATCTTGTTTTTTTTTTCCCTAACACAAGACTTCCCATGGCCAAAGGTGGTATTGGTGCAGACTTTCCTGCCTGAGCTTCACCTCAGCCCCAGGTCTGTGCTGCAAATATCAGGGATGAGCAGGATGGGAGTGAGACCCCTCTCTGGCTCAGAGCTGTGGTGGAGCTCGTGGCAGAGCCCCACGCAGGCTGCCCGGGAAGTGTGTGCGTTGTTGCCCTGGGTTTTGGCTCTTCTCCACGTCCCAAGGTCTAAGTGGAGCATGTCCGTGGGGGAGGTGTTGGGCAACACAAGTGATGTTTCATCCCTCGCTCCCGGTGCTCTTGCAGAGGGAAAGATCGTCTTGTGATCAAGGCACAAGACCAGGAGTCAGGAGATCTGGGTTACTGCAAACTTTGATTTGCCAACGTGAGTGAAGAGTCCTGACACCTCTGAGGGCAGAGGCGCCCTGGGAATGGGCAGGTTCCTGCTGCTGCAGCGTATCTGGGGTTCTTTGGAGGGAATAACTGCTCAAGGGATTTGGCAAAATAATTTACCTGTGAGGAACTTTACGTGATGGAGCCAAGGAGCATTTAGTGGCCTCAGCCTGCAGTTTTGGAAAATGGCTCCCAGGACCAATGGATAAAGGGCAGTGGAGGGAGGGAGGTATGAAGAGTCAGTCTCCACTTGCATCCCAAGCAAGGGCAGTGCCTGTCCCACCATAAATCCCTGCCCTAGAGGTGAGGTGTGTTCGGCTGAGCTGTCACCCCGTCCCTTTCCCTGACTCCAGCCATGGTGATGAAGGGGACAACACACCTGGTTGTCCTCTGACGTAGAGGCCACAGGGCAAGGGAAAGGCTGATGGAGCTCCCTCCATAGTCACTGGGGAGTGACAGGACTTCTAGGCAAGGTCTCTCTTCCCCACACAGAGCAGGGTGAGGGGACCCCAGCTCACACTTCTGGGTGCAGACCCGGAGGGTTTGGGGTCCCCAGGAGAGCCGAGCGCGGTGTCTGCGCGCGCTGCCGAGCATGGACTCTGTGCTGCATCGCTGGCAACGAGCCTCAGCACAGGCTTTGAGCTCCATCCCTGCCTTCCCCCAGCATCTGCCATGGGTCCTGGCACAGGAGACTGCTCAGTTTTTCCTAAATCTGGCTGAACCGTCTCCTGGGAAATCAGCTTGCTCGCTCTCCTGCCTGCATCAGTCCCAGAGTGGCAGGTGGGGACTCAAAGTCTCTCTTTAGCTGTAGACACACAGAGGAGCTTTCATTGCCCAAATGTGCGGGGTTTGAAATGTTCATGGGGGGGAAAAGGATGTTTCCTTATAGGGTCAAAAAAAGGATAAAATTCAGTAAATCAGATTGGCTCCTCCGTGCCTTCTTTTCAGACTTGAGGAGCTGGAAAAGGACAGAAAAGAGGGAGAAATCCCAGCTGAGGAGGTTCTGGGTGGTGTGTCAAGGTGGTGGGAGCCTGAGCAGAGGTTCCAGTGTGGCAGAGGGGAGGGTGTGCTGCCCACGGGGCAGTGGCTGTGGACTCCCTCCCTCCACCACCCGGCTCCAAACCGCCGGTCTTGTGATTGCTTTCTTTTCTTTTTTAATTCTTATTATTTCAGTCCCATGATTTTGTTTTCGCTGTTCCTAATTCTTTGCCTTGGGGAAGGGAGGCAGGGAACAGCACAGGATTTGTACTGCTGTGGTTTTCTGGGTGTCGTGGGCCATAATGTGACACTGAAGTGACGAGGCATTGCCATCCAGGCTGCAGAAATCCCATTTTTGATGAAAGGGGGGTAGTGCAGTTCTAACGAAGCTGTGGGTTTGCTTCTATTCATTTCACTACTTCACTTCTTTCCTTAATTTACCCAAGCAGTGAAAACCCATCAATCATCAGCCCAACAACAGAACTGTGGTGTGGTGTCACTTCAGGGCAGGTGCTCAGACATCCTGGTGGAGCACGAGACTGTGCTTGGCCAGGGACAGGTAGAGATTAAATCCTGCATCACGATGAGTTTCCAGAATTGAAGGGGTTTTATTATTTACACGTAATTTTAATGGCACTGAGAGATAGTTTTAAACTTACACAGACTTTTCATCCTAAAAAGTCTGAGAGAAGAGAATTTGATACAGAAACTGTCCATGGAGCTAAAATATGACAATTGAGGGATAGTACCAGCAATAAAAGTAAGGAAAACCTTTATATTGTGAATGCTGAGGGAGGGGGGCAGCTGGACAGACGTCCATGTGTACACACCCACGTCACACGCCCTCGTGAGAGACACGAGGACGAGCACTGCTTTGCAAATCTCCTCTGGAGCCATCCCAGCAGTGCCTCTGTGTGCCCGCCGGACACGGTGCCCACTCACTGTGCTTCCCCATCCCACTTCCCCCGGGAACAGGGGTGCTGACCTGGAACCCCCCTCCTCTGAGTCACTGCTCTCCTCCCCAGCTGCCCTGGCTGCGTGGCCGGGCTCAGGCTCCAGGGGTTTTCCAGGTCTTGCAGTTGGAAAGAAACAAGACAGGACAGCAGTGGCAAGGGATGGTGGGTCACCAGTGTCCCACTGGGGATGTGACCTGTCTGTCACCTCCTGCCAGCCCTGGTGACACCAGCACAGCTCCGTGGCATCCCTGTCCAGGAGATCAGGGATCATCATTACCTGCAGCTCAGCAACAGTGGGCACCTCGACAGGGTCCCGTCAGTCCCCCGCGTGCTGGGGGTGTGTTTGAGGAGCCTGAGCGAGTCCAGGGTGAGGCTGCAGCTCTGGCACACCCTGGCTCATCTCCCAAAACCCTCCTCACCACGTTTCTCAACAACACACAGAATGGAAATAGAAGCTCCTGCCAGGGAATTTCCACCCCAAATCGGTCCCGTTTGAGTAGTGGCAACGAGAGATGCCAGAAGAGTTGATTTTTTTTTTTTTAAATTCCATTTTTCTGGAAAGTTGGCTGTGTGCATGTGTGATGTGGTGGTGGGTGTGGTGACCCCGGCAGAGCACAAACTCTTGCTCGTAAGCGTTGCTAAGTGATGCCTAAAACGCCAGCCATGGCTGGCCCGGGGAGAGCCGAGAGCGCCGGAGCGAGGGCAGGACGTGCTTCCAGATCATTTTATGGTTAAAGGAGGTTTTGGAGTTTTCTGTGCAAACAAATAGAATTTATCTGTATTTAAAAAAAAAACAAAACAAAACAAAACACACAACTGTAAGAAAACTAAACCAAAGCTCTCCCACAAAGTTTCTGAGGAAGTTACTTTCTGATGGAAATAGTTTGGTCTCCAAAATACACACGGCTCAGCGGCTCGGGGGAGGTCACGGCAGGCAGCTGCGCTGGTCCTGTTACTCAGCCTCGGGGAGGGGGGTTGCTGGAAGTCTGGGGGAGGTTTCACGATGGAAGATTGGGCTAAATAAAGGTCTTCCACCTCCATAATTCCGGCAGCTGCATTTCAGCACAGTATCCAGTCACGGCGTGACACGGAGTCCCAGATGGAGAAGTGAACCTCAAACCTCGCTCGGTTTGGTGACGCTGGGTTGTAGCCAGAGTGATTAATGGAGCAACTTCTGCTCAGGTGGGTTGTTCCTGAGGTCCCTGTACCTCTCAGTGAAGATTATCTGGAGTGAGTCCTGGTCGTGGTCAGCTGGCAGTGACAACATTCAGTTTGTAAAATACCCGTCTCCAGGAAGTGCCTTTTGCCGCACGTTTGCACCGGGAGGGCTGGAGCCTGGCAAAGCCACAGCACCGGGATGTCCAGCCCAGCCCCGTCATTTCCAGTGAAACTGGGGTTGTCAGAGGCGTTGAGCCAGTCATGTCATGGTCTGGGCATTCTGACAGCTCCTCACTGCTGGCTGGGAACAATACCACTATTCCCCAGGGATGGCAAACCAAAATCAGGGTATTTTAGTATTTCCGATGAGTTTTGAAAGAGTAGCCAAAATTGACGGGCTTCAGGCAGCTGTTTATAGAATCATGGGATAGTTTGGGTTGGAAGGGGCTTTAAAGATCATATCGTTCCAACCCCTTCCATGGGCAGGGACACCTTCCACTAGCTCAGGTTGCTCCAACCTGGCCTTGGACACTTCCAGGGATGGGGCAGCCACAGCTCCTCTGGGCAACCTGTGCCAGGGCCTGCCCACCCTCACAGGGAAGGATTCTTCCCAATATCCCATCTGGGACTCCCACCATCCGTGCTGTGCCACTGAGAGCAGGGAGTGCCGGGGCTGTGAGGGGTTAGTGGGGGCAGGAGGAGGTACTGGGCTGCTTCAGGAAAGGAATGCTGTGTTTAGGGAAGAGGAAAACCCATCTGGGATGTAGGAGAGACTTGGAGGTTGTTACTGTCATCAGGAGAAATCGGGAGAGCAGGGCAGCAGGCGAGGTCTGACCTTCTGGCTCAGGGAGTTGCTCGTAGGGCGGACTTCCTCTGGGAGGAAGACAAAATGAGACGTGGAAACCATCCAAACCCTCTGCTGAGAAAGAGGGTGAGGCCAGACAGGACCGATTTGGGACTTTATTTGGGTGTGCTTGGAATTGCCTGGGCTGGGGAAGCACCGGGAGCCGGAGGACGCAGATAACCTGTGGGTGCTGCTGGCGCAGGGTGAATCACCCACCCACACCTGCAGAGCGCACCTCGCTGGCTGCACAGGCAGCAGCCTGCGCTGAACTGGGCTTTTTGGGGATGTAAATAGGAAATGAGCTCTGCAGCTGAGCCTCCGCAGGCATCGGGACATGAAGGGCTCTGCCTCTTTCCATACCACGCTCGGCTCCAGAGAGCGGGAGGAGGCTCGGCCAGCACAGTCACTTCGTTAATAAGCAAATATATGTGGCTCCAAAGGGCTTGAATAACTTCGGGAAGCAAAGCAGCTTTGAGGGCTGAGTCCTTTTGCCTGCTCTAAATGACTAAAACTAATTGGCTGCATTTCCCTTCCAAAGTCACAGAGCCCACACGTTTCTGTGGCTCGTAAGGAATGAGCCTGGATGCATCGGCTGTCCCTGGGGCTGGACCCCACTGACTGCTTTTCCAGGTGTCTGCACACCTTGCTCTGTTTGGGAAAAAGGCTTGGAAAGCCTGAAAGCTGCAGCCTCTGGCTGTGGGAAGGAGCCATGAGGAAAAGGGACTGTTCAGGGGCAGCGGCAGCTCCAGCCTGGGCTGGGCTGGGCTCAGGGGGTGACCACGAGGGGCTCAAATGGCTCCAACAGCCAAGGGACCCTTTCCCATGACAACATATCATAAGGGGGTGATTCAGCAGCTTTCTAGAAATACGAGGTTCTAAAAGAAATAAAGCAGGAAGTTTTCCTTCTCTGTCTCATTCTACATGAAGAAATAAGGCAATTTGGGTTCTCCCTTTAGGGAACAGGGAAATTTGGCACCAAAAAGCCCCTCCCTCCTTCCCACATCTCTGCACCACATGTCTCCACTTCACTACTCACTTGTTTTGACATAAAGTACTTTCCCTAAAAAATATTAGTCACAGCTTTGGCTACAACCAGCCAACTCTTAACCTTCCTCAAAATGGTTTGGACTGGGTGACGTTGGTAACGTGTGATGGCAGAGGGGAGGGGTGGGTGGATTTAGTGTTTCTGGAAGGTTCTGCTTCGAGGTTGGGGAGCCCAAAAGCTGCCACCTGCTGTGGTAAGGGAATCCCAAAGGACCTGCCAGCAGATCCAAGGAGCTTTGGTGGGTCCCTTGAATAAGACACACTGTGAGGGTGGAAATCCAGGACATGTGGGAATGGCATGGTGGGATGAGCATGAGTTTTTCAATGGAGGGTGACGAGTACGGTGTGAAGTTGAGTAATCTGTGTTTATGGGTATCAAACCAGCTGCCTGGAATCCTGGTTTTGGAGCAATAACTGCAGTAACAGTTCAGCATCAAGGGGAAGAAAAAACCCCAAGTGGCATGTTGGATCAGATAAGGGTTCCTGAGAATTCCTGGGAAGGAAGGAGCCAGGGATACTTGGGTTGGGCAGAGCTGTAAAATCGTGTTCCAGGCCCACAGCAGCTGTGCACAGGGAGCCTGCAGTCGCTGTGGGATCCAGGATGAAATGAGCCCTGCCTTCCCTCATGCTTCCTCAAGTAATTATCACATGCACTGCACCCTAATGAGAACCTGCTCCATTTTCTCGTCCCTCCTCTCTGCGGCTCTTCCCTCATGGCTGCTCCTTCAGAGCCCTTCTTTGCAAAACCCACCTGCTAAAGGGCTTGTAGTTCATTTTTAACAGCAGAAATCACTGGCCATGAGTAGTTTCTCTGTGCATTATTATGTTTATACTCCTGCAATTTGGTAATAAGGCTCTAATCACAGCCGTGCAGCGGGAGCAGCAGAGCCAGCCCGGAAAGGTCCCCTCGGGGATTCCCAGGCACAGCAGCCACAGCGTGCCCTGGATGGATGGACCATTGATTCCACGGCTGGAAAAGCAGGGAGAGAGAAGATGGACCTTGCAGCATTCCCTGTGATGTGAAACCAGAGCCAAACACCGGTCACGGGGGAGAAACCCTGAAACAAGGCAGTGGCAGCCCCTGACTCCAGCCCCTGTGCCCAGCCTGGGGGTGGTGAGACCTGCAGTGTCTCTGTGCAGTTGTATGTGCACAGAAAGAGGAGGGAAAAGGGAAACTTGGGGAGAAGTGTGTCTATAGATAGCAGTTTAGCTTGCCAGCCCCCTCCCTCCCCAGAAAGTCAATTAAAAACAACAAATTGCAAAGTCCCTTTGCTAAGGATAGTTCCTGCTCAGGAGCCACAAGAGAGGCTGTCTCTTGTGCAGGTGAGTTCCCAGGATGCAGAGGAAGGTGTGGGTTGTGAGTGAGGCCCTTCCAGCCCTGAATCACAACCTGCTGCTCTCGGGGCTGCTGCCCAGCCCGTTCCCACAACAGAGTTTTCCCACTTCCAACACTGTAAAGAGGGAAATCAGTGCAAATATGCAGCTTGTTGAGTGTATCATGTGGTGCTGAGCCACACCTTTATAAAAAAAAACCAACAGGGAGTTCCAGATTATTAGATTGGAAAGATGAGAGGAGCTAATTGGGTTCTGCAGAGCCAGGCTGGCGGGGCAGGAAGCCTGTCCGTGCCGGGGGTGGTGGCGGGGCAGGCAACTGGTCATTCCCACCCTCCACATCCTGGGAAAGGCCTTCCCATCGTGCCACCCTTCCAGATTGCAAGGTGGTGGCAAGAGGTACCTTGCCCTCAGCAGAGATAAGCCCTGAGTAAACCCCTGGTGAGCACCGTGGAAAGGAGATTGGAGCAGGTCTGGCTTGGGTTATACGGGTTATATTCCAAATAACGCTGTAAACTCGGTCCTGGGGTAGGAGAGGTGGATGGCAGAGGTTCCCTGGGGCCGAAATGTCAACCCTGATGGGCAAACTGGAGTCAGGGATGTCTTTACTCAGCGCAGCTGGCTCAGAGATCCAGGGAAAGCCCTGAGCCTTGAGAACTGGGGGACTAGAAATGCAGAGCAGGGCAAGATGAAAATGAGACAAAGTCACCACTTCCCAAAACCTTCACAGTGAAGGAAACACCTCCCACTGTCTGGAGGATCCATGGGAATATTACAATATTTGTTCCAAAAACATGACTGGGTGGATACAGACTCACTGACGCAGGCACAAGCAGCTAATTGAATTCATACGTAGGAACCCTGGACACCATCTGGCCTCAATAAAACGTGGGTCCGGAGCTGTTTCTTAGCAGATGGTTATTCCTTTTCATAATCTGAAATCAAAAGATCATTTTTCTATCTGGAGATCAAAGGCACTTAATGTCTCCTTGGTTGAGGTTTATGAAGCGAAACCTCTGTCCTCTGTTTTGGTGTTCTGTGAGAGGCAGATGGGGGGGTTTTCCCCTGAAACCTCTGCACAGGCTCCGGGCAACCACATCTGGGCAGCAGCTGCAGATGTTCACAGCTCTCCAGGGCTGGGATTTCATTCCCATCCCACGGACGTGCAGTTTAGAGAATGAGAAGGGACAGTTGTAATGAGCTTGTGTGGCCACTTCTGTTTCCCCAGATTATCGGGATATAGCCCACATGGATATTTTGGGATGAAATGATTCCTTTTCTCTTAGAAGAAATGCTCAGAGCCCTGTCTGACCTCTCAGACCCCACACTCAGCCCCCCAGAGCAGCTGTGTGAGGCCAAGGCGGTGCCTACTCTGGTGGGATTCTTGGGGTCTCTGGTGGGATTCTTGGGGTGTCCTGTGCAGGGCCAGGAGCTGGAATGGATGATCCTTGTGGGTCCCTTCCAACTCAGGATATTCCATGATTTCATGATCCCCATGGGAGACAACTCTGTGGAGGCAAGTTTGGAGAAGAGGAGGCTCGGGGGGGATCCTTCTCATTCTGAGTAACTCCCTGACAGGAGGGTGGAGCCCAGGGGGTGGTCAGACTGTTTTCCCAGGGATCACTGACAGGATGAGAGGGAACGGCCTCCAGCTGTGCCAGGGGAGGGTCAATTTGGACATCTGGAGGAATTTCTTGCTGCAAAGGGCGGTCAGGGAGGTTTGAGTCCCCAGCCCTGGAGATGTCCAAGGTGGCACTCAGTGCTCTGGGCTGGGGATGGGCACAGGGTGGTGTGGATGATACTGAAGGTCTTTTCCCACCTCAGTGATTCTGGGATCTGCGATCTGGGGCTCTCCCGCTGCTGTGAGCGGGTGGGCGAGCTCTCGCCTCCCGGCGACGTCAGCGCCGCTCCGGCAGCCAGCGCTGGGAGGGGGGCGAGAGGCGCTTCTGCGGAAAGCACTTCCACACCCACCAAAACCCTCCGGGACAGACGTGATCTTTGCCACCTAAGAACGAAAGGTGTGTGGTTCCTCGGAGCAGGCTGTAACAAATTGAGTGCTGCTCGCAAAGCTCATTTTTCCAGCGGGTACCTGCTGGCTCTTGGCCGTTCTCATCGGCGTGAGGGTGGAACAGAGAGGCAGCCCCTGTCCTGCCAGCCCACAATGCCGGAGAGCTCTTTGCACTTCAAACACTGGGGCACGGGGTGAGCATCTGTGCCGGGATGAGCTCCCAGAGGAGCATTCCCTGCCCTGCGCGGGTTCTCCTCCCGCCTCCTGCGATATGGAAATGATGCTCCCAGCAGACAGCTGAGTCCCACCTCGGTTCCCATTCACCTGGAGATGAAAGTGCTCTGCCTGCCAGTGTAGGCGGGGCAAAACTATTTAAAAACCTCATTAGAGAAAGTATTTGGGGAAGACAGCAACACCCTCAGTTGTGGTTTGCTCCAGGACTTCTCAGCCAGATCCCCGCTGATACAGAGGGAAGGGCACTATGAGAGACATTCCTGTCAACTGCTACTGCTCGTAGGGATGCCTTGGGTGTCCTTTGCCTTTCTCTCTGTCCTGGTGGGCACCCGAGGTGCACTGTAGGTGGCTCTGCGAGTCACAGAGGGGCCCAGGAGGGATCCAGGAGGGATCCAGGAGGGATGCAGGAGGGCTCCGGCTCCCCGCCAGAGGAGCACAGTCAGCAGAGCTGTGTGTAATCTTGATTAGGCACAAATCCACCGTGAATATTTCCTATTCCATTTAATTCCTGTTTGTGCTTATTTCAGCTGAATTTGCAGCAGCAGTAATGCCCAAGCCACATCTGGCTCACGATGCACATGGGATCAGGCCGGGACTTTGGGAGGAGGAGGATCTGGATTCAGAGGTTTGGCTTCTTATTTAGAAAATGACGGGTTGCATTCTCCCACGGCTGCTCCAGACTGCCCCAGAGCTGAATGATATTCGTGTCCAAGGGTTTGTTAAGTCTGCCTGACTAGGAAACAATCTCATGTGTATGATTTGTCTGGCCTGGTGCGAATGAGCTTGTGCACCTGCACTTCCCCTTCTGACTTCATTTTCTTTGCATCCCTTTTATTCCAAAAGGCCAAATGTTCATTAAGTCCTGATGAGCTGGAGTGCCAATAATCCCTTTTCCTCTCCCAACCAGACATCTACCTGCCTTAAGCAGCTCCTGGTTAATGCAGACAACTGCAGCCCTTGGCCAGCCATGGGGCATCCCACACACTTGCAAGCAGGTACTTGATCCCATAGGATCACACAAAGACCAGGCTGGGATGAGCAAATCCACGTGCAGCACTGAGGCAGAACAAGCCCTTATCTCCAGCCACTGGAGTTGGTGGCATCCTGGCAGAAGTCCCGCTGGGCTCCACACGTGCCCCCTCCCAGAATCACAGAATCATCAAAGTTGGAGGAGACCTTCAAGATCATCCAGTCCAACCATCAACTCAGAACCACCCTAACCACCCCTAAACCGTGTCCCCAAGTGCCACATCCAGATGGCTCTTGAACACCTCCAGAGGTGGTGGCTCCACCACCTCCCTGGGCGGCTCTTCAGCCGCTGCCAGGCTCTGTCTCCCCAGCTCCCCGGACCTGCCACATCCTCCACCCCTGCCTGTGTCCTGAGGAGCAGCCCAAGCTCTGCCACTGTGCTGATGGCATTTACAGCTGCAACCAAATCCCCCCGGCCCAATCCTTGGGCACCTCACACCCTGTGAGCACACAGGTCACACAGACCTTGGGGTTCAGAGGTCAAGGTGAGAGGACTCATCCGTGTCCTGACATGAACTGCAGGAGGAACTCATTCTCAGGCTCTTCTTCTGTCTGTTCTGGCTTTATTTTATTATTATTATTAATTTTAGGGGTGTGTGTGTAATTTTTTTAACCCAGTTAGCAAGTTCAGAGTATTTTCTATGTTAATATTTGACTCAGAGGTGATGCAGTTTGGCCCCGTGGCTGTTGTTACCTGTGGCCCCCAGAAAGATCAACATCTCCCCAAACTGCGAGCCCCGGCGGTGCCGATTCCACGGGGTACGTGGGTGCCAGTGGAGAATAAATACCGTGGTATTTTCCAAGGGGCAGATCTGAAGGCACCCTGCTTTCCTTGCTTTGCATACTCAGAGCACCATCCTCTCTGCTCTCCAGATATGAAAGCCAAAGCAGAGACATCTGATGGGGCTCCAGCGCTGACTCACTGTTTGATGTGAGGCAGGAGGAGGGATGTGATCTCTCTGTGCAGAGCAGCCACCAGACAACCTGTCACCGGGAGGAGAGGAGAATCCTGCTCCTCCCAGCCCCTCCAGACAGTGGATCACCCCTCACCATCCCCTGCCCCACCTGAGCTCTGCAGAGACCACCCAGCCAGCGCAGCACCCGGCTGGCACCTCTGAAATGGCTCTTAGGTTGTGGACTCCCCATCCCTGCGAGTGTCCAAGGCCTGGTTGGATGGAGCTTGGAGCAACCTGGGCTGGTGGAAGGTGTCCCTGCCCATGGCAGGGGGTTGGAGCTGGATAATCTTTAAGGTCCCTCCAACCCCCCATTCCCTGATTCCCTGTGCAGGCCATGTGCAGACGGAGGCCGGGCCGTGCTCGGTGCCGGCGCAGCCCCGGGGTGTGCCGGGTGTGCTCGCCCGGGGTTCTTTCTCACGAGATGGTGCAACCAGCCAGCAGGGAACTGGTTAAACAGCGTGAGCTCCCGGCTGCCCGGGCTTGGCAGGGCAGGATGTCACCAGGAAGCCGGCATGTTTTATTAAACACAGTATCAAAGTGGGCTAAAGTCTCTTATTAATGTCCACAAATTTTGCCACTTCCAAATAGTTTCCACCTACATATTCCTCCCACTGCTGCACTGGGTGCTGGCAAACATCCCTTCTCAAAGAGGGGAATGGCTTTCATTTGAATAGTCCTCGGGCGAGTTTCGCTGAGCGATGCCAGCGTCATTCCCGCAGCTCTCACGTGCCCAGCAGGGCTCCAGGGTCGTGCCGGAGGGAGGGCACAGAGACAACCGCTCTCGCTGGGTTTTCCCAGTGCTTTATCCAAGCAGAGCCCGTGGCAGCCTAAAGCAGTGTAATTAAGCAGCGCTGGGTGCGCATATTTGCAATATTAAATCTCTCCTCCCGACTCGCGGGTGATCCTGCAGCGAGCGTGGCCAGCTGTGCTATCGACAGTGAGTCACAGCACAGCTGAAACCACCAGGCTTCACACTGAGCTCAGGCTTCTGCAGCTCCCAGAGCCCTGCTGGGCGTCAAACTGCCCCTCAGACCCTGCAGCATGAGGTGCCACAGTGTCCTTGGGACCCAGCCTTCGGCTGAGGGGGCAGGACCCCCTGAGCCTGCCTGGGATGCTGCGGGAAATGGGACTAGCAGGTCTCCTGGGAGCTCCTGCATCCCACACTGACCCACACGCTGCAGGACCACAGACCCCACGGTGGTGGGGGTGTGTTGGAGAGAGGCACTGTCTCCCCTGGCTGACAGCACCCATTGCCTCCCATCCACCCCGGAGCTGGAGAGCTGCCGGGCTCGGAAGAAGAGCCATCACGTTCACTGAGCTTAGGAGAGCTCCCTGTTCCTCTAAAGACTCCCACAGAAACTTTTCCTCCCGCAGAGAGCAGTGGGTGTCAGGATGGAGGATGGAGGGCTGAGCATCCTGCAGGCACAGCCCAGCCCGGGCCGTGGCTGTTCCTTCACCTCCGGTGCCAGTAACCCGAAACGGGGCTGCTGGAAATGAGAGAGAGGGAGAGTCAGCGATTTGATTACAGGCCACAGGCACATGCCTGGCCTTCATGGATATATTAAGTAAGAGACATTTTAAAACAAAACCACCCTCAGTAACCTTATCGTAAGCTCAAATCCACAACCCATCTGTTAACTCCCGGCGCTGCCCACATAGGCTGCGATCAGACGGCACTGCCAGGGATTTCGGAACGTTTCCCCCCCAAATCGCTGTGGCCAGGAGGGGACAGTCCCAGGGAAGGGGCAGATCCTGGGGCTTGGATCTCCAGCCCACCCTCAAAGCAGCCCCAACCCCTCGTACTCTCCTGCCTCTGTAAATAACTGCGAATCCCCCTGGCCACGCGCTGCCGCGGTCCTGTGACTCCCAGCCCGGGAGACCTGCACCAATGCCTTCAGGAAATCAGCCTTTCTAAACATTTTGCTACTGCCCAAATCACACGCTGTAAAGGAACCCTCCACATAGAAATAATTCAGCAAACACAAGCGAGAAGGCAAATCGATGATTGCATCAGCCCTCGCTTCTGAAAACTGATCCCCAGGAAAATGTAACTCAACTCTCAAGCAATCTAACTTGATGCCCAAGAATGTAATAACTTCATTTGGATCCTCCTTTTAGGGGGACTCCTAAATCCTTGGCAACGTCCCTTAAGGTCATGAGCAAATCCTGATATGGAGAATTGTTTGGCAAGCACGAGAACAGTAAAAGGGCTAAATAATTGGGGATTACCTCTGACCCTGATCTGTGGCTCACCACCCACTGCAGGAATGTACCGAATATCTCAAAGAGCATGCAGGAGCCAGACAATCCACGGGCATGAAGCCGTCCACGTACTCTCGGAGCCTGAACTTCAAATGAAGAGCAGGTTGGCCCCAAACCTCATTTTTCATTAGCAATCAGCTTCAGCAAGCTCTAATTATTTCTGTTGCCTTGGACAGAGGGTCAGTGATGGGACAGATGAAAAATTGTTCGTGTTTTTTTCACCCTTTGTTTGGAAAATAACAGCTTGGGTCTTCAGGGCAGAGAGAGGACGAACTGTCTGATCCAGGGCTCGTTACTGCGGCTGGTTATGGTCCCCTGAGCTGCAGCAGGGACAAACACAGCACTCCCATGTTTCTGATGGTTACTGCTGAATTTTTCAGTGCCTGAAGGAAAGACAGGCTCTGCTGTGAGAGGCCCAGAGCCCGGAGCTGTGATCCCTTGGTACACAGTGCTCCATTTTCAGTCCCCGTGTCCCCTCCTCTGTGCTGGGGCTGCAGCACCACAGAGACTCTCAAGATGGGTGAGCAGGTCCTGCCCCTGGCAGGGGGTTGGAACTAGATGGTCTTTGAGGCCCCTTCCAGCACAAGCAGTCTGTGATTCCATAGTCCTGGCCGTAATCACCAGGTTTGCAGGCTCAGAGAAGACCACGCTGAGTGGGACAAGCCAAGCATCTTTCAGGGAGCTCCGTGTCACTGAAACAGTGCTGTGCTGTTCATGCCTGCATAAAATCCTTGTGCTCTCACATAGTACCTGCTGCCCTCGGATTCCTCCCGAGGTGGAGCAGGCCAGGACTCTCCAGGCAATAGCAGTGGCTCTGGGCTGGAGCTCTGCTGTTCCCTTATCTGGGTAAATGCACCCCTTATCAGATGAGCCTGCCTCTACTTGCTCAGCATTCAGCAGGGAAATGACCACGGCCCTTCAGGAGAGCTTTGCCTTGGCAGGTACTCACACACCATTATCATCACTCAGGGTTTTGCAACAGTGTCCACGGGCTGCAGATCCTTGGTGCAAACACGGGAAATCACGGAATGGGTTGGGTTGGAAGGACCTTAAAGCCCATCCAGTGCTACCCCCTGCCATGGGCAGGGACACCTTCCACCAGCCCAGGTTGCTCCAAGCCCCATCCTGGCCTTGAACACTTCCAGGGATGGGGCAGCTACAGCTTCTCTGGGCAACCTGTGCCAGGGCCTGCCCACCCTCCCAGGGAAGGATTTCCTCCTAAAAATTCCTCATAGAATCACGGAATGGATTGGGCTGGAAAGGACCTTAAAGCCCATCTCATTCCACCTCCCTGCCACGGGCAGGGACACCTTCCACTAGAACAAGTTTCTCCAAGCTGTCCCACCTGGCCCTGAACACTTCCCAGCGACGGGGTCCTCCCATCCCTAAACTTCCCGGCGGCCCCGACATCCCCCCAGAGCCACATTTTAGTGACTCTCAGTTAAGTTTTTATTTATTTTATTTTATTTTATTTTATTTTATTTTATTTTATTTTATTTTATTTATTTCCCCCACATTTCCAAACTTCCTCAGCCGCCGGTTTATCTCCGGGTCTGCGGGGACAGCGGTGCCGGCAGGAGCAGCGGTGCCGGCGGGACCGTGGCTGGCGGAGCGGCCGCGCCGGGACACACGTGCGGGGGGGCCCGGCCCCGCACGGCCCCGCCTCCCCCCGCGCCGCCGCCACGTGAGGCTCATGTGACGGCGGGGCGGGGGCGCCGGGGCCGCCAGACGTGCCGGCGGTCACAGGGCTCCGCACGTCGCTCCCGTCCACCCACTCGCCCGCATTTAACCCGGCCCGCGGCCGCCCCGCCGCTCCTCAGCCCGCGCGGCGCGGGCGCGGCATGAACAGCAGGAGCGGCGGCAGGAACAGCATCGCCCGCAGCCCCTGAGCGCGCCCCGCACCGCCCGCGCCCCGCCATGGAGCGCATCCCCAGCGCGCAGCCCCCGCCCGCCTGCCTGGGCAAACTGCCCGCCCTGGACGGCGCGGACCTGCCCGGGTAAGCCGAGGGTCCGGGGCTCCGGGCGGCGCGGGGGGAGCGGCTCCGGGCCGGGGGTAACGCTGCTCTGCTTTCGCCCGTGCAGGCTGGACTTCGCGCACATGTACCAGGTGTACAAGCCCCGCAGGGGGCTGAAGAGGAGCGAGGACAACAAGGTGAGTGGGGGGGAGGTGACGGGTGAATTGGGGGGTGATAAGGTAAAACTGGGGGGGTTAACGGGGTGATTCGGGCAGTGCGCGCCCCGGCGGTGGCACCGACAGCGCTCCCGGCGCGGGGCTCGGGCGATCCCCGGGACACGCGGGGCGGGAGGAGCAGCGGGAGCGGGGCCGTGCGGGGCTCTGACCCGCTGCCCTCGGCCCCGCAGGAGACCTACAAGCTGCCGCACAGGCTGATCGAGAAGAAGAGGCGCGACAGGATCAACGAGTGCATCGCGCAGCTGAAGGACCTGCTGCCCGAGCACCTCAAGCTCACGGTAGGTGCGAGCGGCGGGCGGAGCGCCGGGGCCGGGGGATGGACGGGTCTGTGCTGCCGTTTCGCCGCGGATTTGGGGTGGGTTGTGCTCTGCTCCGTGGTGCTGCACGCCCGGGACGGGCTGTAAGCGCATCCCAAACTTTCCCGGGAGGGAAGTCCTCGGGTGGCTTTATGAGCTGCGGGTCCGTGCGGGAGCTGCCCGCTGGACACCCCCCCTCGCTGCCGGGCGAGAGGAGCCCCCGGCCGGGCTCCCCAGGGCTCCCCCGGGCTCAGGTCACGGTGTCAGCAGAACGGGGCAGCAGAACGGATAAATAAAGGGCTTCTGAGCTGTGTGGCTGGTCCGAAAATACCCATAGGGTTCTGTGAGAGCCTTTCCCGGAGCCTGCTTTTTAACTTATTTCCGTGGAATGGTGTTGGTTGTAGTCCTGCCCTGCTCAGGATCACTCCGTGCCCGTCCTCCCTCAGCTCCTGGGAGGGCTCTGGCAGCCCCACGGGCTCCTGCCTGGGTGTCCAACCTGTCTCTGTGCTCCCAGACCTTAGGACACCTGGAGAAGGCTGTGGTGCTGGAGCTCACCTTGAAGCATGTGAAGGCGCTGACCAATCTCATCGAGCAGCAGCAGCAGAAGATCATTGCTCTGCAGAACGGTTTGCAGGCAGGTGAGTGTTCCAGCGGCGCCGTGTGAGCCCCTGTGTGCGTGAGGGACTCTGGGCAGGCTGCGGAACGCGGTTGTGACACCTCGTTCCTGGGAAGGGAGGAGGCAGGAGCTCTGGCCTTTCATCGCTGTCATTTTCTCTGGCTTTGCTTACGAGCTCTTGCAAAAAAAAGATGCATTTCTCACGGTGATCAGTGCCCTGTGGGGTTGTTTGCAATCAAATTGGGTTTTAAGTAGTAAAAGCCCAGGTTTGCTGTGAGGTTCTCTCCAGAGCTATCTGAATCTTCCCATTGGTGTTCATGAGCTTTACATAACCCAGTTGGGTTTGTTTGGCTGTTTTTCTCTGAAAACAGATACAAATCTGTTTTTTGTACACACCTTTTTAAAGTTTCAGTATAACTGAGCTGGCCTGTGCTCTGCTGACAGAAGGGACTCGGTGTTTCAGCTTATCAGCTTTAGGTGCACTTCCTCCTCCTGTTTTCACATGTGGCGCTCACGTGAATCTGATAAAGTAAAACCGAGTTTTTGGAGGAGCCGTCCCTGCCCCGGCGGCCACGGGGAGTGCAGTGGAGCTGCCTGGGGCTGGTGGAGCTGCTGGAGGAGCTGCTGGAGGAGCAGCTCCCGGAGCTCCCTGCCCGGAGGTGCAGGCAAGGTGCACCCTGCGGTCCCGGGGTGGTTCCTGGGGAAGGCACAGCTTGACTCACTCCCGTGCTCTCTCCTCCAGCACCTGTTGAAGGTGGATTTTACAGTGAATACAGAATGAAAAATAAGCTTAAAGTTGTTATGTAAAAGTGGGACAGGCGGATGTTCCAGTGAAAATGTTGATTTTTGCAGAAATCCCGGGATTTCTGTTCACAGAGTCCAGGTTGACTGTTGCAGTCCCCCCTGGCTGTGCTGTACCCCGGGTTCAATATCATCTCCGGTCCTCCTCAAAGATGGAAGTGGAACTATTTAGCATGTTGTTAATTTTTAATCCCTTTCTGTTAATGTTCCCTTAGGTGACCTGTCATCGAGAAACCTCGATTCCAGCCAGGAAATGTTTCGATCGGGTTTCCAGATGTGTGCCAAGGAAATGCTGCAATACCTGGCGAAGCACGAGAACGGCAAGGAGCTGAAGTCGTCGCAGCTGGTCGGCCACCTGCACCGCATGGCCAGCGAGGTGCTGCAGGGCGGGGCCCCCCGCAAGGCCGGGGACGGCCCCCCCAAAATGGTGGACCTGAAGGAGAAGGCCGTGCCCTTGAGCGCGGCGGGCGAGGGCCACGGGAAGAACTGCGTGCCCGTGATCCAGCGGACATTCGCTCACTCCAGCGGGGAGCAGAGCGGCAGCGACACGGACACGGACAGCGGCTACGGGGGGGAGCTGGAGAAAAGCGACTCCAAACCCGAACAGCCCTATTTCAAAAAGGATACCGACCTCAAGTACGCCGTGCAGGAGAGAATAAGCTCTATTAAGCAAGAGACTGAGGACCCGCCGGCCAAAAGGAGCAGGCTGGAGTCGCCGGAGGACGAGGGCCCTTTTGGCAGCGACGTGATGGGCTCTTCCAGCGGCTTCCTGGGCCCCCACGCTCACCAGCCTCCCCTGTGCCTGCCTTTCTACCTGATCCCGCCGTCTGCCACCGCCTACCTGCCCATGCTGGAGAAGTGCTGGTACCCGGCCTCGGTGCCCGTGCTGTACCCCAGCCTCCCGGCCTCTGCCGCGGCACTCACGGGCTTCATGAGCCCCGACAAAATCTCCCCCCCTCTGCTGATGCCCCAGAGACTCCCTTCTCCTGTCCCGGCCCATTCCCCCATCGACTCCTCGGCTCTGCTGCAAGCTTTGAAGCAGATTCCTCCTTTGAACTTGGAAACCAAAGACTAAGTGCAGTGTGACTGGCTTTTTTTTCTTTATTGTTTTTTTTTTTTTTCCTTTTTTTCAGTTTGAGACTGTTTCACTTTTCTATATTGGCTGGACTGAGGTGTGGGGATAAGGTTCACTGCACATAGGAAGCTACATCCCCTTTTCTCTGACCTGTCAGGTAGCTTGGAGAAGGATGAAGGATGCGGCCAGCTTAGCAATTCACAACTTCTTCCGAAAGATTAAAAAGTAAAAAGAAGGGGGTTGTGCTTTACCCCTTGCCCTTCTTCCCTCTCCACATCTACAGAGCACCAGTTGACTCGGTCAGCTGCGGCTGCACTGCAAAGCTGTGAAAAAAATATTCCATTGGGCAGACTTGGTTTTTGAGGGTCTGCACGTCCAGAACACCTGAAGGTGAAACACGGTACTTCCCTGAGCGGCTCCCGAGGCAGCGGCTCCGCTGTCCAGTTCCAGCTGGTCACCGGGGTCTGAGTGACCCCAGGCGGGGTGTGGTGGTGGTGGCAATGCCACTCAGAGCACAGGAGGAGCAGGGCAGTGGTCGCTGCTTGGTCGTGCAGGGTCAGGTAGACCTAGGACGGGTTTCTCTCCACACCTTCGCTGATACATTTATCTGTTTTTCAGAAATAAAAGGTAGCTGCTGCTTGGAGCTTTCCATGGCGTACACCTAATAAACCAATTAACCTGCGCCCCTTCCTGTAACTTGAGCTGCTACTTTGGGCCGGGTTGGGGAGGAAATATCCCCTGGATCACTTGGCTTGTTGCACCTGACCCCGGCCTGTCCCGCTGCTGCTGCCCAGGCTCGCCGGCTCTGCCGGGAATCTGTCGGGAATCACGAGGTTCTCCCGGCCGGGCCAGGGGGGAGCTCCGTGCCAGAGGGAGCAGCTCAGCCGGAGTGGGCAGCACAGTCCCTGCTGAATGTGCCCCTGTCAGTGCCTTTGGAAAAAGGAGAGGCTGGGATTTTCAAAGGAGTCCAATCCCGGCGGGGTTTGAGCATCTGAATTCCTCAGTCTCCTTGGCAAACCCCGGCTCACATCCCTGTATGAGAGAGAGAGGGGTTGGCTGGTGACGCTGTTAAACTGCAAGGGGCTTTCTCTGCAGAGGAACATCATCTCCCATTTAGCCTTTTTTCTAAGGAAAAACCCCCAAACTCCACTGCAAAAGGCAGTGCTCTTTGGTGGGTTTTTTTCTGACTGGTTTTGAGAACCGGTGACCAGAACCCCGTTGTCTGGATCCTCCTGTCGCCCTCCCGTTGCACCAGCTGTTGAGATGCACTATGCTTGATTGCAGATTGTGTTCTAACGTTTATTTTGTTGTTGGTTTTTTGGTTGGTTTTTTTTTTGGTAAACAGTTGTTGCCTTTATTTGTAAAATCCTGTTATAAATATATATATATTATATAAAGATATTAAAAAGTAAAATGTTTCAGATGTCTATTATTTGTATAACTACTTGAGCATAAAGAAGTGAGAAATATGAATGTATTCTTGTTTCTGGGTTGTCTTTTTTTTTTTTGAGGAGAAGAATATTCCGTTTTTCTCTCGGGAGAGGTACAGTGTTTATATTTTGGAGCCTCCTTCAAGGTGGGATATTGTACATATTTTTATCTTGAGTAAATGTTAAGTAGTTGTTTAAAAATGCTTAATAAAATAATTCTTTTCCTGTGGAAGATAAGGGTTTGCCTCCTGTGCTTTGAAATGTTTGAGCAGGGTCATTCCGTGTGGCCTGGTCTGGCAGTGGATGGCGATGGGATGGTGCAGAGGGGAGCAGGATCTCGGGGTGCAGGCAGGGGTGGGATCTCGGGGTGCAGGCAGGAGCAGGGCTCTCCTCACCCCCCACACCTCCTGTGCCGTGGGTGCCCGAGGAGCTCAGGGTCCCATTACCCCTGTCACCAGGGATATTTATTTATTTTAACTCGCTTGGCACCTCCAGGGATTTTTTTCGCTCCCAACCCGCGGGAGGTGCCAGGAGAGCCTGGCTGGCTTTCCTGCTCTGTCCTGATGTCACGTTGTGCTCCCTGTGGCTGGCATTTGGCTCCTGGGCCCCAAGCTCCGTGGGGAGGAGGCAGCCCCTCGCCAGGGAGGATGCGGCGTCTCCGCAGGCTTTGCCCCGTGCCTGGTGGAAAACGGGCTTGTTGCAAACTGGTTTTGCTTTGCCGGTGCCCTCAGCCTGTGTCAGAGCTGCCACAGGACTGCCAGGACGGTGCCCACCGGCCCCTTGGGGCTGAGGGGCGCGAGGGCCAGGTCCTGCCTTCGCTGGGAGCAATCCCTGCTCCCTCCACATGTCCTGGGTGCCCCTGGTTTGGGACTTTCAGCCGGTGCTCAGGTGGTGGAGCAGCCCCGTGCCTTCAGTCCCTGCTGCTGCAGGAGCTGGGGGTATGGTCCCCATATGGCCCCTGAACGACATGATGTTGATCCCAAACCTCTCCCAGGGGCACAGGATGGGAGAAGCGAAGGGAGGGGTGGGAGGACTCGGTTTCCCAGCGGTGCTGCCTCCGTGTGGATGGGGCACAGCCACTTCTGGGGGGGATTTGGTGTTTTCACAGGCAAAGCACAAAACGTGGGGAGTGTTTAAGGGCCCAACTGGTGCAGCATTGCTCAGCCCTGGGCTGCAGCATCTCCAGGACCCTGCAGAGAGAGGCAGGTGCCAAGGGCTGCTGTTAGACTGTGGTTAGAATTAGCTCAAAGAAATGTTAGCTTAAGTAATACTAGAAAAAAGTGCAGGGCTGCTTAATGTGTTTGAGGCCTTCACACTTCCTGGCGTTCATGTTGTGTTTGTTTTAATTAGGGCTAAATATTGATCTCACTGAAGGCAACTGTAGTAACCTCCTTTGGGGACAGCACTTGGTGCTCAGCACGGGGCACCTCCAGCCTCGGGACCCGCTGGATTTCTGGCTCCTTTCCACAGCTCTTGCTCCCCTTTGGTCTTCATCTCCTGACCCACTTTGTCCTGTGGTGGGAGGACTCACAGATCCTCAGTTATGGGGAGGGGAGATTGTAAAGAAAAAAAAGCGGAAGAGCGAACATTTATCCGGGAAGCAAAGGATAATTCCGGGCCAGGGATTTTCTGTGCTGCGCTGGCGGGGGGCCAGCGGGACAGGTGAGTTCCGTGGGGCAGAGCAGGCACCGTCTCATGGTGGGTCTGGGCTCCAGAGCAGCCCCCCTGCCCTGCCCTGGCCACCCCCGCGGGCAGAGCATCCCAGAGCGAAGGGACATCCAGGGGGGAGGGCGATGGAGGGGCGACCCCCGGCACGGCGCCAGTGCCGGGCAGCCCCGGCGGGGCGTGCTCAGCTCCCCGGACTTGTTTTCATGGTCTCACCCAGCTCTGACCTGCCTCAAATGTTGACACAATGTCACGTTTCCGACTGCAGTCTTTCATGTGCAGCCGGAGGCTAAATACGGCTGCTGGTTCCTGGAAAAAGACGTGCCTGGCACCCTTTCAGCAGAAACCCGATCCCCATGCAGGCTTGGCACAACAGCTGAATAACACGGCAATAACTCTTTCAGCAGCATTTCAACCCATAAATAGGGCTTCCCGAGCGACTCCTTGAAGTCAGGCGAGGAGGATACAACGTTTTTTTGGAAAAAGCAAAAATCTAAAGTCAGGGTGTGTGAGGAGCGGGCGCGAGGGGGGCAGCGGGTTCAGGCAGAGCAAAGGGTGCTGTGGGGGTGCTGAGCGTGGTTTGGTGAGAGGGAGCCCAGGATTGCCTCAAAAGGAAAGCAATGCTCCTGAATTTTTTAACGTCTCGGTCCCGTTCCATACCAGCCCTGTGGAGGCAGGGGAAGAGCCTTCCCGGGAGCCAGGGCCTTTCCTAACCCCGGTGAGGACACACAGACACATAATTTTAGCTTTTCACCACCTGTTTGGAAAGCTCCTATAACCGAGTGCTGTGGGACTGGATGGTTTTTACAGGCATGTACCCCGGGAGCTGCTTATTTGCATTATGCATGGACCAGGGCCTAAAATAATCTGCAGTGACGCACATTTTTTTGCTGTGCTTTGGGG
>JAWWES010000024.1:1249486-1263525 GCA_035583135.1 Lophotriccus pileatus | reverse complement strand
CTGACCGTGCCAGGACTTTTTAGGACCACGCATGGTTGCCCAGCCCCGGGGCTGCCGAGGCCCTGATTCAGCACGTCCTCCCGCGGCGGGGGAGCAGGGCTGGGGGGCAGGGGGAGCTCCCCGTGCCCGGCCGTGCCACAGGGAGAGGGCCCTTGTGCTCCGCCTTGGCTTTCATCTGCGGAGCGTGTAGCTGCAAGTGCGGCGTGTTTACAAATGCAGGCATTGCAAGATCCCTTGAACTGTGTCCTAGTACAAAAGAGGCTTTGAAACGAGAAACACGTTGTCATGGCATGTTCCAGGCCAGCAGCACCAGACTGAACCAGATAATTGCTGTTTCTGCTTCACCGTGGAAAAAAAAGCAGCAGGTCTTGAGCAAGTCTTTTCTTTTTTTTTCCCTTTAGACACCGGGTGCGATGCTCGGGATGGGAGGGGAGGGTTGGGAATGCCCGGGCAGCGGGGCAGGGGTGGGATGATCTGCAGGGCCGCAGGCAGAGTTACCCTGCGGGGCTGAGGAGGTGTAACCGTAGCCGGCGGGGCCGGTGACACCGACCCTGGTATGTGACACGGGGTGTCCATGTTTTGTAACCCTGACGCCCCAGCGCGCTGCCCGAGCCAGGAGACGTGGCTCTCACAGCTCCCCTGCGTTCCAGACCTTTCCCACTGCCCTTCTCCTGGCGGTTCACGGCACTGGAGAACCACCCAAGTGCCTCTCAGTGCCAGGTGAGAGCTGCTAATTGGCCCCTGCACTGAACACTCCGTTACTGGCCCTGGGCAAGCAGCACCTCTGCCCCACTGGGAATACTGGGAACAGTGGAGCTCTCATGCCCACGCTCCCAGGGCACCATGTGCTGTGCTAGGGTTGGAAATGAAGGGTGATGTTTCTACCTATTTTGGAATAATTTATTTCTCCGACATTTCGCCTTCCCCCAGGTGTGTTTTTGCCCTGGGCACATCACTCCATGCAGTCGGTTATTGCCATTACACCCAGTGCCTTTGGAAATGGCCCAACGGGAAAGCTCTGCCTGGGAAGGGTTTTTCACCACATGTGTCTTGTTACAAAGTGCAAAGGGGGCAGGCTGGGGAACACCACACAGCTGAGGGAAACGGGAATGCCTGGAGATAAAAGGCAGATCCCCCATCTCCTCTCCTGTGTGCTGCTGCCTGTGGGACAGGGGGAGCTGGATGGGGTTTGTCCTGGGCTGGTTGTTCCTGGCACCCAACTCTACCCCTCTGGAGCTGCAGCCCTGCCCAGTGCTCAGGCCGGGTCTGGCTCAAGCAGGGGATGTTTGCTGCTGGACCCTCGGCCATCTCAGCACTGCCCAGGTCCGTCTGTGGGGGTGAAAAAGCTGAGGAGGCAGAGCTGAGTTGGCCACCGAGCCTCTGGGCTTGTCCCCAGAGGTCCATTTTACCTTCTCTGCTGACCTCTGCTCATTATTCCAGCACCCAGGATGGGATCCCAGTTTATTGTTTCCTTAACAACAGCTCAGGCCGAGGAATGGTGGCTGCGCTCTGTGATCGCCTGAGCTGTCACACAGGAGGAATAATTAGCTTCTCTCTGCTGTACAGCTCTATCCTTCCCTCAGCCCCTGGTGCTGCTGGAAGTACAGCAGCATCCCCTCCTCTGGTGCTGCTCCCCGGTCACCTCCTTGCAGTGGCAGCTGAAGGAAAGGCTGAGATCTGTTCTGCTTTGAAAGTACTGATGAATATGCAAACTATTAGGGCTGAAATATTGCTTATCCCTGTCACGGGGTGTGCACGGAGCTCGTGTTTGTGCTGCTGCCTGAGGATGTATCCAACACCAGTGTGGGGCTGAGCAGCTTAGGGAAGATTTAACTCTTATTTCTATTCTGGATGCCGAATCATTAATAAGGTTATGGCCGTGCTGGGGGCCTTTCCCAGCGCCCTCCTCCCACTGCCAGGGGACCTGCTGGCAGGGTCTGACTCCAGCAATCGATCGGGGCACGGCAGGGCAGCGCTTCATCCCCAGTGGAAGCTGTCGCTGATGATTATCACATGGAATTAGCGCATGTGTTGTGAAATTGGTGTGATTTGAGATGAAATGTGACCTATGGGCATAGGCAACACATTGTAATGTATTCAGGAAGGCTGGGGCTGACGAGCTATTGCTGCTGGTACCACGCTGATTAAAGCCCAGCTCGCTCTGCTCCCATTGAAAGCAGTGGGAGGTCTGTCACTGCCTTCCGTGACTGCTGGACCGCATCCAGCCTGCACTTCACGGGACGCATTATTCCAGGATTAGAGAGGCACAGGGAGTGGGATTCCTCTCCCTGGCTGATCTCTACTGCTTAGATGTTTGCCTTGGAGCTGGCAGGGACACGAAACCCCCGACCTGGTTTTGGTTTTGACCCAGGGAGGAGACGGGCGCTGTTTGCTCCCGAAGGTCGGCCAAGGCTGGGGTGCTGCTCTGGGGGTGCAGTGAAGTGTGGGGTGCTGGGTGCCCCCTTGATCCACAACACCTGGTGGCGTGAGGACGTGGCTGGCAGGAGGCAGGCTTCCCATAAGCACTGTGTGCACAGAGTCTTTGACCCACCGGTGTCAGAGGCCCGTTTGGGAAAGAAGAAGCCCAATCCCAGCCCAGGACCCTCAGAGGGGCCCCGGCTCTGCACACACTGGTCAGGAGGCGGCTGGGGAGGGCTTTTCTCTTGATTTCAGACAAACATTTGACCTCAGAGTGGTGCTGGCTGCTCTGGGGCTGAATTCCCCCGGGGCGTGGGAGGCTGCTGGAGCTCAGGGGAATTACCCACCCTGCCGGGCCCTGCTGCCCCAGCCCCTCTGTGCCGGCCCCACAGCCCAGCCTTGGGGTGGAGGATGACTCAGGGCCCCGTGCAGGAAGGGAGGGAGGGGGAGGTTGTGACCCCCCCAGTGCTGCTGGGGAACTGAAGCAATCTGTTTATCATGGAAAAACTGCTCTTTGCAGCAATTCAAATGGAAACTTCCCAGAATGAGTGTCACAGAGCTTTCCCCTTGAATCACCAGGCCTCCCAAGAGCCGCTTTCTAAGACGATGCCCTCGGAAAGCTGTCACCGGCCTCACCGAGCAGCAGCTCCTCCGAGCACAGCTGGTCCTGATCCCTCCGCAGGCCCATTCCCATCGGAGCAGTGGCTTTCTCCAGGAGGAGCAGGTATGGGCCCACCAGCACACAGCTGTCTCATGAGCTGTCTCACGAGCACACGGGGTGCTGGAAGGCTCTGGGGTGATGGACACCCCCAGCTCGGGGCCCAGCCCGGGGTGGAGGCTCCAACAGCAGCACCCGCTGCCATCTCGCCAGGCCGTTGCCTGTTCTCCCTGCCTGCTGGCTGCCTGTCACCCTTTCCATGGTTTAAATGAGTGTCCAAAGGTCAGGGGAATTCAGGCAGCCCAGTGAATAAGGAGTGAGTGTGAGACGCCTGACTCGCTCCGCTCCCGTGGGCGCTTTGCCTCCCGTGCTGGCACTGCCACGGCAGAACCTGAGCTGGCGGGAGCACAGCCCCTGCACAAGGGCCCTGGTGCTCCCGAGGGATGCTCCCAAGGGATGCTCCCAGGGATGCTCCCGGGGCAGCGGGTGCCCTGCCGTGGGGCAGGGCAGCGGGCACGCCGGGAGGTGTTTCAGGGCCAGCCTAACCACAGCCGTGTGTAAACTCTGAGCTGTCAGCTCAGATCGGCACCAGAGATAGGAACGAGCCCGGTGTCGCAAGGGGCGGGAGGCCACGGAGCAGGGCAAGGGGTGGGGAGGCAGGGCGGGTCACGGCAGCCTGGTGATCCCCACTGCCACCCCGGGAGCCGAGCTGCCAGGGGGTTCCGTACATTTATTCCTGCCGTCCCCGCGGTGCTCGTCCCCATAGTAACAGAGCAGGCTGTGCTGCAGTGCTCGGTGACATCCCTGGTTCCCGGGGGGAGATGAGGACCGGCGTGGTCCGTGCCCCAACTCCTTGGTGGAGCACACGAGCCCAGGGACAGCTGCCCTGTTCTGCAGAGCCTGTCAGGTGCTCACTGCCCTGGGAAAGCAAACAGAGCTTGGCCAGGAGGACAGAACGGGCTGGCCAGGCCCTGGCAGGACCTTGCCCGGGGTGAGGGGTGGCTGGTGGCTGTCCTTGTCCCCAGGGCCTGCAGCAGCTGGGCACCCGCTGTGGCAGAGTGGTGTGGCCAGCACGAGCCCAGCTGCTGTGTGCGGGTCAGGCACAACCACAGAGGGGGTTTCCAGCTGCAGCCCGGCTCCAGCAAGCACCTTGGGCACTCGAGGGCAGCAGGCATTTGCAGCACGAGGTTTTTGAGCCCAGGAGCAAGGCAAAGGTGTTTTTGAGGGGACTGACAAGACAGATCTTCGTGCAGATCCCGGAGCTGCTCAGAACATGAGTCAAAGGATTCCTGAAACAATTAGAGCGGTGAGGTGCAGCAGCCACAGCACATTCACCATCAGCAGCTCTGTCAGGCGCCCCCGGCCAGCTGCTCGTGCTTTCCCTCTAATAAGGCATATTAGGCAATTTCCCATTAAAAATGTTTATGGGAATATATAAATATTCACTTATACAGAACTCGCCTGGCCCTTTGTGCGCAGAGCAGCGGTGAGAGTGACCGGAATTGTTATCAACCTATCAAGAAAGCTTGAGATGGAGCCTGATGCACAGTGAGATAGGTGTCCTGGAGCCCCCGTGGGGAATGAGTGCTCCTGCTGCCAGGATGGGACACCTCGCTCCGTGGACAAAGCCCCCCACGGATCAGGACAGGCCCTCGTCACGTCCCACGGTGCCCGGCCACAGGCAGCAGCCGTGGGCAGGGTTTTCCCTCGTGTGATTTCCCGATGGCCGCAGGAGGAGCTTGCACAGACCTGATCTGGATTTAATCAAAGGATTTTTTTTTTCATTTGCTGTCTTATGCGCTGACCACCAAACCACATCCTTCGAGTCTGAGCCCAGCACAGTGAAACAAAAACTAACAAAAACTAGGCCAGGGCTTTTTGCTGTATTTTTTTTTTCCTTTCTTTTCCCTTAGTTCATCAGCTGGGTGCAAAGCTGGTACCCACCACTCCTCCACAGAGCATCCCCAGGGGACAGCCCCCAGGGCAGGCTGGCATTTCCCTGAGTGAACCACTTGCAGCTCCACGTGAAGCCTGGGAACTATCCCGATTATGGCCACTGAGCACAGCGTCAGTGGGGAGCAAATATAGAGGAATAATAAGTAATGACGTCCTGGCAGATCATGTAGTCGGGACCTAATAAGGCCCAGCGTGGGGATTGCACTTGGCTCTCCCCCATGCATTAAGCAGCTGAGTGTGTTGCAGCCTGACTGTGGGATCAGGGCAGGCTGGAGGGGCCCTGTGGGCACAGCCCCCGTGGCCGTGGTGTGACAGGGCAGCATCCACAGCATCCAGTGGGGATCTGCCTGTGTAGGGCAGTTCTCACGTTTACAGAGCAGAGAGCAGCTTTATTGTTTTATTTTGCAAACCAAAACCAGCCGGGAGTTTCTGAAGCGTCTGCCATCCCCGCAGAGAGCTGTTTAGTCATGCCTGGTGTGTGTGCATGTGAGACAGTGAGGGGAGGGAGGCTCGAGGACTTTGCAAAGATTAAAGATTTATGCTGACCCTTGAATCTGATCCAAGGCTACTAATCTGTCCTGATCCTATCATCTGCTCAGGGTGGATCTATTTCACTTTCCTTTATGGTACTCCTGACTCATTGCACTCCCACTCCGGGCCAGTCCAGTGGGAATGGGAAGCACTACCACATATTTGTTTGGGTTTGCATTTAAAGCTCTGGACCTGTAGTGGGTGCAGCTCATAAAGGAAACCAGTGTGGATAAGATATGGGTGAGCTGAATGCTTGGAAACCACTCCCAAACACAAGCTGAAGTGGTTTGAAATCAAGGTGGAGTGATGTACTGAAGGCACAATACTTGGCAGCTACGCCCAGCGTGTGAGAAAGGCATTTAAATCCAAGGAGGTGAGGTAGGCAGGGCACCCAGCGTGCTTCTGATGGGACAGCTTGTGCCTTGCAGGGTCTGCAGAGCCAGGTGTCACCCCTCCAGCAGAGAACGGGGTATCCACCCCCCACCTGCCCACCCACCCTCTCCAGCTCTGCTCACTGCACCCCTGGGAGACCCTCCAAGGGCCTGTCAGGACCTGTGCTGGGGTCTGCTCCTGCCCTGGCATTCCTGCCTGGGAAATGCCTTGCTGTGCTCCATCACCCTGTACTGAAAGGCTCCTGATGGCTGCTGAGGATTTAATATGAAAAAATACGTGTAGAGCAGAACACAGACCTGATTTTGTTGAGGGCAGAACAAATCTCCCCTGCCCTCACAAAAAAAAAAGGAGTGGCAGAAAGAGAAATAGGAGCTTTCCAGCCCTCCCCAGCTCTGCTCTGCCTCAGCCACACGTGTCTGGAGGAAGGCTGGGGATGCCGCAGCCGCTCTGCCCGCGTGCCAGCCGGGAATGGGGATGGATAACACCCGCTGGGCACCGCCGGCAGTCCCGGAGCCACGGGCTGACAGGCGAGCAGCATCAGTCATACGGGCCTGGCCCATGGCTGAACTGACCAGGAGCTGGAGTGTGGTATATCCTATTTCAGATCCCCTGGGACATCCTGTTCTCCTGCTAACTGATAATATGTAAATATAGCAAATGCAAAGGGAGGCACTTTCCTACCGTGCCTTGCCCAGGCTGCAAATGGAACGGGCTGAGCCCAGCGGCGCCCTCGGGAACACCCATCGCAACTGCGACACAGGCATCATGCTTTATTTTTAGTCTAAAATGAAGTTCCTGTTTGTAAGGCCAGGAGGGTTACAGGAAAAAAAATGATGAAGTGGGATCATTTACTGCTATTTTCTTTTCACGTGTCCTTCCTTCCTTCCTCCCTCCTGAGAAATAGGATGTGGCACATCACTATTCCAGGCTGCAATATTCGCTCGCGGGAGGGCTGGTTCCTGCTCCCTCCGAAGAGGCCCATTACACCTTGTGTAACAAAAGGCACCGTCCTCCCAACCCTGCCAATTACCCTTGATTTCTAGTTGCTACATGAAGGCGCTTATCTCATGTCAGGCCTCGCACCGACTCGCGCTTCCTTTCTCTCTCGGCGGAGTTTTGGGCTGCTCCTGCCTGGGGAGGTGACGGGCAGGGCAGGCAGGGCATGGGGATCCCTCCCTGGCTCATCAATCCCCCTCCTCCCCGGGTCACTGAGCAGACCCAGCAGCCGTGGGACAGACCGAAACAACGGGCAGTATTTGGTCAGGTCAGCCAAAGGAGCCCCTTTAATGAGCACTAATTAGTCCGGTGCGCAGCCCCTTGCCCCAGCGCCCATCCCCGCAGTTCTCCTTCAGCCCGGGGTCACCCTGGGAGCAGCGCCGCGGAGATGAATTTGGCAGGTGCCCACGTGTTTTTCTCCTTCCCGTGCCCTGTTAGGGAAAGGTAATCCCGAGCTGACAGGAGGGAGACTGCGAGCTGCTGACGGGAATTCCCAGCTGAGGGCTTTTAAGAGCGGTGGGAGCTTTGGCGTATGGATTAGGTTGCTTATATATACTATAGTGTGAAGGAAACAGGCGGTTTTGCTAATTCCCTTGCACTTTGGTTTAATAAAGTAGGATTTGTCTGGTGGGAAAGTGTAACAGTGGGATTTAAGCTGTGTGAGTCTCATGACTGGTGCTCGCCTGGCTGGGTGGGAAGCATCGGTCACATTCTGTCTCTACTCTGTTCTCGTGTTTTTAGACATGATTTGAATGCCCAAAGCTTCAGATGAGCTTTATTTGGATTAGGTTTATTTAAAAAATCCATATGCAGAGACTTGCACTGAATTCTGTAGCCCAGTTTTTCAGAACTGCAGTGCTCTGTGTCTGAGGAGAGCCAGGACCGCTTGGTTTGTCAGTGCCTTGTGACAAAGACTCACGAAAACTGAGAGGATAAAGAGGAGGGGGCCGGTGCACAGAGGAAGAGGGGACAGGTTAATATATGGTACAGCCTCTGTAGGGAAATGAGAACCTTCTGCTTCTGGTTGTAACGAGAAAGGCCCCAATGGAAATTTAAAATCTGGATCTGCATCCAATCCTCAAAGTTCAGGGAGTTTAGAATGAAGAGTTCGGTCCATTCCATCACACATCAGAGCTGTCTGCAAAATTCACAGCCCAACACCCTTTTCCAGCCATGAATTCTGCCAAAGATGTGTGCTTGGATGTGAGGTATTTTTCTTCTTTTTCATCCCTTTTGCTAATTTAATTCCCAGATCTAAATCAAACTTTTCCATCTCGGACTTCCACGAGCTGGGATGCCTTGTTTGCAGTTGGGAAGCTTTGCTGTGCCCTCTGTGGAGTGCTGAGGTGTCAGAGGGGGTCCCCTGCCTGCACGAAGTGACCGAGCAAAGGGGAGGCCTCGGGGTCAGGCATGGGGCTGGTTTATTGCCAGAGTCAAAGTTTTGGGATGTGCTAGTGAGCAAATCATTACAGCGCTCCTGCCCTTCTTTTTCTCATTATTAAGAGGATAAAAACCAACCAATTATTGGAATATGCACAAATATGCCACTGATGAGGGCCCTGAGCAACCAGGCAGATTTTCTGAGCAGCCTTGAAGCAGCAAGACACAGCAGCCACATGCTGGGCTCTCCCTTAATTTTATTCTTTTCTGTTTTCTTGGTTGTAGAATAAGAGCTAATCAAAGTGATGCTCTCCAGCAGGCTTTTGTGTATGGTGTTACAGCAAAATCCTAAATTCGCTTTCCTGCTCGTGCATACAAAGCAGGAAGAACTAGGATGGCTGCAGACTATTTTCAGATGATTTAGCCAAGGAGAAAATAACTTGGTGGCTGGAAGAAGGAGATCTTGATAGGAAATAGCCTTGAAGTGCAGCTCTCTGACATGACAACGTGCGAGGTGCCCAGCTCCCTGAGACAGCCCTGCTCTGTGAAATGGAACATGATTTCCAGAGGAGATGACAAAGGACAATACAGGCACCCAAAGCACCCAAAATCCAGTGCAAGACAGACTGCAGAGCGGGCTGGGTGCTCCCTCCTGCTCCTGAGCAAGAAGTGGTTTCAGCATTGACATCAACATGATGCTCATCCCCCTGTTCGCTTCAGGACTCCTACCAGGTGCTGAGTCAAGTGTTTAGCTGGTAAATCAGTGCAGCTCAACTGACTGGGTTCATGGGAGGCTGTTTGTACCTGTAGATGTGTTGCTTCTTCCCCCACTAAAGGAAAAAGCATCACCTGGGACTTGCCCCTCCTGCCTGGAACAAGTTGGACGCTCCCTCACCACAAGGCAGGAGCGTGGGCATCAGTGATACCTGAGCGAAAACTCTCACCTCCCTGTGCTTCACTTCATAGCACCTGCTCTGCAGCCCTCTCTCTCCCTCATTTCTAAGGGACACCCATTTCCCAGGGTTCTCTCCCCCTGATCTGTGACAACACTGGGGATGAAACCCCAAAGACAGTCCCGCCGGGCAGGCTGGGGCTGACACGGGACATGGCACTGCTCTCTGTGTTCGTTCATGTCTCATGAACAGCTCACCACCGATCAAATCCCCTGCTTTGGATTTATTCTGTGCAATTCAGAGCAAGATTTGCTGGACCCTACAGTGCCCATGTGCCCGGGGAGGGCTGGGGGGGCACTACCAGGTCAGGGGACGTCCTGGGTGAGGGTGAAGGTGAGGGCGAGGGGAAGATGAAGGGGAAGGCATCCTCGAAGACTTTGGGCAAGGAAGACGGTTTTGGTGAGGTTGCATCCCCCTCTGCTGGAAAATCCAAGCAAAGGCAGCAGAGCACCCGGTGGCCGGGGAGAAAACTGGGGAGAACAAGTGGGAATAAATGTGCAAAGAATATAAAGTGAGGCCCGGGGATCCCCGGGGCCCAGAGGGGACATCCCGGCAGCCAGCCTGGGCTGTGCTGGGGGTTCATCTGCTGCTGGCCGTGCTGAGAGGGCTCTTGCTGGGGACAGCCAGACCCTCTGCAGAAATTGGGACCGTGTCTCATTTGTGCCAGGCACAGTCCCACTCCCCATCACGGGAATGGGCGAGTGGGGCAGGGGCAGCACCTGACAGCGTGGTCAGGCAGGTCCTGATGATGGGGCAGGGTCTCACAGCAGAAAATCGCAACTTTAGCTAAACAGAACTGCACAGACAAAGGCAGTGCTTTGACCCTGAGTTCAGAGAGGCTTTGTAGCCCAGGTGGTGCCCAGGGGCCACAGCTGATGGGCATCAGGTGCAAAACACCCTGGGGGGACTGAAATACTTATGGCGACCATGGGCAGTGGCATTTGTCAGGAAGGGGCTGCAGTGCTGTCTGGTTCTTGCCAAGCAGCTGGTAGGGAGCTCTACTTCAAACCAGAGGCTGGAGAAAATGCCTCCCCTGGCCCCTCACCTGCTCCCTGGGTGGGTGGCTGATGGCTCAGCCTAACCAAGGACTCCTGAGAAGTCCCTGCTACGGATTTCCCTGTGCTGCTGCTTCCTCCAGTCCTACAGGTGCCTGTGCACAGCCCAGGGCTCTGCTCGTCTTTCAGAGCCTCGTTGGAGGCTGTTTGTGCTTAGACTGGAAGAATGGGTCTGTTTCCTTTTGGATTTAAAATCCAAATTACAGAAAGGGTGAAATGCGGTGACTGGGCTGGCGAAAGCCCTGCCTGTGCAATAAATCTGCAGGCGCGGGCCTGGCTTTTGCGCAGGGGGCTCTGCAAGTGCCAAGGTCGCTGCTAATAAATCTGACTGGAGGACCAGGAGGAAATTTTTTTAAACTTACTGCAAACAGCAGGCTCCTTTCTAACCATCTTTTTTTTTTTTTCCCCCCTGCTCCCTTCTGCTGATTCATTCTCCTGCTGCTTCGCCGCTGGGAGACGCCAGCATTCCTGAAGGTCATCACTTGCATTCAGCAGCTCACGCTGCGGAGTGTTTGCCAGCATCTAGGAAATCGAAATGCTAAAGTGCCTGCGATCATTTATATTTTCCCTGGCAGTGACAGACAATCCACAGCTTGCCAGCTGAGGAGCTGCCACGTTTCCAGGCTGCTACGCTGCTCCAAGGTAAAGGAGGTGCGTGAAAGGTGATGCCTCCTGAGGAACCCGACACCAGGTCACCTCAGTGGCAGGAGATGAGGATTTTCACCTGGGTTCACCTGCAGGCAGCACTCTTAGAAATATGGAAACCCAGGGTTCAAGCAGGCACCCCTCTGACTTACACCCAGACCGTTCTGTCGCCCTGTGATCCCATGACAGCGGGAAATGAGATCCGTGTGCTCACGTCAGGAGTCACGCTGTGCCCGCCTCACGTCCCTGGGGAAGCAGAGCTGTGCTGCCCTCACCGACACCTCCCTCCCCTCCTCTGCCTCTGCTCTCCTCTGTGGTGAAGACTTGGTGCTGTCCTGGGCTGCAGAAAAGAGGCAGGATTTTAGGGCATGCTGGCAGCGTGCAAACATCTCTGAGGAAATAAGTTATCTTTTAGTTTTCATGGCATGTCGTCTCTTAGGGGCAAAGGGATATTTCTGGTTTAGCTCCAGCAGTAACAGCACAACAGACACTTTTATTTTTTTCAGGAGAGCAATGAAGAAGGCACAGTGAAATCCTTCCTTTGCTTCTTCAGATTATTTAGTGAGTATTTATACTGTGGCAGTACCGAAAGTCCTGAGTAAAGTGACGGGAAGACACTGTGTTACAGGCTGTGGTAGGTTTAGGAACTGTCAGTTATTTAATGTCTATCTCTTTAGAAGTGACCACTAATCTTTTACCCATTCCTTTAAGTGTTTGTAAGTGATGGATGACATGTATCTCACAACCACTATCATGTACCTTGGTTTCTTCTGAGAATATTTTAAGTGGGCCTTGAAAAACAGGAGCTAGAAACAGCCCCCAGCAAGGCTCCGGTTTGTCCTCACAGCGCCTCAGCTTCCCCAAATCCAAGAGCTTCTCCCTCCCTCGACAAGGGAGCCTCCTGGCCTGGGAGGCACCCATAGTCTCTTTATTTTACAAATTTCCAGTTCAACCCCTGAAAGAAAGTCAGTGTCCCAGCAAACTTGACGGCACAAACAGGACACTCCTCAAAGCAACATCTCAGAGTAACATCAACAGTGTTTTTTGGCTGCGGCTCCTCGCTCGGCAGCAGGGGAGGTGCCACCCAGCAGGCATCTGTAACTCATCAAATCAATTAGTTTCTTTGTCTGCAGGAGGAGTTGTTCGCCAAAGACAAACGAGAGGAGTGTCCAGTAGGATCCTCTGTTCTGAGAGGAGCTGTCCTATTTTCTCATACTAATGACAGGCTCCGAAATCTGTGCACAATTTAGCTCGTTATTAGAACTAATTGGTGCCAGGCATTCCATCCTCTCTGATAGGGCTAACCATGGGGATGAAATTTTCCGAGTTAATGAACCAGAGAATGGATTAAGAACTTTCAAAGTGCAGTTCATATCACAGCTTAATTAGAAGGAGTATATTAGTTGGCTTTTTATGGATACAAAGAAAAGCCGTGGTTTGGGGTGGAAAAGCACGTGCACAGCCGCCTTCCCTGCCACTGGGAAGCTGGGAATTTCTAATTTCAGCAGGGCAGAGCCAGGGCATTTGAAGGCAGCACCTTCCTAGCACGCTGTCAGCTGGAAAGGGGAGGAAACAGGTTTTATTCTCTGTGTGCAGCACTTGCCATTCCTCCTGCATAAGGCCCTGTGGGGAGAAACCAATCAGTGCAGCTCTCCCAAGGCCAGGGAGCTGCCAGGCGGATCCAGGACCAGTCTGGGCACTGGGAATCCTCGGGATGTGGATCCACATCCTGCAGACTGTCACACCCCAGTGCGCAGTCCTGGTGCTCTTATACCCATCCCACTCCAGTTGCTTTTTTACACCTGTTTCACTGAAGAGGAAATTTATATCACCCATTTTTCTGGCTCAGAGAAATAACTTTTTTTTCTGTGTGATTTAGACAGTTTCCTTCTGGCAGTAATGGAGGAGAACCCTTTGCAAGTGTCCCAGAAACAGCATGGAGCCTCGTGAGGGGGGTGCACACTGTGCCTGGCTTCCCCAAATTCATCAGCTGCAGGTGCTGCTGCTCTCCCTTCATCCTGGAGTAGAAAGGTATCTGCCAGCTGCACACATAGTATCTTTAAAATGTGTACTTTAAAGAATATTATCAGATAAATAAATATACACTTTCTCATATAAATAAATAATATCGTAATATCATTAAAATATCTATTTTAAAGACTGCCTGCCTTTAAAGGCAGTTCCTGGATGTGAGTTTTGTTATCTGGGGCTAGGATAGCTAAGCTGTAGCATTCATCTGGGAAAAAAAAAGGGAAAGGCCTGTTAGCATCAGCTGGCTCTGCGTTATACCTGGTGCTGCATTTGCTGGTTTTTGCAAATGTAAGTAGTACCAAACCACCCAAAATTCCCAGGTGCTGATGCTACTGCTTCCCTGGGGAGTTTTCTGCACGATCTGAGCTGCTTGGCCCCTCTCTCTTCGTTATTCAGCCTCTATAAAACTATTTCACTTTCTTCTCCCACCCCCCTTGGAGCTGGGATGTCCGTATCCCACTCCATTCTTCATGCATTATCTTAGCTCTTTAATATTTGTAAAATAATTTGAGAACCAGTGCAAAACAATAGCTTTTTTCCAACCCACTGGCAACCCCAAAAAAAAAAAAAAATCCTGTTTAATATCCATTCATAGCTCTTAATTTGAGTCACGAAAGTTTTACTGCAACGTGATAAGAAATCCTGAAGAAAAAGATTGCGCTTCAAGTGAATGGAAAATATTCTTTTGCGTATCCTGTCGATTCCTCATGATGAATAACTGAGAATAACAAGGTTAAATGGGCTTTTCCTTCAGTTTTGGCAGTTCTATGAGCATATATGAAGCTTGCAGCGTCCAAGGAAGGACTTCCCCCTCACGGCCTGTCCCCTCCCTCACGGCCGCCATGGGTCCTCCCCGCGGTCCTCCCGGGCCGCGCCGCCGCCAGGGGGCGCTGCGGGGCGGGGCGGGGCCGGCGGCGCGCGCGGCCCGCGCGGTCACGTGACGGCGGCGGGGCGGGGAGGGGGAGCCGGGCGGCGAGCGCGGGTGTCCCGGACCGGCACGTCTCGGCACGGCACGGCCCGCAC
>JAWWES010000024.1:1211691-1245384 GCA_035583135.1 Lophotriccus pileatus | reverse complement strand
GGGGAAGCTGGATTAGATGTTAGGGATAAATCCTTCCCTGGGAGGGTGGGGAGGCCCTGGCACAGGTTGCCCAGAGACGCTGTGGCTGCCCCATCCCTGGAAGTGTCCAAGGCCAGGTTGGAGCACAGACCTGGTCTAGTGAAGGTGCCTCTGCCCGTGGGAGGGGACTTGAACTAGATGGGCTGGGAGGTCCCTTCCAACGCCAACCCTTGTGGGATCAATTTGACTGGAAGGTTTAAAGCCCAGCCTTAGCAGTGCAATCTCGTTATAGCTGGATGTGGCTAATGCAGCTTCTGCTTTGCTGAGGCTCCGCATTAGTCACTGTCTCTAATTAGATATTAAGCCTAAGTTTTCCATGTGCGTGAGTAAACTTGCTCACAAGGGAGGATATCATTTCTTCCTGGTCCTAATTTCCCTAATGTGGATGGCCTGTGGCTCTTATTTGGAGAAACTGCCTGTCATCCTGGGACCGCCTCTGGAATTGTCGGCTCCTTCTCCGAGCGCTGGAAGTGCCCATTATTTACAGGGGCTGCAGTAGCTGGTGCTGTTTGCCTCTCTGCAGCTCGTGGGTGTTCCAGCCTTTCCCCAGCCTGGCTGTGGAGCTGGCAGTGCTGGCCATGCTGGTGTGGGGAGGCACAGAGGGGCCCCGGCTCCTCCTCGGCCTGTGACGCAACTGAAACATGACTCAAGTAAACTGACTCTGCTCCCAGGCCTGGGCAGCGTGTGCTGCTGGATAATGGGGCACTTGTTCACTTGCAGAGGGGTATTTCATGGAAGAGTGGCATATCCTGGCTTCTTTTAGAAGTTTTGCCTGAAGCCTGGTAGGTTGATCCTCGATCCAGGTGTTTGGCACTGGAATACTGAAGCTCGGTAGTCTGATCCTCAGGTACAGTTGTTAGGCTTAAGAGCTAAACTCAGCCTGTTTGTGGTGACAGGGTAAGTAAGGTCCCTGTGCAGGATTTGTGTCAGAGCCTGAATCAGTGTGGTTCATTTTTTTAACTTTGGAATATCCAACACGCCTTGGAATGAGGCCTTTCTAGAGAGAGGCAATTCCTGAAGCACCTCAACAAAAGGTTCCTTTGGCCAGCTGGGAGCTGTGACTTCCCTTTGGCCTCATGACTTGACTTAAAGAAGCAACATTGGCAAAGTGTGGGAAGGGATTGTTCTAGGCACTTCCACTGCTGTGTTCCAGTGCCTTCTGGAACACTCAGGTAGGCCATAAATCCTGTGTGTTGTCACTTCATACGCACAGTAGCTAAGGGAGAAGGGTGATACACTTTGAAATGTTGTGTTTCTTAATGGCAGGAGTCTCTTGAAGTGCATTGCATCACTTCATTAGCTAATAAAGCTACCAGGAGGTGACTCAGGCTCTGTCTTTGAGGTCCTGCTTGCTGTCCCCCCCAGGTGGGCTGAAACAGGTGACTGAAATTGCAGTCTGCTTTTCCCATCCTGGTCCTGGGTTCCTGCAGAGCACCCTGTAAGAAATGGAAGAGCTCTAAGTAGTAACACCTGGATAAAGATGCTTTTGTGACTGTCAGAGGCATGAAATGAGCTCCTACATGACTGACTTCTAGAGAGAAATGTGCCTTTTTCGTGGTAGCTTCGTGATAAGTGGTCCATGTCCTTTTAAATATTCCATGGAATAGGGTTGGGGAAATAAAAATGCCTTTTTTTGTCAGGTACTGCTGTTTTGCTTTCTGCAGCAATCATTCATGGAGGTGCTGTTGTGAAGCCTTTCAAGGGACTGTGAGATCACAGGGATTGAAGCTTCTGAACTAGGGTTCAGGTTTCTGAGCTGGTCACAAGTAGCTGGAACACTGAGGTATTTCCAGAAGGAAACTGGACTGCACACAGTTGATTTGTCCATCTATGATGCACTGCTTAGTGGAGGCTATGAGTGTTGCAGAGGAGGCTTAGTGTAGGGGTAGCTTGATATGCTAAAATTACACTGGTTTTTAAATTCTTTTTTAAAGAGGAGATTTCTGAGAGATGTGGCATTTTTTTTCTTAGTGTAAAAAGAGAGAAATTTAGGGATGAACATCAGGGTTTAATGTAATATGCTGGTTCAGGTGGATTGGGAGTGTCCTGGCTGGAATACACACTCTGCTGATGTTATCTCCTAGTTGGTTAAGCTTGTTTGTGATCTCTTCTAGCTAGATGAAAAGTAATATGAGTAAAGGTAGGACAATCTATACTGTGTAGTAACAAAGTCTATATCAAGAAATTGGACCTACAACAGTCATGAATCACATCAGCTTTATGAGATGCAAACTAAAGGCTGCCCTGACCTTTTCTGCTGATAGAAAGAATGTCCTTGTGCAGGCTGTGCAATCAAAATCAAGCTGCTTAGGAGGCTTGTTGCTGACAGTCTGGGTGTCCAAGGCCAGGCTGGACAGGTCTTGGAGCATCCTGGTCTGGTGGAAGGTGTCCCTGCCCATGGCATGGGGTGAACAGGAGAGTTTTAAAGGTTCCTTCCAACCCAAAGCACTCTGTCATTCTGTAGCTCCCTGGAAGTTGAGTCTGATGGCTGTGGAGAGGCAGATGAAGTAGCCAGAGCGTGGTTTTGTTGGTTTTGGGTTTTTTCACTCAAGACAACTAGAAATGGTAGATTTAGTAAGCAACTTGTTGTAATATTAAGAAAGTATCAAAAAGGATTAAATTTGCATCCCTGTTACACTGCTGGAATGTCGGGTAGTGGCAAGTTAAACTCTTGTCCCAAGTTTTCCTCTGGGAAATGAAGTGTCCCTGGAGCTGATACTGCTCCAGTGTGTGTGGGAATTAGTGCTGAACCCAAACTGATTCATGGAGTACAGTGCAGGGACTTAGTCTGGAAGCAGTTTTGCTGCTCTGAGTAATCCTTATGCAACAGAAGTACTCATCCGGGTAAATGGGTTCATGTTGCACTAAAATCACATGTTTAGGTTCTCCAGGACCTTTGAGTATCCAAAAGGGAGCATCCCTTAAACCAGGAGGCTCAAGGATCAGTCCCGTGGGTTCCTTCTGCATGAGGCCTCTGAAATTCGGTCTGTTTAGTCTCCCTGTTCCTTATCTCCCACACAGGGGCTGGAGTTGAGTTTGTTTGCTGACCTTCAGTTTGTGTTAGCTCTGTATGGTCTGTGTGACCTCGGAGCTTGGGCTTCATTCATAATCCCTGCTGGGACACAGGGCTGCTCTCCCAGGAGCCCTGCAGGGAGTGCAGAGTCTGCCTGGTGGGATGGGCACAAGTGCTGAAAAACCAGGCAGTGCTGCTGTGTGTGACAACAGCCACAGGCTTTGTGATCAGGAATCGAAAATACTGCTGTGCATATCAAATGTGTTTTAAAGCTGGTGCCTGTTTTAGAAGGAGAAAGCATCATATTGTGAGCACACGGTGATAGGGCTGAGTAATCTGCTCTAGGAGGGAAGTGATTCAAACAGAACTGCCCACCAATAAAGGCATATTCCTTTTGTTCTGCTGTGTGAGTAGCTTTTTGCATATGAATACTCTAAGTTGCAGCTGAATTCCTGGCTTTTTTCTTCTGTAGAGGTAGTAAACAAAAGCTCCCTAAATTCTGGGTTTAGAGCACTGTTTCTGGGCCAAGACAGCTGAATGCAGTAGCAGAATCCATCAAAGGAGATCACTGCCTGCTTGCTAAATCCTCCACAATCATTTTAACCAATTTTTGACCTGTCTGAAAAGAGAAGGTGACTGCCAGTGGCTTTCTTTGGGTACAGTGCCTGTGAGCAGAGGAACACCCACCCATCAGAGGGAGGCCTTCCAAATGAAGCCCCGAGTTGATCATGACGCCCCTGTCAGTGCTGGATTGTCCCTCTGCACAGCAGAGAACGGGCAGGGAAACTCCAGTGTAACTGAGGACTCTGCAGTGGAGGTTTTAAGCAAGTCAGAACAAGTTTTGGGATGTGCAGCGTGGGTAGAGAGCACTTGGGAAGGAATATAAGGTGCAGCAGCTTTCCAGAAGATTCTGTATAAGCTTTCTTGTGGTGGGTCACAGTAGTTTCTGCAATGTTACATTAAACATGTGGTAAATGAGATGCTGATCCACTCTGAAGGAATTTGTATCCTAAAAGAGCAGTGAGAGAACATGAAATTGATACTGAACACGCTGTAATTAGTGGGATGGCTGGCAGTGGAGGGCTATAAACCCTCCAGAGGGATGGGCAGGAAAGGAGAGGCTTTGGGATAGGCTTGTGTGTCAGGAGTGTTTGCACTGTGTAGAGCTTGATGATGGTCGTGATAAGGTTGTTTATGGGTAAGAATCGGGGAGAAGGCCAGCAAGGCAGATATCCTGGTGGGAATCTGTTCTAAACCACCCAACCCAGGAAGAAGAGGCACCAAAATACTCCTCATAGGACACTTCAGCTTCCCAGATATCTGCTGGAAATACAACACAGCAGAGGGAGAACAGTCTGGGAGATTCCTGGAGTTCCTATTGATAGGAACAGCTCTCGAGTGAAGAATCTGGAAGTATCTGAGTGGGAATATCTGGCAGCGTATGGGATAAGATGCAGTAGCAGAGCGATGGAGGGTTCAGGGAGTGCTTGGGAGAGCTTGGAGAGGAGCTGTGGGTGTGGGGTGTGACTGTGGAGGCAGGAATGTGGAGGCAGGAATGCAGTGGTGCTTGAGCAACCTGGCAAGTGACCCTTCAGAGGCAACACTGGCTCCAGGAGCCAGACTGAGCTGCATCAGCCATGGAGGCACAGCCGACCACCAGCTGCTGAGCTGCACGTGGTGGAATGGACAGCTCAGGCACGGGGATTTCAGGGATGGGGAGCTGATGGACAGGCATCCAGCTGGGCACCTTGCTGAGTTAGAAAGCTTAGAGTGTGTTCTGAAGCAGTGCTGCTGAATCAGCCTCCTCTGTGCAGCCCTGGTCCTGCTCCTGATGCAAACCAGGAGCTGCTGGCCTTCTTGGCCACCTGGTCACACTTGGTACTTCCAGCTGGTGGCAGCTGGGCCCTAACTGGGGTGTGTGATGTTTGCTCCAAAGATCCCAAAGAGCTTGGAACCCAGGGTGGCCTCTCTCTGCAACGTCAGGGAGAGATGCAGACTTTGCTGTGACATCAAACCCTAATTAAACATCTGAATGCTTTTGGATCGACCTTAATTTTCTCAAATCTCGTTGACTGTCTGGTTCTATTACACATAATGGATGTAGTGAGCTTCATAATGGCCACTGTGGTGATTCACCTTGTGCCAAACAGCCAGGGCAGCAGGGCAGAAATGTGCTGTTGATAACACTTGTTATGGCTCCTGGGTTGGCTGCAGGAGATAGCTGGGAACTTGGGAATTTGGCTCTCCAGCTGCTACAGATAAAAGTGTAACACACAGTAAAACCTCTGCCACTGGAGAACCTCTGTAATGCAATGCTGTTTGCAGCAGTTCTGTCAGAGCTTGGAGTGATGCTGGGTGTCTGGTGGAAACAGGCCCAAATACTTTCCAGCTGCATTTCATTGCCTTTCCCAGTGCTGAGCAAGTTGGACACTGTGGCCTGGCAGGAGCTGACCCGTCAGGTCCTTCTACTTTGCAGCCTTCTAACACTCCTCGGGGAGTTACCCCATACCTGTGGGCTGGAGGCTTCCTCCAGTGGGTGATTTATTACTGTAAAGGCTGTCTGTGAGTAGCTTGCATCAGAGGGAGAGCTTCTGGATATTTCTAGCTCGCAGGTAACTGGGAGATCCTGAGTGTAGACCTTGGCTGCAGCAGAAGTAGGTGAATGGCTCTTTTCCTGTCCTTGTCCTGGCTGTCCATCTGTCAAGCTGTGCAAAGCACTTCTCCCAGGTAGCTCTGCTCCCTGACTGCCTCAAGGCTTGAACAGTTATTTCAGTGCTTGTAAGAAATCACTTGCCTGACTTCAGTACACATGGATGTAACATCTAGGACTCCTTAGCCGTGAAGCCTTTGGTTGGAAGGCAAATGGGTAGAAAAAGCTTGTGATCTTTTGCTGTGTAAACCAGCTGTGTAAGATAAGCACTAAATTTCACTTTCTTTTTTTTCCAGTCAGGTCAGTTCAGTGAAGATATGATTCCTACTGTGGGCTTCAACATGAGGAAAGTTACAAAGGGTAACGTTACAATAAAGGTATGTTGCCACTGTTGACTGTTGCATTCAGCTGCTAGTTTAAAATGTACGTGCTTGCTCTGTTTTGCTTCCAGCCTTGGGACAAATATAGAAAACTGAAGAGGCTCAGCTAAATCTGTCAAGCAGCTTAAGAAGACATTTATGTTTATTTATGGAGTTTCTTAAATGAGAATCTGTGTGTGATTTCCAGGTTCATGGACTAGTTAAAGGAATCTTGTGATAAGGCTGTCTGGCTTTCATCTGAGTGTTTAGGGCCCAGAGATGCTGCTTTTCTACTCACCAGGATTGCTTGCTTACATCAAATGCAAGGTTTTAAGTCAATGTATCATAGTTTCCTGGGCACCTCAGTGTGTAACCTCAGTGCCCAGCCGTGTTCCTGCAGCTGGTGCAAGGTTTGCATCCCCTGCTGTGGGCTGTGAGGTCTGAGCAGCTGTACAAGGGATTAGTTCTGGTTTAACAGGGGAGGGGGCCAGCAGCTGGTTGAGGAGAAAGGAAAAGCTGTGTTTGGATTTCTTGTCCTACCTTTGCCTGACGTGTTTAAACCAGTGCATGGCTAACCTGTGTTTTTCCCTCGCCTCAAGATCTGGGATATAGGAGGGCAGCCGCGGTTCCGGAGCATGTGGGAGCGATATTGCAGAGGAGTTAATGCTATTGTGTAAGTGCCTTCCTTCAGCTCCTACTCACCTCCAGTGTGCTTCTCTTCCGTGGGAGCCTCCTAACAGAGCATGCTTCACTCTCTAGTCCTCCTTGTAATTCTGAAACTGTACTGCAACCAGACTGACCTGTTTTACCCCTGAGTTCAGGGCTCAGGATGGGTTGATTTTTTTATCTTTCTGATCTGGAGTACTAACTCCTTCCTGCCTGCACTGAGTGGCAGTGCTGTCTAACTCAAAGCACCTTCCTGCTACTCTGGTCTTAGAGAATTTTTTTTTTAAAGAACCAAATTCTTTGCTGAGAAGCCCTGGCTTTGTTTAAAGCCTTGTTGAATGTGCTCACACCTGGCAGTGTAGAGGAAAGACTGTTGTTTCTGGAGGAGCTCAGTCTCACTGACCTAACCTGAAATTCTCTTTAAAGCTACATGGTAGATGCTGCAGATCGTGAAAAAATAGAAGCCTCTCGAAATGAGCTGCACAACCTTCTAGATAAGCCACAGTTACAAGGAATCCCTGTAAGTAACATCACCTGAAACAGTGTTAAATGCTTGAGGAATGTCATAACTTTAGCAACTCTGAAGTCTGCCCTGGACTCTTAATTGTAAGGCCTGACCTTACTGGTCAGTGTAGGCATGAACAACACCTGCCCCTCCGTGCCTTAACTCAAATTGTTGACCTCAGTCCATCTTCCAGTGATCTTATTTTGTTCAGTGCCCACAAAAGAAAATAAATAAAATTAAAACAGTAGTTTAGAGGTTTCCACAGTATGAGTTGCTGCTCTTGTCTAAGGGTTAACCAGAATGTAATACAGAAGTGTAAAGTAAGTTTGGGGAATCTCAGATGCAAATCTGCTGGGGTTGTTCTCAGTTTTTCAGCTGATGTGTTTCTGTTGCTCTTTTGCACAGAACAGTTTATTTGGCCCCCCTCTTTCCCTGTGACTAGGTCAGGCTGCCTTTTTGATCTGGTTTAATAGTGAATATCTCATTCCATTAGATTTAATAGGCAAGTGCAGACTGTTTGTGGGACTCCTTTAAAGTGGAGTTCAGGGTTTTTGTCTTTTTGTTTTGTTAAGCAAAGCTGCAACCATTTTCTTCTCTGGATTTCAGGTTCTAGTACTTGGAAATAAGAGAGACCTTCCTAATGCTTTGGATGAGAAACAGCTAATTGAAAAGATGTGAGTCTAACCCTTCCTAAGAAACATTTCTTTAACTCAGTAATTTCATGTACATAAGGTTGTTATTAAATCAGGAAGTTTCCATTTAAAAGCAGAAAACCCAGCAACAGGAGGTAACAACATTGTACAAACTATGTGGAGAAGGGAAAGGGGAACATTTAGGTTCTCAGTAAGAGTCCCTGTGTAAGAGAAATTCATGCTGAAATGTTCTCTCTTTCCTAGGAACCTCGCTGCTATTCAGGACAGAGAAATCTGCTGCTACTCAATTTCTTGCAAAGAGAAAGATAATATAGGTAACTATTAACCCAAAATGCTGAGCTTTATGAAGCTGTCAGAGGATGGGCTGGGGGATTGTAACTTCTGAAACACATGTTGCCTGACTTCAGGAAATCAGAGGATCAAATGTGTGAGTGCACTGGGTAAGTTCAGCATAACTCCTGATGGCAGTGAGGAAGCCTGACTGGTACTGAAGTTGTAGGGTTGTAGTTACTGAAATGTTTGTCAGTCCCTGTGAAATGTGCTCCTTTCTTCAGTTAGTTTGCAGGAAATAGCTGACCAGTCTCACCATTAGGTTGGCCTAAAGAATTTTATACTTTTTCAGGTGCTCTCACCTCTTTCTCACTTGGGGAGGATGGCAGGTACTTGCAGCAAGTTTTTCCTCAGGTCATTCCCTTGACATAATCACCTTCCCTTGCTGTTTGTGCAGTGGCAGCTGCTAATCACTGCAGCCAAACAGCTCATCTGTCTGGCACTGACATCAAATGCTTTCAAACTTGTGGAGTTCAAAGGCACAAACCACATACTGTGTAAGATCTGGTACCTGACAGTGTTTTTGTAAGTAAACTGAGTGAAAACACAGAATTTAACAGCACTTGCCATCCTTCTCCTGCTGCCTCCTGTGGCTGCCATGGCATTAACACTGGAGCATTGCCAGGCTGACAGGAGTTTGCTGGTGAGGAAGCTTCAGGGAGATGCTCCCAGGAGAAGCTCTACAGGATACCAGGATCACTTTATATTAAGGATTCAGCTTCTTTCCAAGAAAAATGAATAAATAGCCTGTGGAACAATTCTGGCTTCTTCTGCAAGAAGCCTCTGTCTCCATCAGTCAAAGGCTCAGACATGATGGATAGAAGCAGATACTCCCTTCTATCATGTCCCACCCAAGGCTGAGCATCACTGAGGCTCTGGGGAAGGAGCTGCTGAAGGCATCATGCTGGTGTGGTGCCAGTGCCTTTCCCTGCCTTAGCAGATCCTCTTTCAGGCACGGAGGAGCTTGATGCCTTTCACCCACAGGGCTAAACTAGCTTTGCTTTCTTCAGGTGAGGAGCTGCAGGCTGGCTAAACAGAGCAATGCTTGTCTAAAACGAATTATTGGAGCCATAGGGAAGTATCAGATTAGGGGATGTCCTTTTCCTAGTGGTGTAGGTGACTTTGTTTCTTGAAGGATGCTGGGCAGCTACAGGACCAAAGCATAGACAACAAGCATTCCAAAAAAAATATCTTGTTGATCTGCCTTGGACCATCCTCTAGAGAAGGGCTTGGACATTCCTGTGCCAAAGCCATGCCAGTTACACAAATACAGACACTTGAACACCTCTCTTCTCTCTCTCTGTAGATATCACGCTTCAGTGGCTTATTCAGCATTCAAAATCTAGAAGAAGCTGAAGTCTTCCTGGAACCTCCAGTACCAGTTGGCCATAATCTCAATTGTCCACTTCCCTCCATAATGAGATACTACCCCAAAATCCTGTATCAAGAATCTGCCTTTTCACGGTTCATTTCTCATGTGCACTGCTGAAGACTTGTATTCCTATTCTGTCACAAAAACAACTAGAGTTGTCATGATAAAGTCAGCACAAATATTTATTTTACAACCATCTGTGGTGGGAGGGTTGTGGGGGGGGCTTTTTAAAAGAAATATCTCTACCATGTTAACTACGATGGTACACTCTGTTCTGGTTTTTCAGGGCCAGGTTTTTATATGATTTTCAGCAAGTGTTTTATTTCTAGTGTTTAGTGGCTTGAAGATGCTGATGCTTGACAGCATTGAGGTTCTGTAAGATGCCACATACAGTAGTTAGAGAACATTTAAGCGTGAGTTGTGGGATACTGATTTATCTCACAAATGCATGTGATGTGTGTATGTAAGCAGAGAAATGGAAACTGTTTGCAGAGGGGAGCACAAGGCATAGATCAGCATCACTAATCTACAGCTGAGATCCTGTCACTTGAAAAAGAAAACTCTCATGATGAATTAGGAAAGAGTCATCTTTTAAAATCGTTCTGTTGCTTCTGTTTAACATTTGTGTGGGGGATGGGAACGGACTGTTGTGTAAAAAAATTGGAGTATTCCAGCATGAAAACAAATTGCTAGGAACATCAGGCTTTGTTCAAATACATTCTTCTATCTCCAGATACTCGTGGTCTCTGTCTGAAACCAGAACATGCATTGTGAGCAGCTGCATGACACCCCAGTTACTGATGTTCTTGTATCGAGGCGGTTGTTGCCCTTTAGCACACTCTCTGTGTAATTGTCTAGTGTCTCTCCTGCTCATGGAATGGCTGGGCACAGTTCCACCTGGTGCTATGGAATACCTGGGCTATTGTGACAACTCTAGACCTGCCTGCTTTTCGATGTAACCATGTGCAAAGCCTGTAAGATGCAAGATGAAATGTTCTACTGTGTCAAAGCACAAGAGAGCCAATGATCCTGTCTCTTGACTAGCTCCTGCAGCTTAGGGAAGCGTGTATAAACTCAAGATTGCAGTGTTTTTTGTAGCTTTACTTTCTCAATGACTTCAGCCTGTGTAAAGGGACAGGCCTGTTAAGACTGGTTTGTTCACACAGCAGTGTCAGTGTAGCTTTACCCGTGTGTGTGGATCCATGGTGCACCTGCCTGCCTTGCCTCACACTGTGTGTGATTCCTCACCTCAATGTGGTTTGCATCCCGTGGGAGTCTTTGGTTGGGAACATGCTTAGTCCCTGTCAGCTGTGACAAGCCAGTTTTAATGCAGACTGCCATGGCCTTACTGTTCTGTACCACCCCTGGCACTGTTGCACAGACACTACAAGCTGCCTGCGTTCAGTCTGAAGTTGCATTTTAACTTTTTGTCCCCCTTTCAGTTCTCTGAAGCATGATTTCAATTAATTCATACTCTGGTGCTGTAGAGGAGAGGGTAAATTAACTTGCTACTGTAGTCCCGAGTTCACCAGGAACTGCTACAGTTACCTTTATTTAGCAAACTTGCTTGTGCCTAAATTAAGGAACCTAAACTAGAATGTGTGAATTTTTGTGGGGGACCAGGTCACTGTTTAGTTAACTGGCCTATAGCTAAACTTGATGTGTTTGGTGTTTATATACTTCACTGCTTTCAGCATTTATGGCATCCAAACACTACCAATTGTTAACCTGTGCATTACTCTCTGCATGTGAACAACTTATACAATTACTGAACTTTGTAAATACGTGAATTTTTTTATTTAGGTGGATGCATATGTTGGTTTACTGCTCTTCAGCTTTATTCAATAAACTTATGTTTTGAGGGTTGTATTGACACTTAACTGACTGACTTGAGTTGGTGTGGCTGAACTCATGGAAATACATGATGGGATGTGTGCCTCCTCTCCCAGAGATGACAGTGGGGGAAGAAGGATTGGTAAATCCCTGAGCTGATTTAGGTTCTGTGGTTCAACTGTTCCGGTGAAATGCTCATAAAACTACCTTTGAGGCCTGGGGCTTGCTCAGCTTACCTGAGCAAGCTCAGCTAGTCAGTCTCAGCAGAATTCAGTGCTCTTTTATGTTTATAAAAAGCACTGGGGAGCTGAGGGGTCAGAAGTAGGGGCAGCCTTCTGGAGCTCTGTTTTCAGGAGAGAAATCCATGTGTCTGCAAGCTTGTTTCTTGTCAAGCCTAGAGTAAAACCTTTGTTTTTTCTAGCACAAGTGTCAGATCTTGCAGTGCCTGATCATTCACTGCCAGTTAAAGCAGAAAGATTCTTATCTCAGTAGGAAGTGAGGCTTTTGTTGACTGAGGTCTCAAACAAAGTCTTTGCTGTGATTGTAATCTGGAGTTTCATTGACTGTTCTTCCCAAAGGCTTTTGTTGCATTAATGTCTCTTAGGTCACTGATAATTTATAGGACTGTATGTCATCGTCTTCCAATTACTGGTAACAAATTGGATGTGTTGTTTCAGGGCTTGCCTCTATGTAAGCTTCCAAACATGCTGAGCTGTAACAAGTTAGTTTTTAGTACTCAGAGCAGGTCTTTTAGCATCCTTCAGTATAACCTGGCTGGTGGGAAGGACTGGTGAACTGTTGGATAAAAGAACATGTGTGTGTTTCTTTGGAGGTTTCCTGCATGCAAAACCAGCTCCCTGGAGTTCACAGTCCAGGCAAAATGCCTCTAGACACAAATCTGAGAAGAGTATTAGTGCACTAAGCTCTGTCACCCTGGTTGGTCTGATACCAGAAGCAGTCACTTCAGTAAATCAGCTGTGGTATGAACTGGCCAACAGCCCTTTCTTTGCCTGACGTGGTATTTCAGTAATAGTTTCTACTTCTTTGTGTAAATAGCAGGGAGAAACACAGGGGCTGGCTGTGATGTGTGTGCTCTAAAATTCCTTCACAAAATGTCCCCACTGGGGTTTCTCAGCTAATTCTTGTACTGTTCTCCGGGGTGTCCTTGGTTCCTGACGTGGCTGTTTGGTTCCAGTGCAGAGCATTGCACTGGTCCTGTTTCAGGGCTTGATTAACTTGCCAACTGCCTTCCCTTTGAAACAGATGGGAAGTGTAGTGAGTCTTCCCAGAAAAGGGAGGCTGTTCTTGGCACCTTCAGCCTTGGACTGGGAAAACGACTGCCTTGTCTGGCACAGGTATGGCCAAGGTTACATCTTGGGTGTTCCAACAGGACAGGCTTTAGCAGTGGTGTTTGCTGAGTTTGGGTGCTATAGCTGTGTTCTCAAATCAAATCTCATAATGATTACCTGTCTCGGGCTCTGTAGTTGGTCTGGACAGTAAAAAGACTCGTGTGTTGGCACTGTCTGGTGTCCTGGTGATGACTCTCAGTCCTTGGTGCTGGGTTTGTTCAGTGCAAGTGATCGTGGGAGCAGCAGTGACTGGATCAGGAATGTTTGTGTTTGCACCCACAGCTCCAGGCTGTGGGAAGGTTTCCTTGGAGTGTTCATGTCCTCTCAGCTTTGTGTGGATGGTGGTTTCTCTAAGTGCAATTACAGTGCAGGGTAATTCTTATCACCGAGTATGGCTGAGGGTCTGAGCAGCTGCACAGAGCAATTCTGTCCCACCACTTGGCAGCAGGAATGATGCCCAAAGGTGGAGCTGTTTTGTGATCTGTGGAACTAATATCTAGTTTCTCATTGCTTTATGTTTTCTCTTTGCATCTTGATGGGACAGGTTGGAAGGATGGTCCTTTTGGGATGCTGACATATCAAACTGCGTAATCTTCACTTTCTGCTAGAAGAAAGGCCAAAGAAAATGCCTTAAACAGTCTCTCTGTTTGTTAGAGGAATGTTGTGCAGGGATCTGTAATAACCTGAAGTATGGCTTAGCTGGATTATCAAGCTTTTAGCTTTCCTGAGATTTCATTTTGTCGTTGCTCTGGCTGTGCAATGGCATGTCATGGTTTGCTTTGTGCTTCCTCCAGCAGCATGCCCAGCACTGCTCCCCACTGCCCTGCCCTTGCACTGACCCTGACTCCAGTGTGAATTCAAAAAGGGAGTGTAAATCAGGTTATTTAATCTAGATTTCTAAGCTGACACGGCCAGCAAAGCAGTGAGTCGTGTTAAAGGAGAAGTAACGTGTGAGTGCCTGACACTCACGTGCTTCAGGGCTTTATTCCCCAAAAGCGAGTGCAGAACTTGTCTCACGAGATCATGAACCACCGGGGAGGGCTCTGTTGCTTTAGGGCTGCAGATGCTGGAGGTTAAAGTGTGTCTTGGTGAAACATTGGGGCTTTCTCTTACATGTCACTCAAGTGACAAACACAGAATGGCACTCAGAGCAGGTTTGCACATACCCTTTGAGAGGAGAAGTGAAATACTTGATGTTTTTATTTCCCTCACAGTGGAAGGTGGGTAAGTAGACCTTTGTGCCAGGATTAGTGCCTTTTAATTAACGACATGACAAGTTTTATTCTGTTAAAGGCAACATCTATCATTGTGATAATTTTGAAGTGCTTCAATAAAGTGTTGTTGAAAACCATTTTTTTTTGCATATTCATCTGTAGTAGGACAGCTGCTTTTATTAGAAATATATGTGAAGCCTCGTTACCTGGCTGTGGGAAACATTTGGTGGCTTTAACTGCATAACTTCCTTTTGATAGAGAGTGACCACAAGCCTCGTGCTCCGTGGGGGCAACTTTGAGAGGTCAGTCTGTGACATTCTCGTTTCTGATTATTTTTGCTTTAGGTGCTAGAAGCATTTGTTGGTCTCGTTTGTATTTCTCTCTGAAAAGACCCACAGGGTTGAAGTTCCTAAACTGTATTATTTAACCAACAAAGCAAATATGTGAGTAGAGAAAGATAAAAGTTGTGGTGTGTGAAACTTAAAGATAAGCTTGATTTTCTCAAGAGTCTGCAGTAAACTGGTAAGTTGCTTGTGTGTATTAACTTGGGGTGTGGAACTTTGCAACGATGAGGAATTTTCCTCATTTTTTAGAGTCAATAACGGATCCCCTTGGCGAGAATAACGTTTGAAAGATCCATGAATTCCAGAGGTTGAGGAAAGGAGCTGAACGAGCAGCTCCATCAGTGGTGCTTCCCTGGGCACGCTGCAGCCCGGGCCCTGCGCCCCACCGCGGCCTGCAGCTCCGTGGGGTGGGGGGACCCCGCGGCAGGACCCGGGGCAGCCGCACCGTCCCCGTGTCCCCGTGCCCCCGCCGGGCCCCGGCCCTGCCCTCGCTCCCGGGCGGAGCCGCCGCCGCCGCCCCGGGCCGTGCCACGACAGCCCCGCGCCCGCCCCGCCCCTTTAACCGCGCCGGGCCCCGCCCTTGATTGACGCGCCTCTCGCCCAATCGCCGGCGGCTCCTCCTACCTCCGCGCCGGCTCCACCAATAGCGAGGCGGGGCGGGCGGGCCTCGCCCCACCCACATCCCGCGTTGCCCTTCCGCTCTTAAAGGGGCCGCGGCGGGCGCGGGCGGCGCCGTTGCGCCATGCGCGGGCGGCCATGCGATGGCGGTCGGTGGTGCTGGGGCTGCTGCTGGCGCGGCTCGGGCTGCAGGCGCTGCTGGCGCTGCTCCCCGCGCTGGCCCGCGGGCTGGGCCTGCACCCCCGCCCGCCCTGCCCCGGGCCCGGCTCCGGCCCCGCAGCGCCCGCCCTGCCCGCGGGCCGCGGGGCTCCGCTGTGGGGGCCGGCGCGGGGCGATGAGTACGAGCGGCGCTACAGCCGCGCCTTCCCCCCGCAGCTGCGGGCGCGCCTGCGGGACGCGGCCCGCGGCATGTTCGTGTTCGGCTACGACAGCTACATGGAGCACGCCTTCCCGCGGGACGAGCTCGACCCGCTGCACTGCCGCGGCCGCGGGCCCGACCGCGGGGACCCGTGAGTGACCGCCCGGGGCCGGGGCGCCTTCCCGTGGGGACGGGGGGTACGGGGTGCGGGGATGTCTGTGTGTCCATAGCAGTGCCCTGAGGGGTGCCGGGGCCGTGCCAGGCTCTTCCCGGCGCTCGGCCCGCAGTGACGGGCGTTTAACGGGGAATTCCGTCTGAGCGGGACTGGCGGAGCGGTTTGGGTTGGGAGGGACCGCAAAGCCCATCCAGTCCCACCCCCTGCCACGGGCAGGGACACCTTCCACCAGCCCAGGCCCAACCTGGCCTTGGACGCTTCCAGGGATGGGGCAGGCACAGCTGCTCTGGGCAGCCTGTGCCAGGGCCTCCCCACCTTCACAGGGAAGAACTTCCTGCTAATATCTAATCTGAGCCTGCTCTCTGTCCGTGTGGAGCCATTTGCCTTTGTCCTGGCACTCCAGGCCCTCGTAAAAAGTTGCTCTGTGCCTTTCCTAGGCTCCCTTCAGGTACTGCAGTGAAGTTCTCTCCATGGAGGGTGTCAGAGCGCTGGAACAGCTGCCCAGGGAGGGCACGGAATCTCCTTCACTGGAGACATCCCAAACCCACCTGCTCCAGGCGACCCTGCCCTGGGAGGGGTTTGGGCTGGATGATCTCTGGAAGTCCCTTCCAACCCTAACAGTTCCGTGATTCTGCTCTTCCAGCTCCAACCTCAACATCAACGATGTGCTGGGGAACTACTCGCTGACGCTGATCGACGCGCTGGACACGCTGGCGGTGAGTCCTTGGGCTGGGGGGACTGCCAGGGACACCCTGGAGCCTACCTGGGGTACCCCTGGGCCCTCCCCAGGCTGTGGGTGCTCCCCAAAGCTTGGCCAGGGTGTGCTGGGTGTGTGGTAGCAAACAGCTGGATCACGAGCCAGCGGTGTCACACCTGGATAATAAAGAGGAGTTGGAGATGGGTCAGCAGAGGTTTCCAGAAGAGACAGTGGAAATTTTGGAGCTCTTCCTCAAGGCTCAGGTGAGAGCTCTTTGGGAATACTGCCATCACTCTGGTGCTCAGGAAGGGTGGATTTGAACTGGGTCAGGTGTGAGTTACTGAGAGATCGGTCAGGAGGAGAGTTTGTCTTGTTCAAGGTGACTGGAAAAGCTCTGGTTGTTTCGCTTGGCAGAGAGGGCCTGACTGACACACAGATCTGTGTGAAGAGCAGTGAAAGGAAGGAGGGGAAGAACCTGTAAAGCTGCTTCTCTCCTACATTCCTGATAAAATGAGAAGATAATGTGAGAAAAACTCAGTTTTGTGTCAGTAGCACCAGGGGTGTAGTGTCATGAGGAAAAGCCCTCTCCCTGAACTCCTTATGCATATTTAGAAGACTCCATTAGATTTCTTTAGTCTCATTTTTGCAGCCAGGGCAGGTTTTGGGCCTTCTGAAGTGTCAGGGCTCACTGATGTGCTGGATCCACGTGGTTTATGTGTCTGTTCTCTGGTGCTTTGAGTTATTAAACCCTGCCCATTGCTACTTTGGGATGGCAGCAGTGGTGAGGAGCTCTCAGAGCTCTCAGCTGCTTGAACGTGGCAGTGCTGAGCAGAACTGAAAGCAGAAGAGGGAACATTTAAGTGAAACAGTGTTTTGGGCTCTGTGCTACGTGGCTGATGGTGTGTGGCTGAACAATGCCTTCCTGCCCTCAGTTGCCAATGTCACAGTGGCCTTTTGGGGGCCTGCAAAGCTTTTTTTCCTCAAATAGAAACCTTCTGGTTTCTAGAGTTTCTTGTGTTTCAGAAACTTCTGCATGGGGAAAGCGTGTTTTGCTCCTCATCTGCTCAGATCAGACACATGATGTTTTCCCACTGGGTGTGGGTAACGGGGAGAGCTGGCACATGTTTTTGGTCCCTGTACACCCAGCCTCTTCATGAACTTACCCAAGCAGGAACCTGTATTGTCCTTCCACATTCCTGCTTCCTTGAAGCTCAGGCTGAATTTATGTCTCTGGATGCAGTGGAAATGAATTGCTGTAGAAAACTGGCACGAGAGAGCTCCTGGATGTGCAGTGCTGGGTCAGAAGCCTGAAAGGTTGGACTCACCTTTGATCAAACAAACATCAAATCACACTTCATTGTTCTGCAAGTTGTGTTCTGTTTTCAGCTGAACTTAAGTCTTAAATTGATAGTTCAAGGAGTTTGAATACTGTGCTAAATCTGACTGTTGGTCTGAGGTGTGAACTTGCTATTTTCTCTTCCCCAATCCTCTTCTGAAGCAACAATTAGACAAAACAGCTTTGTTTTTCTGTTAAAGGTAATGGGAAACTCCTCGGAATTCCAGAAGGCAGTGAAGTTGGTGATTGACACAGTTTCATTTGACAAAGACTCAACAGTCCAAGTTTTCGAGGCAACAATCAGGTACATTGTGCTAAGTTTCAGTTCTAAAACAGTAACAAGGTTAAAGACTTGGGCTGTGTAATTCAAAGTAAAATCAGTGATAAGGATGTCTTTGGTGGATTTTATTCCATAATTATTCATCCAGTAAGTTGTTTCTTAGCTTTCTAAGAAAAGATTCCATCCTTCCATGATTAATCCTACTGAGTCAGTGTGACCTGAAGCAGTGAGACAGTGGTTGTCTCACCTGTGCTTGGCCTGCAGACTCTGCTTTTTTGTTGTTGCTCTTGCAGCAGAGGCTCAGATCTGTGCACAACAAACAACCCTGCCAGGGTTTTTCCGTGGTTTTGTTTCCTTTTATGGACTTCTCACTTTCGCTTTCATTTTACATGAGAAACAGGCTTGTCTGCCTTGGAAATGGGTTTAGATACTGACTGATTTTAAATGTTTTCATTTTCTGAGTGTCTTAAACAGCTTTTATTTCTGCTAGGATTTCTTTTTTTCTGAATACTCACTTTATATAGCAACCTTCCTGCCATTTGCAGGGCCAGGGAGGTCTTCACTCCTAAACACACTTGGAATATTGTTACAAGGAATTGCTGGGTTAGGTAAATTTTGCAGGACCAGGTTTGGGATAGTGTGGCTGACAAGCAGTGTGAATCTACATGTTTTCACTAGTATGTGTGTGGGGGAAACCAGATCATTTTCTGTAGTGCCTGTAAGGTGCACAAAGTAATAATTCTGTATAACATGATACCAGTGAGGGTTTAGCTGAACAACTAGATTCAGAACAGACTAAAAAACCTGCATTTTCCTTTTCCCCTAGGGTTTTGGGAAGCCTGCTGTCTGCACATATCATAATTACAGACAGCAAGCAGCCTTTTGGTGATATGACCATCAAGGACTACGACAATGAGCTGTTGCACTTGGCTCATGACCTCGCTGTGAGGCTGCTCCCAGCCTTCGAGAACACCAAAACTGGGATCCCCTACCCTCGGGTGAGTGAGCACACCCACCCTGGGGGCATCAGCTCAGAGGAGTCAGTCACCTGTCCTGCAGCTGGAATTTGTGCCCCTTTTTGTGCACTTGGGGTACTGAACCTGCTCAGAGTTACTTGGGAACTGCCCTAAGTGTTGGTGACACTGGCAGTGCTTCAGTTACTCCCTGTGTGTAGGAAGTGTTTTCTTTAGGCTGCTTATTTCACTCTGTGTTTATTGTTTGCTCTGGGTCAGGAATCATTTGTTTCTGTGCTGTTTGGCTGGAGCACTCCCTGTGTCACACAGCAACAAACAGCACTGTCATTAAGAAAGTTAAAAAGAAACACTGTGAAGACAAAGAGCCAAGGAAAGTGACTTGCTACACTTGTGTTAAAATAAAACTCATGAATAAGTATTTGTCATATGGGCCTTGGAATTTGTAACTTTATTGAATATTCCTCAGTGAATACTCAACGCTGTGGTATTCTTGGATGCTGCATCCTCCTGTTTTAATCAGAGGCAGTTGGCAAGGAGAGGGATGTCAGTTCTACTGGAACAACTCTAAACTGTAAAACTATATTTAGCACTTTAATTTCTGGGGACAGCAGTACTGCTTTTCCTGCAGACCTGTCAGGCTGTAGAAACATGAATTTTCACTTCTGTTTGAAGTCTGGTAAAGCAGTTGAGGGTAGTGTAAGTTCCCTTCAATGTTGTGTCCCGTGGGGAAGTGGAGGAGCATTCACTGAGGAAGCCCTTGGTTTCAGGAGCACGAGCTGAGAGGGAGCAGTGCTTGCACCAGCCTTGAGAAACCTCAATATATAGTGGAAAGGATAAAAAAGTGGACTGAAATCTGGAAGGATTAGCAAGTATAAGAGTAGGAAGATTAGGATTTCCCGTTATGAGCATGATGTTATAAAGTGGGAAGATGGATTTCAGGAATTCTACAGGAAACCTTTTTGAACAAGCACCAATGTGTTGCCTTCCTATCTCTATACACATTGCATGCTACATATTCTGCAGAAATTAGTGAAAAGGCTTTCTAATAACTGTGAGCACAGCTGCAGGAGGTCCAGCCTTCTCCCTTCAGCACTCTGTACCTGCCCACAGGTGAACCTGAAGAAGGGGGTTCCTGCAGACAGCCACAATGAGACGTGCACAGCAGGAGCTGGTTCCTTGCTGGTGGAGTTTGGGATCCTCAGCAGGCTGCTTGGTGACTCCACGTTTGAATGGGTGGCCAGGAGAGCTGTCAAGGCCCTCTGGAGCCTGAGGAGCAATAACACTGGACTGCTAGGTAATCCCTGGAATTGACTGGCTCCACCTTTAACCTGCCTCAGTCTCGTGCCATCAGGTTACATGTTTCTTATATATCATAAGCTTTGTCCATCTGCTTCCTCTGTAGCTGTTCCGTCACGTTCTCCTTGTGTATTTGTGTTGATCAAATGGCACTTTGTGGGAAAAACAGTCTCTGAATGACTCCTTAGGGCACAGGTTTTCAAAGATAAATTTGTAATGAAGCTGAAGGTCCTGATTTGTATCCCCAATAATATAATTTAGATTGGCAGATGACTAAAAGTACCTAAAACAGATGCGCTCGTGGATGTTCCTTGGTTGAATCCACTGTAACACTTTATTTGATATTAATCTTTGATCCTTCCTCCTTGAGACTTTCTGAATGTGTAATATTTCCAAGTCTTGACTCGTGATGATTCTCTGGTGTACTGAGCAACTGCAAACTGAAGTTTTTGTCTGTTCTGAAAGGAAATGTTGTGAATATCCAAACTGGCCATTGGGTTGGAAGGCAAAGTGGATTGGGAGCAGGGTCGGATTCGTTCTATGAGTACCTGCTGAAGTCCTACATCCTCTTTGGAGAAAAGGAAGACTTGGAGATGTTCAATGATGCCTATAAGAACATCCAGAACCACTTAAGAAGAGGGTATGTTATTTCATCTGAGCTTCTGTTCCTTAAGCACTGAATACTCCAGCGAGATGAGAGACTGGATATAATGCTTTGTGTCATGCCCTAGAAAATCTGTGTTCCCTTTTTTTCTTTAAAAAAGAAAACCTGATTTCCACGGTAGTCACCGTGGGAATAAATTTTAATGCTCTTTTTACTCCTTACTCAGCTGATCTGTGCAGCATTGTGGGTGCAGGGAAGTTAAACTGGTTCCTGTCCCAGTTTTTAAATGTTAGGCTGAGAGAAAGCTGTGGCACTGCAAAGGAGATGTGTTAAATCGGCTGGTTTGGCTCTTTCTAATAGAGATTCTTCAGACAAAACTTTAATGAATTAATTATTCTGAGGGCATGACTGATGTTTTGGTTCTTTCCAAAATTACTTTGAGCCCAGCACTGTAAATCTGTGGCTGCTTGTCTTCGCCGGTGGCAGAGCTGTGAAGTGGAACATTGCATTGTGCTCTTCTAGAACAGAGAGTACTGACATGTCCTTGCTGTTGTTGGCAGTCGAGAGGCCTGCAATGAAGGTGAGGGTGACCCTCCCCTGTACGTGAACGTGAACATGTACACGGGCCAGCTGATGAACACCTGGATCGACTCTCTGCAGGCCTTTTTTCCTGGACTGCAGGTAAGCCTCCATTCTGTTCAGCACCAGGTGGAGGGATGTCAGCAAGGCTGGTTCTGATCCTGGGCTGGGAATGAGTGGGAGCAGTTCTGAGCTGAGCTTCCACCTGCGGGTTTGCATCTGGCTGCTCTGATAAGTCTCAGTTCAGCCTCTGCATTAGCATAACAGTGTGGGCAGGCCTGGCCTGTGCTCTGCTAGATTTGAGACACTTTACACTTTTCTCATTTAACCTCAGCATTTGTATTCTGTGCTGTGAGGCTGAGCTCTGCTAAAGCTTTTACTGCCAAGGGATGAATACATTAGTGCTTTTCTTTGGGTGGGGTGTTTTTTGTCTACTAAGAGGGAAGTATTTTATTCTATGCCAGGTTCTCATACAGAGCAGAGAGCAGTTTGCTGGCTTGCAGCTTTAACAGGCGTGTTTATGGCTGTTGTTGTGCCCAGGTGTTGATAGGAGACGTGGAAGATGCTATTTGTCTCCACGCTTTTTATTATGCCATCTGGAAGCGTTATGGAGCTCTCCCAGAGAGGTACAACTGGCAGCTGCAGGCGCCCGACGTTCCCTTCTACCCCCTGAGGCCCGAGCTGGTGGAATCCACGTATCTTCTGTATCAGGTAATTGACTCCTCTGACATGACAAATCATGTTTTGGCAAAAATGGTTTTGTTCAGAAAGTCACTTTTTCCACCCCTAACCTCTGGCCGGATGAAATTTGGTGCCTCTGGATCTGCCTGTTATGTGGAGGTCTCTGTTCAGGCACCACGTTGTTGTGCAGTGTAGTTGCTGTGCTGTTTGCCTCAAAGCCAGCCTTTTTTATAAGATAGGCAAAAATGAGACTAAACAACCTTTTCAAAAAGCTGCTGGCAGAGTTTTACAAGGCAGAGACTTGTGACTTCTTAATCAAAATTGTGGAAGTAAATGTAATAGTGGTCCTTGCAATACTGTCCAGGCACAGTCTCCAGCTGGCAGAAGATAAATTAACACTAAATTAAAATAACTGACTAGCTACCAGAAAGTTATCAAAGAGTTTGGATTTACTACAGGTTTTACTAGGATTTGCACTAGAGCAGATGTGAGAAGCTTGCACAGACTAATCCAAGTCATGTTCCCGTAAAGATAAGTTTGCAGTGATAGACGAGACTCTGGTACCACGAGGCCTTTGTTGTAAGTGTTATTTTTACAAGATTTCAAACCTGCTGACTCTAACTCTTGTCTGTCTTCCTTATTTAGGCCACAAAGAACCCGTTTTACCTTCATGTGGGAATGGATATTCTGCAGAGTTTGGAAAAATATACAAAAGCAAAGTCAGTCTTCAATGTTCTTTGTCTTCTCTCACTGCTATATATATATATATATATATACATTTTATTATACAAACATTATATAGAATCCAGTCTGCCACATGTAGGTAAACCAGAAAACCCAACCTTCCATGAAAGCCACAAGTGATGATTTATTTATTGGGCAACCATTTCTTTCCCATCTGAAAGTGCAGTTATGGTCCAGTGGCAACTTTATACATTCAGAATTTTATAAGTGCCTTTGAAAATGCATTATTGATGACCAGTTGCTAAAAACTGGTGAAAATAGTAGTTGGAATTTTTCCCATGGATCCTTCAAGAATATTTCTAACCTAATGGGCCCATGGTGTTTAGCTAAACTGGACGGATGACCTCTAAGGCAGATGCTGTTGCATATCAGCTTCCATTTCTGAGCTTAGACTCAGAGGGAAGACAGTGATTTTTTTTTTATACATTATTATTAATTTACTCACTTTGTAGACAAATGTGTGCTAACCATTAAAACTTTGCAATTAAGTGGGGTTCACGTGATTACAGACCTATCAGAACACCAGAACCAATAATCAGGGAGTGCAAGAGACTTGTTTCATTTCAACTTCACCCCTGACAGCTGGAGTGGTCTGAAGTAAAGCAGTATCTGGGGAGCACTTTGAGACCAGGATAGGTGGGAACTAACCCCAGACTCATGTTAAACCTTGCAGGTGTGGCTATGCCACGTTGCACCACGTGGTAGAGAAGACGAAGGAAGATCGAATGGAGAGCTTTTTTCTCAGTGAAACCTGTAAATATTTGTACCTGGTATGTGGATGTTCTTCATTTCCAGGGTACTGTGCACCACCATGGCAGAGAGGGGAGGCAGGAGCTTATTGACCATTGATTAGGAACTGCTGGGCCCTGGGGAAGGGGGGGTTAGCTGTTGGGGGGGATCAGTGTGCTCCTCTAGCTTTGATCTCACCCCAGGCTCTCAGGGTTGGCAGCTGCCCACGTGTGGTGTCCTGAACCTGGAGAATACAGGTTGTGTGGGAGGAAGCTGGAAAGAGGGAGCAAAGTGAAGGAAGGTTCAGCTCTGAGCTAAGTGGCTGCTTGTAGCTGTCCTGCCTCCCAGCAGCCTCTGATTTCTCCCACTGGGCTTTGGCAGTCACAGGAGGAAGCATTTGGGCTGACATTGCCTGAGCTGTTCTCCTTTAGTGCAGAAAACCAAGTAAGTCTGTGACTGAGCAGGAACAGTGGATGCCAGCCTAGAGCTGCCTGCACAGAGCAGCTTAGAAAAATAAGGGCAGTTTTAAGTTGTGTGAGAAGTTCTGCTTCTGCTCCCCTTTGATTTTTCACTGCTAAAATCAATCCCTTGCATTGAGACTATTTATTTCCATTTGCCCTAACATTATTTAGCAATAAAACCTGGTTTTGTGTGAACTTGTTGCTGGGACATGAGGGATGTTGCACACGTGCTATACCCGTCTCTCCCCTCTCTTATCCAGTTGTTTGATGAAGAGAATCCGGTGCATAAATCTGGAAATAAGTTTATGTTTACTACTGAGGGGCACATTGTGTCCGTGGATGAACGTTTCCGGAACTCCCTGTGGGAAGACATCCTCCCTGGGGAAGAGGAGAGCGCGGAGAAAACCAAACCCACGGAGTTAAAGGCGGCCAACTTCAGCTCCAACGTAAGGAATGCAGAGCTCCCTTGTGAAAAGCACTTTCAGCAGCTGAGTGAATGGGTTGGGATCATGTGTGTGATTATATTGAAGGTGAAACCTGTTCCCTTTGGAATATTTTGCAGCATTTTTTTTTTTCTTCTTTGTTAATTTATTTCCAATTATTTTTCACTTCCCCTTTTCTTTGCCCTTAAAATTTTCCACTATTGCTGTTGGGGAGAAAAGCGGAAGGTCATTTAAACGAAGTTTTTATTTCCTCAGAGTGGTTTTGAGGCCTGTAAAGGTGACCTTTCTTAGCCAAGCCTCGAGCACAGAGCTATGGCCCCAGTGCCAATCACCAGCCAAAAGGGATCTGGTTTTGATTGTAGAATGACAGAATGGTTTGGGATGGAAGGGACCTTAAAGATCATCCAGTCCAACCCCCTGCCCTGGGCAGGGACACCTTCCACAAGCCCACCTTACAGAACAATATTTTTAAATCCCTGCCTGGAGGCTCTAGGATAGTTCCTTTCCTCCTCCCCCCATTCCTCCAGAAAAAGAGCATTATTTTAAACATTCACAGTTGTCACAGTGAAGGAGGTCTGAGTTGAACAACAAGCTGTGCTGTGTGTTTGGAAGCTGCAGCCTGCGCTGAGGAGACACTTGCTGCTCATTTATGGGGTTTGCTATGGAAGTTTGAGAAGAGCGAGGGCAAGTTGGGACAAAAAGAGCTACAGTTTTCTGTACTGGGAGGAAATCTGCTGCAAGGATTGCAGAGGGGATAGGATTGCCTGGTTTTGAGTTCTTAAGAATGCTCTGGTTTTGTTAACAGTGTAACAGAGTTCCTGACGAGAGGAGGTACCTGCTGCCACTGAAGAGCAACTACATGAGACAGATCGATCAGATGGTGGGACTGATCTGAGGGGCTCTCCACAGAAACCTTTATCAGGAGGAGTCTGGGATTTATCTGCAGACTTTCCTCCCCCTTCAGCCACTCACCTGCACCCACCGAGTCTCCTGGGTATCCCCTGTGCTTGTTGTCAGCTCTAGACGTGAGGGGAGAGGGAGTTCAGCTTCTGAACTGTGGTAACCTCACATGCCACCCGAACAGAGATCTCTTGTTTTAAGACTTCCTATGAAAAATGTTGTTGCAAATGAAGGCTGAATATGTTTTAAAAGAAAAAGACAGCAAATTGGCACGTGCCACTTAGCTACCTCTCTGTAGCTGTATTACAAATGTCCCTCTAGAGAAGGGCCTGCTATTTAATTTGAAGTGATCTCGGGGTTGGGGAAGGAATGGGAAAGTGCAATTTCTTACACCAAGGTGAATTATAGAACTCTTCTGACTAGCAATACACAACCTTAAGTACTACTCAGGTAGGAACCCACTGGGTTTTGCTGAAACAAAAATGCTCCATTTAGTCTTGAAAAGATAACTCGTGGTGGTGTATAAAGCTCTTGGCATAGTCTGATATCCCTCGTACAGCTGAGTAGAACTTGCAGTGTTGCAAGAGCCTGTAGCTATAGAAACCAGCGAGAAAACAAATCCAGGTGCCTTTTTGTAAGGGAATGGGGGGAGGGAAGGGGAAATTGCAGAGCAGCTCAGCTTTTCAAGCAGCTGAGCACTCAGCTGAGCAGAAGTTCCCAAAGTTTCCTTGTTTGCCATGTTTTAGTGCCTTTTCAGGAGACTGCTGCTAAGAACTGCTGTAAGAGTACATGGAGACAAACCATATCACATTCCTGACAGCATTAATGTGTTAGTGCCTTAAGTTTTCTTCACTAGCAGGGGAAACTGAGCTTCCTCAGGAAGATGGATCCAGTATTCCTGATGAGCTGGTTGCAAAATACAGTGGAACCCAAAGCCACTTAAAAAGAGATGATTTCCCTTTTTTTGTTTGTTTGCTTTTTTTTTTTTAAGATACTGGAAAACGATCATCTATGACCTTTCAGGAAGAAAGCAATTAAGGGATTGAGGGATGACAGAAAACTGAGAACAAAACAACTTGTTCTAAACATAACAGGTTTTTTTTTTCCAATGGTTCCCCCTTGCTTCCATGTTTTTAACTTCTGACTACAGTTGAAGTAGTAGAATGTTACTTTGGGGTTAATTATTTTTTAAATTGAAGCTTAAGTACAAGAACAAACTTGGTCTGTGTTTTCACCTTCTTACAACAACATTGGTTTTCATAAACCAGGTGTTGCAATTCAAAACATTTCTAATAAATACGAAGTTTGTGCTGGAGAGGTTATTGTTGGAATCTTTTAACATACAGACATATCTCAGGGACTTTGTTGTGGGATCTTCTATTCCATGAGAGTTGAATCTTGCATTCAGGCAAAAAAAAGTGAATAATCAAGTCTTCTTAGTCTTATTGTGTTGTTTTAAAGGGTGAAGAGTTGGAGGGGGGAGAGGGAAATATGTTAAGATTTCCCAAAACATTGCAATAGATGTTTGAGCAGCTGGCAATTCCAGCTCCTGTAGAATTGGCTTTGCAAATATCACTGGAATGTCTTTGTTGCCTGTTTCAAAGGAAAACATGAACTGAAGGTGCTGTGATGCAGAGAGGTGTTGGGAGAGGCTCAGGGGGTTGAGTCCTGCCCAGGGCTGGCTGTGAGTGCTCAGCTCTGTGCAGGGTAAGGAAGTGCAGAGGAGGGATAAAGGGAGGGAAGGACTTCTGCCCACCCAGGGAGGCAGGAGGCAGAGATGTCTGGGCTCTGAAATCCTCTCCTGGGCCAGGACTTCTAATCCAGCTCTGGAATGAGAAGTGTGTGGTGGTGTGGAAGCCCAACACAGCTAAAATCATGGAGGAGCAGAAGCCAGGATGGACATCCTGTAGGTGTGGTGGTGGCTTTTTCAGGTCTTGGTTTGTCCTGACTCCCAGTTCAGCTCTGAGTGTCTGTGTTACACCTTCCCATCACCTCTGTGTTTTTGTGCCTTCTGAAGGGCCCAGGGGAAGGGTCCAGCCCAGTGTTATGCACAGAATCTGTCCCAGAGTTTTCCTCAGAGAATTCCACGACCATGATGAAGTTGCACAACTGTTCTGCCATCGTGTTTTCCCTTGTGGTTGCCAGAAAGAGTGAAAGGAGGCTGTGGAATGGCAGCAGCACAGGCAGGTGTTGCAGCCTTTCAGCCAAAAATGACCAGCTTCCCATTAGGAATTGCTTTGGAATTCATGTTGCCAGGTGATGTGACAGTCATCTTTCCATAGGAATGGTCTTTATCCTCAGGAGGCTGGTGCTGCCTACGTGGTGAAAGACTCTGTGTTCCTTCAGGAGCCACCTTTTCTTCCTCCTTGTTTTAAAAACGCTTGGATCCGTTTTTACTCTGTACCAGGGCACATGTTATGCACTAAAATGAAAACTTTTATGTAAGTCAATGATATCAAAACAGAATTGATAACACTGCTGGAATGAATTGCTTTTGTATTTCGTGGTATCATGTGCAATATCAAGTTTCCCTAATTAAAAGTGCCATGTATGCTTAATTGTTGTTTATCCATGCAGTATTTAATGGAGGGCAGGAGATTTTTGAGAGGACCAAATATGCTTTCATGAAATGTCCTGAATTTTCAAAACTTGGCTTAGATTTTACAAATCTGCATTAAAAAAAAAAATAGTGTGTTTGACCACTTTTGTGTGTGTTTGTCTTTATAGGGTAGTTCTTGTAAGGCCATCGTGGTGCTTGCAGGGGATTTCCCTGCACCTTCTGTGTGCTGGATTTTCATCTGGTTAGAGCAAGGGATGGCTCCAACCGGCCTCTTCCCCCCCTGCCCCCTTCCACTTTCTCTCCATGAGGATTTGAGGGGCAGCTGACAGCAGGGAGTGATGTGGGATGCAGTGAACTGTGGAAGCCTCGAGCTGCTGGTACTTGAGTGAGCAGGTACTGACCTGCCTGTGGTTCCTGGTACTGCTTTGTCCAGTCAGTCCAGGAAGAACCTGCTGCAGGTGGGAATTCTGAGAACCTTCAGGTGGGAGTTCTGAGAACCTTGCTGGGCTCTTTCCAGTGGATGGATAAATACCCTGGAACACAGCTCATTGTGCCTGCGAACAGGAACATGGAAACCAGCTGTCTGACCATCACTTTACTCCTTTTCTTTGGCTCTTTTTCCCTCCTGGGTTTGTTCTCTGATTGCCTTTGTCTCTTGAGTTGTTTCCTGGATTGCAGTCCTGGTTCAAAGGTTCTTGAAGCTGACGGGACTTTTTGCTGTGTCTGTCTTGGTCAAACTCCAAGTTCCAAGGACAGGTCTGTTGAGCGTTGGTGATCAGATTTTTGCAGTGTTTTTAAAGTTCCTCTGGATTTTTGGAAGCTGAGATTTTTGCCCATCTCCTGCTGCTTTTGCTGCATTCAGACTTCCAGTTCTGAAGTACAAGTGGTCCAATGCCCTGACTTTGGGGGAAGAACCCCAGCTCTCACGTTTTCACTGTGGTTGCACATTTACAGTGGTGTCACTGCTCTGAGCTACTGTTTACTGTTACTCCTTTTCTTGCTTCCTTATCATGCTCTCAGAGGGTTGGTTGGTGTGTTCCAGCTCTGAAGTAGGACTGAGTGCTTTGATCACAGCCTCTCCACGTTTCTCCACATTTAAGAAATTATCCCCAAAAAAGCCACTCTTCCATTTCTGGTTTTTCTGGGAGCTTTGAGCGTAGGAAGCTCGTACGTGATAGAATATTTAAAGTCCAAAAGTGTTCGTGGAAACTCCCTTTTTAGGGGCTGGCCTGGTGTTTCAGCAGCAAACGTGGTGGCTGCGGGCAGAGGGTCCGAGTTGGGATCCCTGCTGTAGATCCAGTGTCCCTCCACCAGAGACCACTCTTGTGCCACGGTTGGGAGCTTTGGCGGTGGCACAGCGGCAGGAAAACCGCAGCATCTCCAAGGTGGAGCGCCGGGAAACGCAGTTTTATAACTCCCTGAGGGAGCTGCAAAGTGTCACTGCAGGAGTGGAAGGCAAAGCTGGGTTGTCCCAGCTCTGCTCCTGCCAGCGTGGTACAAACATCTCTTCTAATTCCTAGAGATATTTGCCTTCATCCTTGCTCGAAGCTGCTCTTAGAGAGAAATTTTGTATCACTGATCACCACTTGTATCATTATACAGGTAAAAGAGATCAACAAGTGTTCACCAGGAGCTGCTTTTTCCCCTTTCTGCCTCATTTGTCCCCTTTTGTCCCACTTCACTCACACTGATGATAAAACCATCGGATTGGAGCAATTGTGCTGAAAAACATCCTTTTCCCCTGCAGGAGGGTGTGATTTGTGTTGCCTTACATTGTGCATGGCTGTGGAAGAGAACAGCCTGGGGGAGCCTCTCCAGCCTCACCAGCACAACTTGGCGTCCCAGCGACGGTTCCTCCCTTTTTCCAGGAGGAGGTGGCAGGGCTGGTTCTAAAACAGTCACTCTGTGACCTTCTGGAAAGTTTTATTTTTCATTTAGGTAGTGCTGAGAAGGGGGGAAAAGGCACCTGGATGTGCCAGGATGCTCCAACCTCCCAACAAGTCTGAGATGGGAGCACTCCCAGTGGCACTGGGTGTTGGAGCTGCTGTGGTGACTGGGTGAAAACCATCTTTTTTTCCATGGGGAGCACCCCCTTGGCATTTGCACACTCAAGGCAGGTGCTTTAAAAATGTAAAAAACAGATTAAAAAATTAAAAGGAAAAAAAAAAAAGAGAGACTATTTTACTTTATTAATACTTTGGAATAATAGAAATGGCTCGCTGTGTAAGGCCCAGAGGCTTTCCAATAATGGCAATCTGCATACTATTAATTATTGATGATGTTCATTTGGTGGTGTAAGGAATTCCTAACATTAATAGCTCTGGGAGGGCACTGTGGATCATCGTCACCATGGTGTGATGCAGTGCCAGCAGTGTGGTTTTGTCACAGAGCTGCCTTTCCTCAACTTCAGATGGAATACAAAGCTCTGGTTTGAAAAAAATGTTGCCTTTCCCCTCCTCTGTTGCAGAGGAGATGGATTTTTTTTTTGAAAGCAGCCTTCAGGAGGAAAAAATTAACTCTAGCAGGAGTATTTAAATAAGCATTTTTAATAGATCAAATACCTCCCTGCTCCTGACGCTGCTTAATGAGAAAACAAATTATGTGGCAGCCACGGATTTTCTTTTCTGAATTTTTATTTTCAAATGGTTCCCCCGCCTTTCCTTTTGCTTCCATCCCTGCAGCTGAGTGCAGGGATGCACCATCAAAGGGCTTTTGGGCACTGCCAGGTGCTGCCATGCACAGAGGGGGACCTGCTGGGGAGCAGGAAGGATAATTCATCCTGAATTTGGTGACAGCAAAAGCAGAACATCAGATCCAAAAGTTGGGGTTGGGGTTTTCTTTTTTTCTTTATTTCCTTTTTTGTTTGTTTGTTTGTTACTTTTCTCCCTTCTTTCCTCCTTTCTCTTTGCCTTCTCTTTCCTCTTCTTTTCGCCTTCTCTTCCCCCTTCTTTTTCTCCTCTTTTCTCCCTCTCTTCCCCCCTCCTTTTTTCTTCTTTTTCTCCCTTCTCTTTTCTCCCCTTTTTTTCCCCTTCTGTTTTTTCCCTTCTTTTTTTACCTCCCTTCTTTTCCCACCTTCCTCCTCCTCCTCAAGCCCTGGCCCAGGTTGCCCAGAGAGGCTCTAAAGCAGCTCCTGATGCTTTGATAAGGGCAAAGACTCAGCTCCCAGTGATTCTCCTTAAAACATCTTGGAATTCCAGCAGCTGGCCTGGCTGGGAATGTGTGGTGAGGAGGAGCAGGGGAGGTGTGATGCCAAATCTGGGATTCAGTGGAATTCAGGCAGTTAGTGTGTGACTGGAGATTTTAAAATAATCCAGCTTCCCCTGAGTCTCAGTGCAGTCCTGGTTTATCCATGGCCTCCCTCATCCTGGGAATGTGGAGATGGAACCCCCTTTCCCTTCCTTTTCCCAGTGTTCTCTCCAGCTTAACACTGGGAAAAATTTCTGCTCAGCACACGAGGAATGCTTCACTCAGTGATTAATTAGTATTGCTATTAATACAAGATGTGATTCCATTAGATTAATCTATCTTATTGGTCAGGCTTTAATTAATTAGGTAATAAAGGCGACCCTAAAAAAAACCCCTTGAATGCTGGTTAATGAAACCCATGGATCTACTTATTAAGAATTAAACCCTTTCTGCCTTTGATATTTTTCCACGTTATTAAACCCTGCTCAGTTTCTTTGTATGGTTTGTCCCATCAATAATGAGTCTCTTTCTTCTGAATCGCTTTCTGTGAGCCAAGAAATCTAATATTACCTAATTAGGGACAGCTCTTCCTGCATAATAAATACAGGACCAGCAAAGTCAATTTGTTCCAGGCATTTTGTGTTATTATTGTTAAAAAAGCCCAGCCTGAGACACCAAATTCTGAAGAACTTTCACAGCCTGGGTGCATCCAACCCTTCCCTGGGATTCACGGTGATAAAAGCTCAGGGAATTTTTGCAGGAGCAAAATTCAGAGGTTCTCTTTTTATGAGTTTCACCCTCTCATGTCAAAACATTTATGGTTGGAGCTTGAAGGAGGTAAAATTCCATGATTTCTGGCTTTGTGACACTGCTGTGAATCACTCCAGCTCCAACCTGGCTCTTCACTGCTTTCCCAGCTTATTCAGTCTGTAAATCCACACATGGTTTGGCTGGGCAGAGTTTGCCTATTAGGACAGATGGCAACAGGAGGGGCAGGAAAGCTTTTATAAGAAACAACAAATTTGGAGAAAGCCAAGGAGGTACAGAATTATTCTCGAGATCTAATTATTGCAGGGAATGAAAAAAAAACCCCAGCCTTCTTGAACTCTCCTTCTCAGGGTTAGACTAATATGAAGCATTTAATCATTAGGGAGATGAAATTAGTTCACCCAGATTGATCTCGAGGCTGAACTGGAAAGTTGGACAAAATAATAATTTCATAAACTTCCTTAGAATAACAATTTTGCTGGACAATTATGCTGAAGGACATCAGCTGGTAACCTTGTGGGGCTCCCGTGCCCACGTGTGCTGCATCTGGGAAGAGAGATGGAAAATGAGCTGCTGCTTCTGAGAGACAGGAGCAGGGAGGGTTTTGTCTCAGGGTGGGTGCTGAGGCTCAGACCTCGTGGGGAGGTTCCCTGGAGCGTCAATTTTTCTGCTTTTTTTTGTTTGTTTGTTGGTTTTAATTGAAAGGTTTGGTTGGTGAGTATTTAAGGGGGAGTGGGTTTCTCTTCTCAGCTTTTAATTTCCCGGACGGAATTGTGATTTTAGCAGCTCCTCTTCAGTTTCTAGTCCCGAGGGTAGTCGGGGTCAACTGCCAGAATTTGTCTGAAGGATGGGAAGAACCAGGAGGAGAATTGAAGAAAATTGTTGCAAGTTGTTACAGCCACATAACGAGCCTCGGGTGATGTGATTAAGGACTAATTACCAGAAGGTCTTTGCGGGTGGTTGGACCTGCAGTTCAGCCGCTCTTGTCTTGGAGGGACTTCGCTGTGGCTGAAGCAATGGGGAGATGTTCTGTTTGTCATTGAAGTTTAGCATAAGAAGGGAAAAAAAAAGTTATTTATAACCTAAAAATGACTCAAAGTTTTCAAAAAAAATGAGTGCTGGAAAACAAGTGAGGCTGTTGCTACCTGGGCATCCCTTCAGGGGGGAAGAGCAGCTGCGGAATCTGCAGCAGCAGCTTCAAAATGTACCCCAAGTGCTGTTCTGGAAGAGTTTCCTTGCCAGAATTAGTGAGTTCAGGGGAAAATGGGATGTTTAAGTGCCTGGAGAAGGAGCCAGGCACCTGTGTCAGAGCAGGCAGCCCCACTGAGTGTTTCAGGGGATGTTCTTGTCGTGGAGCTTTCTGGAGGAAACAAAGACTGGCTATTGCCAGATGACTCAGAATAATGACAGTGTGAGCAGTAAACAGTTTTAATTTATACAGGTGACATTTAAAATGCAAATCAGACCTTAAGATAATTGCTGGAAATAAGGAAGCCTCTGTTGGTTTAGGGAATATTTCCAGTTTCTATGGAAATTATTTATAATGCAGTGAGATCAATGAAGGAGTTGGTGCCTCGGGAGACTTGGCTGGAATTGCTCCTCCATGGAGTCACAAGACTTGTTTAAAGGGAATGCCCAGGGACAGGAGCTGGTGGCCAAGGGAATATCTGGGGTAAAAAGTGCTCAAATCTCTTGAAAAAAAGATCATTTTTTTCCTCTTGACACTGCAAGTGCAGGTGGAGCAAAATTAGATGATGTTACAGTAAGTGGGGGTGCCTAAAGCTGCTCCCTGAGAGAACTTGGAGTCACATCTTCACACAGGCCTGTGTGACAGGACAAGGGGGAATGGCCTCACACTGCCAGAGGGCAGGGAGAGATGGGATTTTGGGAGGGAATTCTTCCTGGCACAGGATCCCAGAGAAGCTGTGGCTGCCCCATCCCTGGAAGTGTCCAAGGCCAGGTTGGATGGGGCTTGGA
>JAWWES010000024.1:1198137-1211591 GCA_035583135.1 Lophotriccus pileatus | reverse complement strand
CCATCCCTGGAAGTGTCCAAGGCCAGGTTGGATGGGGCTTGGAGCACCCTGGGCTGGTGGAAGGTGTCCCTGCCCATTTCAGTGTGGTTTATGTTGTTCAGTGGGTTTTTAAGAGCTGTGCTCTGACCTCCCCCACAGCAATTATTTCCTCGCCACCAGAGGCATCTCCTGGGGACCTCAGCATCTTAATCTGATTTATAACAGATTTCTCCGCTCTTTACAGCATCACCTTGTTTTCAGCTTCCTTTACTGAAGCTGGACTTCCAGATCAAGGCTTTGGGCATGTTTTGATAGTAGTTATTTGAGTGCTTTTTTCCCTGATCAACCTCCCACAAACCCTTTAATTTACCTGCTATTAATCCTTTTTTTTTTTTGTAGCCAGCTTGCAGGTTTGTTATTCCACGTTTTCACACCGTGCCATTTCCCCAGTTAGCTGTAAGATGTGATCTTGTTTCCATCTGAGTGGTTTCTCAACAGCTCCAGTGGGTGGGAGTGTGGAACACGCAGGTCTGTGGGTGCTCCCACCGCCGTGAGCACAGAAATAAACCCGTGGGCTGCAGGAGATGAACCAAAACGCGATTCTGAGCTGCAAAAGGGCAGCTTAGGTGATCTCTGGCTGTGGTTTGGTATGTGCTCAGTGGACCTGTGGAGTGTGAGGTGTGAGAGGGAGCTTCTCCTTCCCCCCAGCTCCTCCATCCCCCAGCACTCCCACTGCCTGGGTGTGAAGTTCTTTGCATGTGTCCGGGGCCAACCCCCTCACTAAGGTGTAAATTGAAGCAATTCCACGGATTTAATTTGGCTGTGAGCTTGGGACCTGGCATATGCAAGAGGTTGCTAATATATTATTCATTTTAATGTTATCTTCTCATTCTTTATTCCTGGAATCACCTATACTGGAGCTACAGCGACAGGCTGTTATGCCTTCTCTATCTTTAATTGGGCCTTCTTATAAGGCTTAAAGAGGTTTTCATATTCAGGTTAATAACTTGCAGTTGCACTTCAAATTAATGCTTTTATTCAATGATCAATTGTTTGTGCAGCTTAGAGGACTCAGCAGATCCGCAAGTTATTTATAATAAATTCTGTAACCACCTGATAGCTATTAGGGACTATCTAAAATTAATGCCATCCACATTTGCTGCTGTTTCTAACAGCCCCAACTCCTTGGCCCCTGATAAATAATGTATAAAAAGCAGTGTAACAAGCATGTCTGTCCCAGCTTTCCGTGGCAGCCTGTGCTGGGGGCTGTGGGCAGAGGTGAAGCTCCTGCCCACCAGTGCCAGTGGTGTTGGTGTCCCTGTCACCACCAAGGGATGATGCAGTGCCTGCAGAGCCTCCTCAGCAGCCCCAGAATTGGCCCAACACGCAAATGGTAATGGCTTTAAACCAAAGGAAGGTCTGGTTAGACTTCTTTTACAGTGGGGGTTATTCAGCCTCTGGGACTGTAAGACTGTTGTGAGGTGTCAGCTGCAGATCCATAATCCTCACCAGTCACTGTTGGACCTGTGAAACTCGTTAGGAATTGCATGAACTAAAGCACAGCGAGTAGAGGTTGATTTCCATGTGGAGCCAAATCATCTCCTTTTGACAAATATCAGCTGATCACCTGGTAGGGATGGATTCAAAGTGCCACCTTGCTTATACTGTGTGATAATTCTGGTTTTTCACTATGGTTTGGAAAGAGGATCTCTGCAAAAGAGCAAGATCCAGCTTTCAAACGATGGATTCTCAGAGTACCTGTGCTGGGTTTTTTCCCTCACCTGAGCCAAGTCTGGATCAACTCTCATTCCCGGGAATGGCCTGTGGAATGCAGCTGTCCCAGGCTGGGGTTTGGTGGCCCTGGCACACAAGGCTGTGCCCTGTTGGGAGCAGAAAGTGAAGCACAGGCAGGGATGTCACCACCTGACCCCAGGTGAGTCCCCTGCTCCTGCAGGAGCTGCCAGAGGAGTGGTGATGACCACGGGCTCTGACACCCTGTTCTACATCTCATCTGAGTACACAGAGTGCAAAAGTAATTTAATTCAGGCGCCGCAATTAAGGAAACAATTATCTCCCTGTCTTGGGCTGATCTCCAGGTCATCTCAGCATTATCCCTTTTGATCTCATTATGAATTTAAAATATGTAATAAATTGGCTCTTAATTCCATGGGAAAGGTCAAGCTTGCTTTCCACAAGAGACAGGGGTGTATTTAATGGGCAGATCTCAAGGACAAGGGAAACATTTGTTCACGACTAAGGGAATGAGCACCAGTCACCTCCTGGGAAGTGCTGGGAAGGACTCCTGCACATGCTCCACCTTTCCAAGGGCAAATCCTGCCTGAAGGCACTTTCCCAAGAGGAAAAATCTGACACGGGGGGGCAACTAAACCTTGGTGTTTCATCAGAAGTTACTCTTGGGGGATCCAGTACAGGGGGAGCCTAATTGAGTGCAGGGAGCAAAGGGGTGACTTGGGACTCAGGGAACTTCAGCTCTTTGTTCCCTGGGAGGTTTTTGACAACCTGCTTGAGAAAGTGGGTTAACAGGTCATGTTGTGGTCAACAGGCCACTGTAAGGTTAATAAAAGCCTTGACAAGTGCAGTAAGATCCATTGCACTGAACTGAGCTATGCTGTTCACTTCTGGCTTAGGTAGGTTTGGATTTATATTTTTTACAGATTTATATCATTATACCCAAAAAAAAAAGAAAAAAAAAAAAAGGGAAGCTTAGTATAAGCAATAAACCACTATTTGATTTTGGTTTGCTCTCTCAAATATAGAACTACAGCAAAGCTGTTCAGTGTTGGGCATGAATGGGGGGGGAATGTAGAGCACAAACTGTGGCTGCCCCAGCCCTGGGAGTGTCCAAGGCCAGGTTGGACGGGGCTTGGAGCAACCTGGGCTGGTGGAAGGTGTCCCTGCCCATGGCAGGGGGTGGCACTGGATGGGCTTTAATGTTCCTTCCACCCAGACCATTCTACAATTGGTAGAATGCTCGATAATTTTGTGCTTGGTCAAAGCTCTGAGGTTGATAAAATGATCTATAGGGCTTGGTGGATGATGGTTTCCCTTCCTCTGCTTTCCAGACAAAGCATATTATGAAGAAAAACTCAGCCAATGGAGACTGCTGTCTCTGGTTTATTCCTGCAAATGGAATTAGTTATATAATAAATCCCACTGATCAAGGTTTTCATACAAGCATAGAAACCCTTTGAAGTGTAAAAGGTGCTGCTAAAATTCTGCATTTGTGTAACTTAAGTAAACCTGAATTTAAAAGAAAGAAGATGAGAATTTTTTATCTTTTATTGGTTATTCTATTCACTTCTGGTTTTCCTGCTTTCCAGGAGGTAAAAAATAATTCAAAACTGGACTTACAGCAGAATTCTCCATTCGAACTGTTTAATATACATTGCCTGGCAGTGCAGAGGACAGGTAATTATGTAGGTCTATCTTTCCTGCAGAAATGTATTATTTAGGTGCATGTTTTAAAAAGCTCTGAGCATACAAAGTCCTGGTTGTGGTGAGAGGAGCTGGAAGCTTCCAGGCCTTCCCAGAGCATCTCCTGCTCCAGCATCCAGCAGGTCCTGTGTCCGTGGCTGAGCTCACTGCTGATGGTGCCAAACCATCCAAACCACCCAGACTTTGGTCAAACTGAAAGTTTAGCAGAACTGGCCTGATCAGAGCCTGGTGAGTGGTTCCCAGAGATGTGGGGCACACATTCATGGGCCCATCACCTGCCTCCCAGCCATAGCTGTTTTATGCCCTGTTTGTTTGGACAATTCTTTTTGGGGACAAGCTGCTTTGAAGGAGTTAAAAATCAAACTTTAGCTTTTTTAAAAGGTTCCCTTTTTACCACCTTTTACAATAACCACTTGATGCATTTCCCTAAAGATGGGGATGAGCCACCAGCCTTTGTCCTTCACTGAGAAGAAGCAGGTTGGGTCACCAGCACAGACAGAGGAATCTTGTCTGTACCACAGACCTGCTTTCCATAAATTATTACATCCACAATCCTCTTTCCATAAATTATTTTGAAACCTAATAATAATGAACAAACTTATTCAGGAGATGCTTCTCGAAGTTGGAAGCAGGGGAAAGCAAAGGGCTGTGTGTGGATGTTCCTACAGTGAGTGAGCCTTAGAACAAAACCCTGCAGAGACCCTGGGATTTTTATTTTTCAGTAGTTTGTCTTTTTTTAAAAAAAAAAAATCTAGATTCCTACCAAGGCTTCAAAGATGAAAAGCTTTCAACCTCATATTTATCTGGAGAAATACTCTGGGAGGGCAGCGAAATGGGACAGGCTCGTAGACTCGTTTCGCGTTTCTGAACCGATAAATATTATATAAATTATTAATAATAAATTTATTAGCCGTGCCTGTTGGGGGGTTGGAACACCTATTCCTGCTGCAGAGGGCTCAGGGGTTCCTTCCTGAGCATTTAACTCCACAGATATCAGGCTGCTGGCCCCAAACTGGCTGGCCAGTGACTGTGTTCTCCTTCGCAGCCTGGGGCGGTTCTGAAGTCGAGGAGTTTTGGGGGTCAGGGATGTCCCTGAACATTTGCTGTGATGAAAGGCAGCCAAGGGAGGAGTTTGCTGGGCCTTCAACGGGGGATGTTCTGGTTCTGGGCACTGGTGCTGGATGTGGGATCAGCAAAATAGGTGGGTGCAACGGAGCATCTTCCCGGTGCAGCTGCTCAGAACCCTCTGTGCTCAGAGCCCTTCCCGGGAGCTCCTCGGGCACTGGGGTGGAAAAGCCTGCACAGAAAGAGGTATTTGAAAGAATAGAAACATTGAAAATGATATTTAAAATCTGCAGATGTTCTCTTTATTTTTTTCCAAGGCAAAAAGCACGTGGGTCCAGCCCAGCAATTGGGCATCCCAGCAGTGGTTGGAAAGAGGGTTGGGCCACCAGCCAAGGTCTGGTTTGCTTCTAAATGAGACAAAGTTGTGTCCTGCTGTGCAGCCCAGCCCTGTGGAGCAGGGATCTCCTTCTGGCTCGGCCCCAGGAGGCAGCTGGAGCTCCAGATGCTCCAGGGCTTCCAGGCAGCAGAGAATTCCTTGGCCTTGGTCGTGTTTCTGCTTTGAAATGTAGAGATCAGAGACTTGTTACCATTCTAAATGGAGGATAATAAGAGTTGGTTTGTTTAGACCTCTGAGGGGCCCTTTAGGGTAAGGTATCCATTACATTAGCACAGAAAAATATAATTATAATAATATAAAAGAATATTTTAGGTTTGTACATCACATCACTCTTAAAGGTGGGGTTTGTTTTCCATCTCAGGCCATGAACCTATTTAATTTCCATAGAATTTCTTTCTTCTCATTCTGAACAAAATTAACTTCATTTGTTTTTTTTTTTTTAACAGACTTGTTGCCTCATTCTTACTTTAAAGCCCTGGTGACTCCAGCCTGGTGGTTCTCAGGTGAATTTAGTGCTGTGTTTGTGCTGGAAATGCCACCACTTCCAATTCCTTCCCCCTCCAGTGGATAAATAGAAACGTTGGCAGGGAGAAGGTGAGAGAGCTCTGACATTTGGCCATAAACCCCTGTTATTGTTTATAACCACAGCCCTGCACTGAAATGCCACAGGAAAACGAGAGCAATGGTGAGTAACAAATATTAGATCACTCTGACAGGGGAGTATCTGCTCACCCAGCCGAAGTTACTTGTGAAGAAATCAGGTTTTATGAACCCTCTGCACTCTTCCACAGCACAGCCCTAATTTAAAGGGCTCCTTTTGGTGTCTCACAACACAATCCTGCTTCCCTGGCATGATGTGCTGGCCAGCACTGGAATTCTGTGGCTCCTGGGCACAGATAAGGGGTTTTAAATAACTTGGTGGTTCCCCTTAGTTATCCACCCATGGAACACAGCCTTCTGATGGGTGAAGTTCTGCTTTGCTGGCATCATTTTAGTTGTTCCAGAGCATTCTTGGGTGGTCCCATGGCTCCCACAGGCATAATGTGTTGGTTGCCTGCTCCTTGTGACTCTCAGCCCCCTGGTTGGAGTGAAGGGTCTCCACCAAAGCCAGGGCAGCTTCCACAGAGTGGCAGATGCAGGAGAAGTCCAGGGGATTTCTGTCCTCTTCCTAAAGTGCTCTGTGACACATTTAAATAGTTCCATCTGTTTGGGCTTTTCCTGTTGGATCTGAGGAGCTGTTTGCCCAGGGCTGGAGTTGGCTGTGCTTGGTCTCTGGGTGGATGGTGCCACCTCCATAAAACCTTGCCCTGCTCCCTCCCACAGTGAATTCCCATCCCTCTCAGCTGCAGTTTTGCTCTGGATTTGTTCTGGGGGTGTTGCCCCAGGCATTTCCATCTGGATTTGGGTGACAAACCGGACGGAAACCACTCTCATCTTGTCTCTGATATCAATACAATTTTTAATTCCTAACCCCAAACTTTTCATCACTGTATATCCCACAAGCAGCACGACCTGCCCTGCTAATTAAGACTCCTTGAGTAGCAATTTGGCAGAGCAGCCTTGATGGACACCCATTTGGTGAAGAGCTCCACTGCTTTATTAACATTAATTAGTGATGGGAGACTCTTTGTGCCCTTTTACAAAGGTCGTGCTCAGATCATCACATTATCAGCCTTAATTACAGCAAGTTAATTTGTTGTTTGTCTGCCTTGCAGATGTTTGGGACAACACACTCCGTGCTCCACGGATCCTGGATTGGTGGTGACGCTCCTCCTGCTGCAGGGATGGAGCCACTGCAGCTGCCCAGGGCTGATGGGCAGAGGGGCTGGGCAGGAATGGCTTTGCAGGGCTTTGCCAGCCCAATCCATCAGTGATTAGTGAATCCTTGTCCCCAGCTCCATGCTGTGTTTGTAGTAATAATAATAATATTATTATTATTAGTGCTGGGAGGTGCTGGTGCCTGGCAGGGGCTGAGCCCCAAGGCTGGTGGCCACTGACCAGCTCTGAGCCCCTCTGCCCAGGGGAGGGAGGCAATCCCATCCCTGGATTGGCAGGTGGAGAAGCCACCTCAGGCAAATCCAAGTGAAAATCCAGCCCTGCCACGAAGAAAAGCACTGGGGGCAAAATGACCAGGTGCCCTCCCTGCCCTGTGCTCCCATCAGATCGTGGTACCGGCTCTTGGAGAAGTGACTGGTGAGCACAGAGAGCTCAGGCTTCTAAGAGGCCAGTAAATCACATTTATAGTCACTTTACATTCAGTATTTACAAGCCCCAGAGGATCTTTACACTAAATTAATTGGTAATAAGTGGCAGATGTGTCGCTGCAGGCACAGGGCTGTGGCCTGGAGGAGGTTTTCCCCAGGCTGTGGGGTCAGGGGGATGGACAGGTGAGACAACAAGGGCAGCTGGCTCCTTTTTTCCCCCTGTTTTGGCAAGAAGTCCCCTGCTCCTTGTAAGTATTCCCAGGAGAGAGGATGAGTGCTCGGGGATGGGGTTTTGGCTCTTCTTGCTCCCGTCAGTCCCACAGCTTTTGGTCTCTCTTGCTGGGCTGGGTTCTCTTGGCTGGCGTGGGAGAGAGGTCAGAAAATGAGCTAGGAACTCAAAAAATGAAGCTATAAATAATGATAAAAGGTGATTTCAGACTTCCTTTCATAACTGGGTGCCTGAATTTTGGAGAGGAATTTTATGGGCTTTATAAACCTTGCTAAAGAGTGATTTTTGAAAATGCTTTCCAATAGTTACTGAGACTCATCTACTGATAATCACGTTGGTGGAAAAGTGGTAACCGTGAGAAATCTGCTTTCCTGTGCTCTGGGAAGGGTGTGGGGAGGAGGTGGAAAGGAGCCTGGTCTGTAGCCTAATGGGGAAAGCACAGAGGAGTCAGCAGGGTGATAACAAAAAAAAAAGGAACGAGGTTTGCATGCTGTGCAGGCTCTTATCTCCTCCCTTTCATGAAAAACAGAGAAAGAGCAGAGCAGAAAGGTTGCAGGCTTCACTGAGTCCTAATTATCCCTTGATTATGCCCACAGCAGGGATGAAGTTTTCAGAAGTACAGTTTCTGCAGTAAATCCAGAAATCTGGCTCTCTCTTCCAGTCCTGTTTCCATGCCCAGCCCAGCGGCCGTGGGGCCACGCTCGGGACTCCAGAGATGTGTGGTGCCTGAAAAAACAGCCTGTACCTAAAATCTGCTGGGATTTATGCTACTGCATGTGCTGCAGGAGGGTTTTTTCACCTTCCTTTCCCTTGTTTGGTTCAGCCAGTGTGCATAATCCCGGGATAGAAAAGTCCTCATGATCCCTGGTTTTCTCTTTTCCTCCTCCTTTCTCTAGCATTCAGGAACTGCAGGAGCTATTTAGAATAAAACCCGAAGTGATTTAGAATAAACCCCAACATTTCTGCCTGAATTCCTCATCTCTTTCTCCAGGTACTTCAGTTCTCTGGGAATAAAAGCCCGAGGAAGGCAGAAGGAGGGAGAGATCCCCTGTAAGCACGTGTAAAAGGGACGTTTCATGGGTTTGGGTGTCTTGCAGAGCAGTGCCCTGCACTCTGCTCTGTGTGGCTCAGCTGCCCCAAAGGCTCTGTGTCTGCAGCGAGGTGGATTTGGGAAGGAAGGGGGGAGGTGAGCCATTTGCTGTGCTCAGGCAGCTGAGGGGGATTGATTTCCCTGAGCTCTTCCCCGGAGCTGTTGGATTTCTTGCTTCATGGTCCTTATTTCCACTTCTCAGGCAAAACTCAGTTGAGACCAAGCCATCTTCTCCCATCCTTGTCAGAGATCAGCTGCTCAAGCAAATGAAACCTTCTTTCTTTGAGTTAAAAACAATACAAGAAGCAAGTTTGGTCTGTATGAATATGATTCCCTGGATTGCTTATGGAATGCAGCTCCCTGAGGTGCATGTGCATCATCTCTGCTCCCAGTGCCCACAGCCTGACACTGGTAAGAAATGCCTCACAAAAATAAGTAAATTCTTGGAGTAGGGATTGTACAGAATGGTGTGTTTGGCTCTGCACAGGTTGCACTGAGAACTCCAGGACCGCTGGACATTATTTTCCTGCTGCATTTATTTCTTGCTTTGTTAGGCAACGTAATTTCATGTGATTCTTGTGGCAGGAATAAGATAATATCAATTTTGGCAGCATCAGTTTCAGTGCTAATGGGAGCAGTGCTCTGTGCAGGGTTCCTAATGATATTGGGTTTATTTACAATTGGTGGAGATGGAAACAAACTAAAAAATCTCCTGGCTTGTTTTTCAGAGAGTTAAGTAAATACATTAAGGGCACACATAAATGCAATAAGCATGTACAAATACAGTTAACACACTGAATAAATACATATTGTCTCTGTACATGGACTCCTCAGGATGTCCAGGGAGTGTAATGAACTACTCCAGGAGCATCAGGGCAAATAATGCAAGTATTATATTAGTGAAAACAATTACAAGGGCATGCAGTGACAGGACAAGGGGGATGGCTTCAAACTGAAGGAGAGTAGGTTTACATGGGATATTGGGAAGAAATCTTCCCTGGGAGGGTGGGGAGGCCCTGGCACAGTTTTCCCAGAGAAGCTGTGGCTGCCCCAGCCCTGGGAGTGTCCAAGGCCAGGTTGGAGCACCCTGGGCTGGTGGAAGGTGTCCCTGCCCAGGGCAGGGGGTGGGTCTGGATGGGCTTTGGGGTTCGTTCCAACCCAAAACATTCCATGATTCTGTGACATCCCTGTCATGGGGAGGAATCCTTTGGGATGGTAAACTCAAAAGAATCCTGATTTCTGGGGCAGAGGGGTGGGTGTGTTGGCAGGATTCGTTCCCAGCCTCCCGTGGGTGAGGGAGGGTGCTGAGCCTCTGCTCTGCGCCCTCCGGAGAGCAGGGCTGGGGAGGACAACGTGGGGACACAGTGATGAGACACGGCCAGGTAAAATCCCCAAGAGTCGAGCAGAGCTGTCCCGAGCACAGCTCAAAACCACCCAGATCCAGCCCCGGGAGTGTTTCGTGCATCCCGCAGCGCTCCTGCTCCAGCTGGAACGGGGAACAGCCGGAACGCTGCAGCTCCTGGGCTGCCTGGAGAGGGAGGCACAGCCTCGGGAACCGCAGAGCAGCAGAGCCTTCCCGGATCACAGAATGTGCCGAGTTGGAAGGGACCCACACGAGAGCACACAGTAAAAATTCCTGTGCAAAGGGGTGATCTCACAGACAGCTTCGCCTTTAATGGCTGTTAAAATGTAAAGATACTGATGCTCCTGTGAAGAATACTGATTTTTTTTTTCCTTGCATCATCGGGGGATTTGCTCTAATAATGTCAAAATCTGTGCAAGTGGAAGGAAAGCTCTGCCTTCGTTTTCTTGGCTTTGTTCTTGTTCAGTTGCCCTGTAATCTGTGCTCAGCTCCTCAGCAAGGCTGTGGTCCCTGGGACTTGGGAAGGGTGAAGGGTTTGGAAACTCAGATAAAAGGCAAGAGTGGCTCGACCAGAAAGGTACAGAGTGGGGGAAAATGTTTTTTGTGTGTTTGGGAAAAGGGAGTGCAGATTTTTTGAGAGGATACCGTGCCCTGGGTGTGGAGCACCAGCTGTTTGTCTCTGGATTCTGCAATTCAAATCTGGCTTCAGAGGCAAAATGAACTGCTGGTCTCACCTCTGCTGAAGCAGTTTAAAAAAGTCGATAAGCACAATTGTTGCCCCAGGGCAGGGTGAAGGGGCTGAGAGGGCTGAAGAATTAATGACATGTGGCTTGGTTTGGTCACTGCAACTTCCATCAGCACTTCTTGTGTCCTTCATAATGGTTCTTTTAAAAATCACCATCCCAAACTGTCTCCCAGAAAGAGAATAGAAAGGCTCTCTTAACATAAACATGATCTAGTCACGGGGTAGCCCCCAAATTCTCAGCCACCAGTGGCCAATGACCACCCAAATGGCCCTCTTGTTGTGATCTACCTGGGGGAGGCTGCAAAATGCCTTTGGAAAGTGAAGTCTCTGTTGACTCCAATTGCTCAGTGTGTTTTACATTAGTGGAAAACTGTGCCTGTCACAACTCCTGCCTTGGTGATGAGCTTTGGGTGCTTTGCTGTGGCTTTGAATGCCAAGGGAGAGGCAAAAAATAAGCCCAGCTTTACTTGGAAGAACTAAGAAAGGCATTTTCCTCATAACTGAGTTGTTTAGGCATTGCTTTAATTATAATGAGTAAACTGAGGGCGCTTCTATTAATATAATTGATGTTACCAGATGGCATTGATAGTTACTGAGGCAGTAATAAAAAGTAGCTTATAATAACTGGATGATACTGTATGATCTTTAAGACGATATTAGATGATCTTTAAGGTCCCTTCCAACCCAAACCATTCAATGACTCCACAGCCATTAAACGATTTGCTGACATTTTACAGGCATCCCACACTCTGGGTAACTGAGATGTGCATGTGCAGACCTCGGAAATGAATGAAGCCAGTGGAAGTCAAGGCTGGCTGCTGGCACTGAGCTGTGTTTCTCACGACTCAGACAAACATTTTGGCTCACAACTCTGCTCAGGTGTCTTCCCTACCCTGGCAGCCATGAAAAATGAGGCAGAAGTAGAGTTCTAGCCCCAGGGAAAAGCCTGAGGGGGTGGCTGAGCCCAGACTTGAGCCCACCTGAGCTCGACCCAAAGTCCTGCCTGTCCTCTCCTCCTGTTCTCCTTGCTCCCCACTGCAGCTCGGCAGCTGGGTTATATTTATACCCAGATAACTTGCTTCATTACGAAATTTCTTTCCTGGCAGGGCATGCAATCTATCATTAAATCAAAATCTGTCTGGAACCAGAACAGAGAGTTGAACTTCAAAGCTTGCCACTGTTTTCCGTGGAGCTCTTCTTGCTGGTTGCCTGGGAGGCTTATTTGAAATTATGCAGGGAGATGGGCAGGGAGGAATGAGCTCCAAAGCCGTCATAACGATGCCCTCGAGTGGGCCAGACTTGGAAGGGCTCGGGGGGCAGGACAGGCAGAGCCATCCCTGCACCTCCAGCACACCCAGCACCTCAAACCACAGAGAACCGACCACCCCAGGGAGCCCAAACCCCCTCAGGGATGGTCCAAATACTCTGTGGGCACTTCCCACCCCCTCTGCCTACAGACCAGCCCTCGTTTTAGATCTGCTTTCCATATCATCCTTCTTGCTCGCTGTAGAAGGCTGGTGGGTACAGAGATGACAAAATACTGTGTGACACAATGCCCTTTACAGCCCTCTGCCAAAACAGATCCTTGCTTTGTTACTACAGCCTGGAATCTCAGCCACATTGTGCTTAAAAAAATATTTTAAAAGGGCCGTTTTGCCTTAAAAACTTGTCACCTTTTAAAGCCTTACAAAGCCAGGTCTGTGCCTTTCGGTTCATACAGTCACAGTGCATCCAAATGGAAGGTAATTTGATCTCAGACAAAGAGTTTTCCAGTCTGGGAGAATTCAGTGCTTTGGTATACACAGCTAAAAACCCCATGAGGTGGGTCCTGGGTCAGGAGTCTTAATTTTGAGCAAGTTTTAAGTAGCAAGGAAGTATCTTCTGAGTGCTACAAACAGCAAAGGAAAGACTTGTTCTCTGGCATGCTGGGGCTCTGCTGCCAGGAGCTGGTCCTGATGTGCTCGTGGGTGTGTTTGTGATGAGATAATGCTCTGCACTGGTGGGATTTGTTGGTGGAGTGTGTTGGTTCACTGGATATGAAGGAGAGATTTCACGTGGCTCGGTGGGAGCTCGGAGACGAGCGTTCGGTTAAAGGTACCCGTCGGTTCCTCTCCCTGTTGGGGAGCCTGGGAAGCTCTGCAGAAAAACAGCTCCAGGTTTTGTTGTTGGGGAATTTATCTCCAGCTCCCTCGCTCAGGGCTGGCGGTACCAGGGGACATTTGGCAGCTGAAGTGCTTTGGATGCTTCTTTTGTCCTTCCCAATTTGCTGTAATAGCAGCGACGTGAGAGGAGACGTGCAGGGCTGGATACTTTCAAGGTTGTCCCATTTTTTTAAAAGAACCATTATTGCCTCACAGAACAGCCTGTGTTTGGGGATCAGGACTGTACTCACCTCTGAAAAACTGCCCAGAGTCTCCCAGATAAAAAAGCATCACGGACAGCTACTGAGTGCTCATTAATTCAATGAGTGATTTAAAATGTACTTCTTTGGGTGTCCAAACCTTTCTGTGCAGTGCAGTGTTAGCTGCCTGCTGTAACTGTGTGTGTACCTGTTTCATTTGGTTTCCACAGGCTCACAGGACTGCTTCTGTTGAGGGAGGGAGGGAAGAGATGTTGCAGAGGGCTGATGGTTCTGGTGGAGCTGCAGCTCCCTGTGCACCCTTTGGTCTGAGCTCCCCCCAAATCCTGCCTCAATTCACTCCCAGCACTGCTCCAAGCCAGTCTCTGCTCTCCAGGGATAAGAAATGACTGGCTCCTGCAAATGATCCCAGCTGATCCATGAATCAATTGTCTGTTAATACTAAAGTTATAAGATATTTATTCACTCCTGGCTACTTGGGCTGTTCCCGAAGTTCACCTTGGGGGATTGTGCTCTCACTAAAAGTTTTGATAAAAAATTGAAGTGCCCTTTTGTTGTCTTGCAAGT
>JAWWES010000024.1:1187944-1198037 GCA_035583135.1 Lophotriccus pileatus | reverse complement strand
AAGTTCACCTTGGGGGATTGTGCTCTCACTAAAAGTTTTGATAAAAAATTGAAGTGCCCTTTTGTTGTCTTGCAAGTCATTACGTTCACCTGATAAAAATGGTTTTAGACCTAACTCCACCTATTAATCAAAAAGGTCAGTACAATAAATAGGTTTTATCTTTTCTGCCAGGAACCTTCCTCCCCTGTGGTCTTTGGGACTGAGTACAAGAGAAGATGTAGACAAAAGAACAGCATCTCAAAGACTGGTTGATCAATGCCACAGAGACATGAATTATTGTTGAGAATTTAGGGGGGAGAAATAGAGTGCTTTGATGCCAGGGAGAGGGAATATTGCCTGAGTTTTCAACCTCCAGGCATTAAAGGGGAATGAAGTAGCTTCACTCATCTTAATAAATTTATGTCCAGCATCTGGTTCTGAATGAGATTGATGTTCCTTTTCTGGAGGTCTTTATATGTGAGAATATAGATATATAAAATATGTATGTATATCCCCCATACCACTGCTTTAATAAACCTGACACTCCTGGCTTTTTCCAGTGTATCTCCTTGCAAACTTGGGATCAGGATGGAGTTTTGCTCCTGGGTTTTGCATGGATCATTCTGCTCACTGATGACTCCTGTCTCAGAACTGGAGGGGCTGCTGGAGTCACTGGTTTCCAGCAGGCTTTGGCAGGGATGTGTTGCTGGGACATCTGACACACGTGGTGACATGGAATTGGTTTCCCCTGGGAACCTGCAGGTCCTACTTGTCCTGTGGGCTTTGCCCTTTGCTTTGTTAACATTTCACCCCCCTGCAGTGACCCCCTCCCTCCCTTTGCCCCGAATTCCTGGGAGGCTTTAGCAGTTTGGATATGCAGAATATCCATCACTGCTCCTGCCCTGATGGGACGTGTGAGCTGGAGGAAGGACGAGCTACTGCAAATGTCATGAGAAGAAAAAAACCCACCAGTGGCATTTACCTTTCTGATTATTCCCTCTCGTCCCCAGCAGCGGGTGTATGTTTCCATTACAGGATTGTGTGTGACAAAGAGGAGTTAGATTTGCACTGCAAATGAATTTTTAAGTATCCTCCCGCCCCTGCAGCCTCTCCAGGAGCTCTGTGTCTGCCATCCCTGGGAACAGGAGCACCACCTGCAGCCTCTCTGCTCCTCTCCAATGCCTCCTTAAATGTCACCCTAAATCTTGAGGAGTACCAGCAGAATCGAGGCCACCCACGTTGTCAGAGGCAGATCTCCCCGTCCACCCTCGGGTTGTGCTTCCCATCCTTCCCCCACCGGGGTGACAAACCCAGTGCATAGGGCTGGTCTCCAGCCCGTGGGAACCCACTCTGCCCGTGGAAATGGGGGTGCACACCATGGTCTGGATGGACACAGCGCTGCTGGAGCTGTGCTCTGGTTGTCTGGGAACAGCTTTCTGCCACGAATGTTAACACACCAGCTTGCAACGTGCTGTTAAGGGAACAGATGGATATTTTGCCACGAGATGCAGCCTAGAAAACAGATTTGATTTAGTGCACCATGCTTGTCTGACTTTTAAACTTGTATTGAACAGGATTTCAGAAAGGCAGGCTCCACATCAAAACCTCAGCGAGCGGGGCATGGGGTGTGAGGTAACAAAGCTCCCCAAATTAGGGATTCATTCTTTCATTTCCAAGGGGCAGATGGGTATGAATATTTATTTACTCTGAGGGCTGTTATTAGAGGGGGAAAGGGCTTCGTTATGTGTTTTGATTTCACAGCACAATCAAGGAAATTAATACAATGTATAAACCAGTAATTAAAGCCATTAGATTTCTGAGCCCATACTGACACAGGAGATCTCCCCCACATAGAAAGCTGGTTCTTTTTCTTGCAGTGCTCCTGGCATTCAGCTGCTGAGATTATTATGTAATGTCAGTTCATGTCTCTTCAAAATGAATTTTGCAGATTTAGCCACTCCTGCACTGTCTGGAGGTGCTCTGGCCTTCCCAGCCTGGGGGAAAGGCTTTCGTGCCTTACACTAATCACCTGCCCTGTCAGAGCTGTGTCTAGACATGCCCAAATAATGCCCATTTACAGATGTTTGATGGGGTTCTTGCATCAAGGCCTTGGGTTGGGTTGAGATAAATGGAGGGATTACTGCTGCCTTTGCCTGAAATTGCTCGTTTAGGGGGTCTTTTTGGGGGATCTTGTGGTTCCTGGGCTTGTTTCAGACATGATGTGAGAAATTCCTGTGTAGTTACACAGGCAGTGCTAAAAGGGATTCAGACCCTGCTGAATATATGGTAAACATATGAAGATACACCATATATATTTATTATCCAATATATTTGATATATATTCATGAATTGTATGGCTTCCTAATAGAGAAATGGTGTTTTGACAATAATGGTGGTATCTGGAATCAGGCAGAATAGGGAATTATCAGTGTAAGAAAGGAGAGAGTTAAGATCAGATCCTTTATTCTTTTGGACAATATCACTTTGGGAAATGCACCATATGTGCTTTTTAATGTTGGAATGAAGCAGGAGAGAAGAGGAAGAGGAGATTGCCCTCGATTTGGAAAATCAGAGTGTGCCAGCATGACCTGCTTCTGTGGCTGAGAACCTTCGGCCCATGAAGTTCTTGTTTAAAGACTTTATCTCACTGACCAGATGGTGCAATTTGTCTGGCACTGACATTTGGGAATATCTGCTGAATTTTGCATAAGGACAAGTGTTTTAATCATCCAGTGTCTTGCTGTGCTAATCTCATTTGTCTGCAATGACCAGCTCCTTTCTTATCCCTGGCAGCCGTGGGGCTGTGTTGTGTGGGCTTTTACACAAACCACCTTCTCATCCCAGTTTTTTTATTGTCTGTCCCTTGGGAATTTCTTTGGCTTGAACTCCTCCTGCCGAGGTGGGATGTAGTACTATGGAAAATAAAGCAGTGTAGGAGCCTGGGTTATTCAAAACCTCTCTTCCAGGTTAATCCTTTCATCAGAATAAATGAAGGATTGTCTTAGAGATGGAAGTAGCAGAGAGGATTAGAGCAAAGAAGGAGCTGAGAAGCTCATGGATGAGGAGGAAATGGAAGTGGAGCAGCAGCTGGTGCATGACCAGGTCCCCCCTCTTCTGGGAGGGAAAACAGAGAATTCAAATATAAAATAGAAATATAAAAAAGCAGCTTTGTGAGAGAAAAAAAGACACTGACCTTCTATCCGTTACCTGAAGGCAAAAACTTTAACTGAACTCTGGTGCTTTCCCAGGCTGTGGAATGCTGCAGCTGTGCAGGTGGGGATGCAGGAATGGAAAGGCTGAGCATCCCCAGCGCTGTGTGTGCTCAGCCCTCCTCCTCCTCCTTACCTGCCCAAAGCCCCTCTGCCCACCCCTGTGTCCTCCAGAAATAAAGGGAAGAACACAAGTGGGTTTATGCCCCTCAGCCCCCTGTGCTGTCCCATGCTGACCTGCCTCACTTTGGGATGCTCATTGCTGTTTTATTTAGGAAATTCAGGATGAGGTTTGTGCATCATTAGAGTTTAATTGCTGGGATTGCCTGGAGCAACACATCTGTACCGATGCAGCACAGGAACGTGCTCCCCTTAGAGCAAACCTGTTAGTCCTTGACTGTAACGGGAAGGCTTATTATTTAATATTTAAACTACATTTCTGATCACACAAGGCGGAGAACTCTTCAGCTCCTGCTGCCACATCCCGAGGCAGCTCTGTGCATGCCACAGGCAGTGGGGACTGTGTAGCATCTGTGAGGGACTAAACATGGGCTGTGAGGGATGCTGGGGTGTTAAAGAACTTCCTCTGTGCTGAAGCTATGGAATTTCATAGCTGAGGGTGTGTTTAATGTGCTGTTACCACTGGAAACTGTGATGGATTATGTGCAACAGCACGGGGACACAATGGAACGGCCAGGTAGTTAATTACAGCAATGATAACATGTTATGAAAAGGAATTGCATTGGTGGTCATTCATTATGATGATGAATTTCCCGCATTTTGTTACTGGTCATCTGCACCACTTGCATGACAAATGGCCAGAGTTCCACACAGGAGGAAATCCCTCCCCTTCCCTTCCCTCCCCTGCGTGGAGGAGATGGTGTTGTTAACGTGACAGTGTCCAATTGCCCCCGTGTCCAAGTTCAATATTTATATCCATTTGTACGTATTACTCACATCTGAGTTTTCTGTGACACCCTGCATAGCTGGCTTTTGGGGATAAATTCATCCTGGGCTTTCTGTGACCAGTTGAATACGTATTAAAAACCCCTGGTCCTAAATCTGCAGCGAGGCGGGGGAGCGAGATGTTTTGGCAAATTGCGTGGAGGGAGTGAAATGACAGGAACTGGGAAGTGGGAGTATTGCTGGGTACAGGATCCTTGACTCTGGTTGAGTGATAAATTTTCCAGTACTAAATAGCTGGCACATTATGTTACACGGGCTTGATGGGTGCAAATTATCGGCTTGGTTGTTTCTAGACAGAATGTTATTACTGGAGGGAAACGTGGCCCAGGGCCAGGAGCAGAGTGTGAACCTCTGTGTACGTTGCCTTGAATTGCAAAAGCAATTGTGTGCGCGCCTGTTGGCACCAACAGGGGGAAAGTCACCACCAGAGCTATATTTAAAGTGAAGAAATTGAGCCTTTTCCGATACGGAGCCCGATCTCGCGGAGAATATCAGAGCGCCGCGGTAATTAGGAACAGCCTGTAATCAATAGCTGAGTCTCCCGCTGCGCCAGGGTCCTCAAAAGCAGGATTGCAAGTGATGTGGTGTGAGAACCTGGAGTGATAAATATTTCAGAGGGGATATCGAGCTCTGCAGCCCAACTGGCCTGCCGAAAATCGAGGTGAGAACTCGTCCGCGGGGAGATTCCCGCGCCTCCCCTCCGCGTGCCGGAGCCTCCCGTGAGCAGAGGTTGATGTGGGCCCAGTGCCTTGCCTGGTGTTTTCCTTTTCTTGCAATGACCTCCAAAATGTGTAGCTGTTTCCCCAGCTCATCCCATTTTCACAGTAATTTATTTTTGGCAGCCGGCGTGCAAAAATCCCGAACCCAAATGATTAGCTCAAAAGCGCCTGAAATGTGAATATTCAGCAATGGAAAATTTTCCCTGGTCTCCTCCAAGCTGAAGAACGTTGGAAGTCACCGGATTTTTTCACTCCTGAATACGAGTCAAGATCTGTCCTCATTTCTGAAGGTCGGCACCTCTCGCCCCAAGCAGATTATTATCCCAGGGATGTTTTATTCATGGGAATGCTGCCAAATGGAAATTATTTTTTCGTGTTAATGAGGAGTAATTTGAGAATTCGGAAAAATCCTGACCTATGGAGATGGAAAAAAATATTATGGAAGAAAAATATGTGTGTGTCCCAAATGGGGGATTCGCTGTGCCATGGATGACAGGTTATCCAGGGATGAGGGTTCCACCTCCAGGGATACAGGAGGGGTCTCCAACCTCCCAGCACATGAGGATGCTCAGCTTTGTGCCTCAATGCCCAGGAACAAATGGCTCCCAGGCACTGGCTGGGCTGTAAAAGTGACTGAGCCCCCCTTTACTGATTCTCCTGGATGTGTTGTGCCAAAGGCGCTGGAAATGTGCTCTGGGACTGACGCCAGTGGTGTCTCCTAAATGCAAGAATTAATAATTTATTGGTCTGCAGTTGGTCCCTGCTCGGGAAGCAGCTCTGGGGGGCGGGATGTGCCTCAGCACAGGAGTGCTCAGGGTGAGCCACAGTTTGCTTGTGGGGACCATGACATTCCATCAGTTAAGGAACAGCTATGGAAGGGTGTTTGCTGCTGGATGGGGCCAACGGGTCTCTTGCCCAATGATGAGCAGAGAAGCCCAGGGAGGCACATGTGTGGGTTTGTGAAGCAGAGAAGTCCTGGGGAAGTGGAAATGGTGCCTGAAGGCGGCAGCAGAAGATGCAGATGGAGCAGGACCTGGTGGTGTGGGGTTCTCCACGGGGTGGGTACAAGGTGGGTGTTCACTGAAAAGCAACATGAGGGAAAATTCCTGTGTGTGTTTTCTGTCAGTATATAGAAATATATTTTTAGGTATATGAATAGATGGGAGGGATTCTTTGCAAAGCCAGGGGGGTGAAGGCTGAGTTGAAGGGAAGAGCCGTATCCAAGGATTTTGGCTCTACAAGTGCTTCACTTCCCATCCCCAACAGCCTGACTGCAGAAGCTTTCCTGAAATCTCTGAGAAACGTTGGTGTCTATCCTGTTTGGATAAAATGAGCAAAATGTCCTCACTGAAGCACTTTCTGAAATTCGTGGAAATGGGCTGAAATGAGGGCTGAGAGATGTCAGGTGAGAGGAGAGCTGCTGAGGCAGGGATGAAGTGCCAGGTTGGGCCAGTTGTTTCTTGAGGACTGGGGGATTTTCAACTTGTGTTCCTGGTGGCCAGTGTCTGTTTATAAACACTGAGCTTCGGAATAGCAAGACTGTGTGGAAACAGTCCAGAAATAGAGTTTCTGTGTGCGTGTCAGAGACCAAATATTGGATATACAACAAACCCAAGGGAGTGATGGTGTGAGGTTTGGAGCAGAGCACATATGACACCCTCAGTGCAGCTGCTCTGCTCCCTTAGCCATCAGAAACACTTCATCCATGTGTTAGTACAGAAATGTGGGTCTGTGCCGCCTGCCTGGGCTGCAAGGAATGGTTAAAGAGCTTCCCCTGGCAGAGGCACAGCCATCGCTTACCTCTGGCTGGAATAGAATCACTAAGGTTGGAAAAGACCCCAAAGATGGACTGAATGCCCCCCAGCCCACTAAACCATCTCCTGAAGCGCCACATCAGCTTGCTCTTTGAACACATCCAGGGATGGTGCCTCCACCTGCTGCCAAGGACAGCAGCAGCAGGGCTGTGGGTCAGCAGCCCGTGGAGGGGGGACCTTCTCTCGTGGTTCCTCACCCACCCTCCGTCGGCGTCGTTACACAAACCGCTCAAACCGTGCATTTGTTTTGACACAACCCACAGATCATTTGTCATCCCCACCAGCCACTGCACTGAGAAATCTCTGGAGCTGATAGTCACTGCATCAACACTCCGTGCTGCAGGAAATTGAGCTGCCTTTTGTTTGGTGATGTCTGGTAATGGCTCTGTGTAAAATGTGTTTGGGGCTTGAGGAGAGCTGGCTATAAAACCCTTTTGCACTGCTGCAGAAATTAGTAGCTTTGTTTCTCAGTTTCTGCTGGCTTTTAAATATTTTTTAGTAATAACACTGTTTAATTTTTTATTTTAGATTTCCCCTGCCTGTTCCCCTTTGTGAATGTGTCGCTGTATGCAGTGAAATTCCTGTGCCAGCACAGCCACCTCACAACCCAGCTGTGCCAGAGCATCACCACTGCTCCTGCCTCTGCTCCAACAACCCTGCCGTGGCATGAAGTGACTCGAACAGCATTTCACCTGCTCCAGGTGGGTAAAATCCAGCAGTGTTGTTCCAGCTCTCCCGTGGCTGGGGAAGGCTGGTCCTTCCCAAGGGTGCTCCACCAGGTCACTCTGCTCTGGGGCAGCTCCCCTTAGGGGGTGTTTTCCCTCCACATCCCACTAATGGCAATGAAATGATTTCTCCATTTTCTGCATCTACTCCCAGGTTTGGAAGCAGCCCTGGAGCCTCCTGGAGCAGAGGAGGAGCTGGGCTCTGCCCTCAGGCCTCACCCCTTCCCCAGTGCTGGGCTCAAGGCCACCAGCAAGGGGTTAATTGCTGCTCAGAGTAACTACTGGGGGACAACATCATTCTGCTAATATCAAATATAACTCCAGGCCTCGGTACAGGAACGTTGCTCAGAGCTCTTGCAAAAGAAAGTCTGTCTGCTGCATTAATTCCCCGGTGACAGATTAATTCCCTCCCTTTGTCATAATTACAGCCCGTGCTCTGCAATGGCACGACTCATTTGGTCTCTCACACACCACACCACTGGCAAAACTGCTGAGTGACCTGCAGGCTCCATTGACTCCAAGAATCTCACAAGTATTTTAGAGCTGTAAACACAGAACTGAATTTATTATTTCATCACCCCCTCCCGGAAAGGTGAACGGCAAATTAGGAGCTTCTTTTTGTCCAGCATCTTGTTTTGGTACCTGGACAGAAATTTAAGATTAGTCCAGAAATAACTGTACTGCCCAGCCATCATCTTGCAAAACAAAATAAAAAATATGTACAGGTGTCAAGCTGAGGTTTTGAAAATACCCAGACTGTATGACAGAGTTGTCCATCCCTGTGATCAGATACATGTTGTGGATTTGTATTAAAACTGTATCAAATATTTATTTATAATTTTCCTGCTCTCCACAGAATCACAGAGTCATTAAGGTTGGAAAAGACCTCCAAGATCAACAAGTCCAACCTTCAACCTGACACCCCCCATGCCCACTAAAGCACAGATCCCCCTGTTTTTGGTCACTGTGGGGGTTTACATCGGGTGTGGTGAGCCCAAGGGAGCGGTGTGTGCACGTGCAGTCACATTTTGCTTTCACCAGGCCCCTTGCAAATGGGGGAAGCAGCCAATTTGACATTCATGATAGTAAACGGCCTCAGAGCTGGCTTTTAGGAGCTTTGGCACTTGGGGACGTGGGATAGTGGTGGCCTTGGCAGTGTTGGGGGAATGGTTGGACTCGATCTTAAAGGTCTTTTCCAACCTAAATGATTCCCTGATTCTGCAGTCTATCAAAAGAAAGCCCTGCCAGCCCTGTGTGTGCTGTGGGAGATGGCATTGTGTTTCCTCTGCACTGGTCTCTGGATTGCCCAGGGAAACCTCCTGCCCTCTGGGCACATTCCCAGACAGGAGAACTGGGCTGTGTTTGAAACCACGGTTCCTCCTCTATTCCCTCTAAGGAATCTTGCCTGTGCACCCAGAGCCACAGAAGGGCTGTGCCACTGCATTTCCTGTGATGCAAGTGATACTTCTTAGTGTTACTCAGATCTAAACATGCTTCCCTGCTCTCACCTCCAAGGCAGAGGGGATAGTGCTGCCTGAGAGGCACAGGGAGAGGATTTGGAGGATTTCCATGTGAGAAATCAACTTGGATGGCTGTTGAGCTGGTTTCTAAATTCTTTTGCACAAGTTTGCTACTCCTCTGCTCTTATTTCTTCCATTTCCTTTGTAAATACAGATTGATGTCTGCAAACTTTCTGCCTATTAAAATTGTGCCTCCATCAGCATCTCCCTCAGCAGGAACTTTGTGTGGTAATTTCTAGAAGCTTTTTGTCTTCCAGAAGTCTAAACTTAGACAATAAACAAACCCAGACAAATGCTTTTTCAGTCTGGAAAGGCATAAATAAGCAACCTGTACTTGTTAAATTAGGTACTATAAAAATGCTGAGCTTTAAATCATTGCCCCAGTAATTATTGTCATCATTGTCGTTATTAGATGACATAAGATTTTATTGCTGATAATTTGGAGGCTTTGATACATTTATTTGAACTGACTGCTCCTTTGGCTAAGAATAATTGCTTAAATTTCTCTCCTGGGTTTTTGCTTCTATAAAAAGATTGTTGACCTTGGAGCTTTTGCTTGATTTTGAATTCTTATTCAAATGCAAATGCTAATAACCCAGACAAAAAGATGGAACTCACCAAGCAGACGTTGCATTTGGGGACCTTGTGCAGAGAATTCGGTTTTTGTGTTGTCAAGGACCCCCAGCCTCTCTCTTAGTCCCTTTCTTATTATTTTAAGAGTGGGAAGGTAAGTTAAGTTTTGCTTTTCCACAAGCAGATGGTGGAGGTGTTTAAGTGCTTTGACTGCTGGAGGTCTGCACAAGGTCTGATGGACCTGGTGTCTCTTCTGTGGCTGCTGTTGGCCAGGACCCTGTGACAACCCAGCTGTTTGCTGCATGAAATGCTGTGTGTTTGGGTGATGGACCTATTCAGCTGTGGTGACAACAAAGAGTGATTTAGGAAATAAATTAAGGAGAAAAAAAAGAGTTGGATAACAGCATCTAATAGTGCCAGGCAGTGTAAAAGGCTCTGGAGAGCTCCGAAATGTCATGGTTTCATGCAGTGTGCAAACAGGGATGAAATTGAAAATCAGCTCTTTTAGGAGAGGTAACTCTTAATTTGCATGAAATAATAATCAAATCATTATCAGGCCACCTTAAACAGCAGCACTGAAGGTCACTT